>OZ023338.1:16206645-16234684 GCA_964007535.1 Brachyptera risi | reverse complement strand
AAAAAAAATAAAATATATATATATATATATATATATATATATATATATATATATATATATATATATATATATATATATATATATATATATATATATATATATATGTATATATATATATATATATATTCAATATATATATATATATATATATATATATATATATATATATATATATATATATATATCCATATACATATATATATATATATATATATATATATATATATATATATATATATATATATATATATATATATATATATATTATATATATATATATAATAATGATAATAATAATAATAATTGTTTTTATTATCGGCGACTGTACATTACAGTATGGTAAAAGTCATAACATTAAGAGTAAAAACATTTTCTTAAAATACAATAATCGTGATAAAATTCATAGATGGCTTAGATAATCATCAACAGAATAAAAAGCATGCACAACTAAGAAATTCTTGACGCTATACTTAAATACATTGATGTTTACAATTGACTTTATGTTTACTGGCAAGTTGTTATATAAAACTGACATCAGGTAATATGGGCTTCTAGTGTACAGAGCAAGTCTGTGTTTGTCAAGATGTAGGTCGTTGTGTCTTCTTGTATAATGCGTATGAATGTGGTGATTACATTTGAAAAGTTCAAAGTTTTCTCTCACAAAAACGACTGCTCTTAGAATCAGTATACATGGTAGTGTAAGTAGAAATACTGATTTGAAAATGTGTCTGCACGACACCAGTTTCCGAACGTTAGCCATAATTCGCACTGCTCTTTTTTGAAGTACGAACAGCCGTGTAGCATGGGGGAGAACGGCCCCAGAAAGAAATTCCAAATTGAAGATGAGAATAGACGTGGGCAAAATAAACCATCCTCAGTATTTCTGGAGAAACCACTCTACAGAGACATCGTAGCATGTAGATTCCCTTCAAAACCTTCTTTGTCGTTTCACTGATATGGACCAACCAGTCGAGAGTATCCGTAATGTGTATTCCGAGAAATTTCGTTGAAGTAGACATTTTCACACTGGATCCATTCAGCCGAATGAGTGGACTGGTAGTCAGCTTCTCTTGACAAGTGTGGAACTGCAAACAAGTCATTTTCTTTGAATTGAGTAAGAGTCTATTCTTAGTACTCCACGACTGCATTAGTGCCGTAGCATCGTTGGCTACAGATGAAATGTCCTGATTTGAAGATGCAGAGATCACTTGACTCGTGTCGTCGGCAAAGAGAACCATTTTACCATTGTTACACATGTTTGGAAGGTCATTTATATATAACAGAAAGAGAAGCGGACCCAATACCGACCCCTGTGGAACCCCAACTGTTGATTTTATTGGAGTGGACTTTGATCTTGATGTAACGCCTCCATCAGTCATTGTAACTTCAACGACTTGTGGTCTCTCGGATAGAAAAGATATGATCCACTTCAGAGTGTTGCCAACAATACCCATACCTCTCAGTTTGGAGTATAAAATTTCATGATCTACGCTGTCGAACGCCTTTGAGAGATCATAAAAAATGCCCAGTGAACTGCTCGATTTTTCGTCCATACCTTGATAAACGGAATTCAGAAGCGTGAATATTGCTGTTTCAATGGACCTTCCTGAACGAAAACCATGTTGCGAGTCGGAAACTATGTTGTATTTGTCTAAGTAAGATAAGAGCCGTGAAAACATGGCTTTTTCAAACACTTTTGAGAAAGAAGAAATATATATATATATATATATATATATATATATATATATATATATATATATATATATAAATATATATATATATATATATATATACATCCATATATATATCCATATATATATATATATATATATATATATATATATATATATATATATATAAATATATATATATATATATATATATATATATATATATATATATATATATGTATACATATATATAAAAATAAATTTATAAATGCTATATATATATTCATATATTTATATATATGTATATATATATCTATATATCTATATATATATATATATATATATATATATATATATATATATATATATATATATATATTTACATATATATATATATATATATATATATATATATATATATATATATATATATATATATATATATATATATATACATATATATATATATATATATATATATATATATATATATATATATATATATATATATATATATATATCTGAAGATGGCGGAGCAAAGTCTGCCGAAACTTCGATACGAAGAGTTTCAACATAGTGGCATTACCGCAGAAATAATACTACCAACTACCATCGGTCACGAGAACCTACGTAAGCATATTTATATATATATATATATATATATATATATATATATATATATATATATATATATATATATATATATATATATATATATACATTTGAGAATATCGAACTCTATCAACAACAATACTCAACAATGCTACACACGGCTCAGTGGAATGATAATGTCAGTACTTGCATTCATTTTCACACGAAAATCATGCCTTTTGTAAGTACAACATTTTCACCGGTACCGTATAGCCACTCTTATTCACATCTGGTTCACAAGGAGATCCGCTTAATCATGGCAGGCAATCGGGACCTCTGGCTCTGAACCTCTGCACTGACCGCAAGGAACCACAAACACGGTCAATGTTATCAGTATGTTAGTTTGAGCACCTTATTTGAATTATGATAGAATAGGTTGATGTCACTACATCGAGCCTCCACGTTGTGACCAGGGTGTTCTGAGGGTTGCGTTGGTTTGCCAGCTGGAGATAGTGACTTCATCATTTCAAAAACGCGTTTCATTTCTGAGTACATTCATTAGAATTGAAAATCACTGCTCTATTCAGTGTTTTTTTGTGGAAACATCTGACAGGCTGACAAACTTGATCACAGCTGTTATTGGCTGCGACGAAGTGAATGTAAAGCTAGTTTCTTTCATCACTTTACTACCTACACACAAATGATAATTCTTTGAATGTGTCCCTTAATTTGGAACACTCTTTCAACATGAGGGGGATGGGATGTGAGGATATTATCTCCTACCAGCAAACCAACGCGCCCCTTAATGCGTCGTGACCGAACAGGCTAACCAACGCGGCCCTCAGTGCGTTGTGACCACACAGGCAAACCAACGCGACCCTCAATGCGTCGTGACCACACAGGCAAACCAACGCAACCCTCAATGCGTCGTGACCACACAGGTAAACCAACGCAACCCTCAATCGCGACCCTCAATGCATCGTGACCACACAGGCAAACCAACGCAACCCTCAATGCGTCGTGGCCACAGAGGCAAACAAACGCAACCCTCAATGCGTCGTGACCACACAGGCAAACCAACGCAACCCTCAATGCGTCGTGGCCACACAGGCGAACCAACGCAACCCTCAATGCATCGTGACCACACAGGCAAACCAACGCAACCCTCAATGCGTCGTGGCCACACAGGCAAACCAACGCAACCCTCAATGCGTCGTGACCACACAGGCAAACCAACGCAACCCTCAATGCGTCGTGACCACACAGGCAAACCAACGCAACCCTCAATGCGTCGTGACCACACAGGCAAACCAACGCAACCCTCAATGCGTCGTGACCACAGAGGCAAACAAACGCAACCCTCAATGCGTCGTGACCACACAGGCAAACAAACGCAACCCTCAATGCGTCGTGACCACACAGGCAAACAAACGCAACTCTCAATGCGTCGTGGCCACACAGGCCATCCAATGCGACCCTCAATGCGTCGTGACCACACAGGCAAACCAACGCAACCCTCAATGCGTCGTGACCACACAGGCAAACCAACGCAACCCTCAATGCGTCGTGACCACACAGGCAAACCAACGCAACCCTCAATGCATCGTGACCACACAGGCAAACCAACGCAACCCTCAATGCGTCGTGGCCACACAGGCAAACCAACGCAACCCTCAATGCGTCGTGACCACACACAGGCCATCCAATGCGACCCTCAATGCGTCGTGACCACAGGCAAACCAACGCAACCCTCAATGCGTCGTGGCCACACAGGCAAACCAACGCAACCCTCAATGCATCGTGACCACAGGCAAACCAACGCGACCCTCAATGCGTCGTGACCACACAGGCAAACCAACGCAACCCTCAATGCACCTTGTTTGTGGCTTTCGCAAGTGTTTTTTCAACTTCTCCAATTTTTTTTCAATTATTCTGCAGTTGATAAGAGTTTGTGGCGTGAATGAAACAAGATCAGTAACGAAAAATTATTTCAAAAATCTATATAGAGAAAAAGCATCTTTGGATGGAGAACAAATCACAGAAACCAATGATGCATCAAACTTGATGAGGTAGGCTGTGTGAACGTTCCCATGTGATTCGTCTCGAATGCTCATGGAAGAAGATTATTACTCTAGCTGATCGAGCTTGGTATCAGATCCCATATGATGATTGTGAACAGATGGAATGTCTGAATCCTAGTACGAGAGAATTATATATAGTTTTGATGCTTTCAAGATGGTATGATTGAGAACTGTTAGGAAAACGCTATATAAGCGTTGTTAGACGAGCGGAAAGTAATAGTGTGTCGATTTAATTGCCAAACTTTTGCCTAAATTCGCCAATTGGGTAACATTTTTGTTATAAATGGGTAAAAACGGCTTCGAGTGGTACCATTTTGGCACATTTCATGTTTTTTCTTCAAAATGGCTGACCTGATAAAGCTGAGAATTCACATGAATGTGTATCAAAATTTTATTCAACGTCACACAAAATTTCAATTTTTTGGAAAATAAAACTTTTCACATTTTTTTCCGCCGTGTTATTCCAATTGGTATTTTTTTAATTTCTAAAACTCATAAAAATAAAAGTGACCACCCGATGATGCCACAAAACTATTCAAATCTAAGCTAGATGAGGAACCATGATGAAAAAAAGTTTGTGTAAGTTGATAGCTGTAGCCGTTTGACCCGTGGAGAACCGACAAAAATACATAAACAAAAAAAACATGAAAACGAACACAAATTTTTCTCAGTATGTCAAATTGAATCCTCGCTAAAGCTCGTCTAATTATTTATTCATGTTCTAATTACATCAGGACCATATAAAATGGAAATATTTTCACATCTCTTGTAATCAAAAGTATTTATATTTTTTGTGAAGGCTAATGTAATGTTATTGGCATTTATTTTTTTATCGTTTCTTAAGTTTTTAGAAATTTAAGTCTCACAATTTACTATAATATCAACCACAAATTATCTATTCTGTTGTATAACCTTATATTTATTATAGCTGAGCGACTAAAGGCCACTGTAATTGGAACGTACTTATGTTTAATGTGTTCAAGGAAAATGCTGAGCACAATTACAACAGTAGGCTTGAACATAGCCCGATAACTGAACCTCACCGTACAGTAATTGGACGAGCTTTAGCGAGGATTCAATTTGACATACTGAAAAAAATTGGTGTTCGTTTTTATGTTGTTTTTTTTTCATGTTTTTTTGTCGGTTCTCCACAGGTCAAACGGCTACAGCTATCAACTTCAAACTTTTTTTCGTTATGGTTCCTTATCTAACTTAGATCTGTACAGTTTTGTGGCATTATCGTATGATAACTTTTTTTATGAATTTTAGAAATTTCAAAAATACCCATCAAAATAACACGTCGGAAGAAAAAAAAATTATTTTCAAAAGAAAAGAAATTTTGCGTGAAGTTGAGTTACACTAGGAAAACGCCATATACGCGTTGTTAGACGAGCGGATAGTAATAGTATGTCGACTTCATTGCCAAACTTTTGCCTAAATTCGTCAATTGGGTAACATTTTAGTTATAAATGGGTAAAAACTGCTTCGAGTGGTACCAATTTGGCACATTTCATGTTTTTTCTTCGAAATGGCTGACCCGATCAAGCTGATCATTTCCAGAAATTTGTATCAAGATGCTATTCAACTTCACACAAAATTTCAATTTTTTTAAAAATATTTTTTTTTAGATTTTTTTCTCCGTCGTGTGTATTTGTCGACTTCATTGCCAAACTTTTGCCTAAATTGGGTATTTGAAATACCCTAAAGCGGGTATTTTTGAAATCTCTAAAATTCATGAAAATTAAAGTTACCACCCGATAATGCCACAAAACTATACAGATCTAAGCTAGATGAGGAACCATGAAAAAATGTTTGGAAAAAATGAAAAAAAGTTTGAAGTTGATAGCTGTAGCCGTTTGACCTGTGGAGAACAGACAAAAGAACATGAAAAAAAAAACATCAAAACGAACATCAATTCTTTTCAGTATGTCAAATTGAATCCTCGCCAAAACTCGTCTAATAAGAGTCATATCGCAGAAATTCCGAACGTTTACGAAAGAGAGAGATCATTTTAGGTGCTCATGACTCCAATGAGTTGAATTGTTTTCACCTGATCCATCTTGGAAGTATTGAAAATATCTATATTCGAATTTCTATATCTTTAATTCCACTGTATTGTACAATTTCAGCGGCCATATTGAACATTTGCAAATGGAATCTGAGGAAAGCATTCTGGATTATCACTGATATATGTCAAATATGACAGAAACCTCCCGGTTTGCAAAGCGGTGTGAAGCTACTGCCGAGACACAATAATGTACGCCTCGAGTCTATAGGATTCAATTCATCGGAATATCATTTTCTTGGTGATGACTCATCAACGGTATAAGAAATCAAAATTCTAATGACCGAAAAACATGGATAATTATAATGGCTTCAAGACGATATAAGTTATAACTATATAACGCACGGCGCATAATTGTCAAGCGTATACAGCTGGAAAATGTGTTCTCTTAGCCGTATACGCTTGACAGTTATGCGACATGACTTGAATAGTCCTTACTTCTATTATCTTGAAGCTTTTATAATCATTCATTTTTCTCGCTTATTATAATTTTGATATCTCATACCGTTGATGAGTCGTCACCAAGAAACTGATATTCCGTCAAAACGACTCCCATGGACTCCTAACGTTGAGTAGGCCTGACTCATCTCGGTGATGTATGATGTATGCACATGACTACTCACTTCGAAGACGGTACGTTGGTGAGACTGAGGAAGTTGTTACGGACGCTACGCAGGCTAGCCAGGATCTGAGCGAAGGGCGTGACGATGAGATCCTCGCCATGGCTGCAAACATAACAAGAAACAAAACAACTGTTAGTTATTCCTTCGGAATCATTCCATAGAGCACATATCACGTATATACATTCATGACAATGAGGAAATATGATTTTGAGTGATTAACAATAAGAAATGGAACAATAATTGGTTATTTCTCCGAATTCATTCAATATGATACATATAACGTACACACATATATAAAAAAGAGGAGATATAAATCAGAGTGCATCAAGAAGATAGGAGAAGCTTCAGACTCAATACAAATTCAAATGCATTATTCAGTCGTATTGAAAGCGCCCATTGCCATTTTGGAAGAAGGAGAGAATCATCTATACACACATTCATAGCATCTCCATATCATTCTCAAATCATATCATCATCAACAAGCAATCGAATTATTCTTCAAAGAAAATGTTTTCCGTTCTTCGCATGGATTTTTCATTGATGAATGACATTAATTTATGCAATACTTCTTGTGAACATTCTATTCATGGAGTGCGATGAATTGGATTGGAATCAAGTTATTATCATTCAAATAGTCACCCTAATACTTCAGGATAGTAAACTACCGTATTCACTAAAGAATTGATTTCAGAACTATCATCATTACGATTCTTTGTTTGATCGTATCCATCAATCCTCCGTCACCGTGGATATTGTTTGTTTTTCCATTATATATATATATATATATATATATATATATATATATATATATATATATATATATATATATATATATATGATTTCAATAGCTTCCTGGTTGACCACCAGTAGGTCATTTCATGATTATTATTCTATGTTTTTAGAAATTCAATGATTGAAATCTCGACTATCAATTAACAAGATGGAATTCTCTATTCAACAAATGTTTTTCTGTAATATTTCGAGTGAATCCATTTTGAATCATCATGTTCAAAAAAAAATAATTGAATGTTCGAATATATGAATATCCCAAATCATGACGAACGTTCACAAGACTCAAGAAGGCTATTAATTATCACCATAAAAATTACTACCATGTACTTCAGTTCAGATCTTGAAAATCTAACCAATCTAGAAAATAATTAGTTTCTATATTACATCTTTAAATATGAGTCTACGAGTACTTCTCTCTCATAGCTTCATTTTTATATTGAGAGAGATTAAAACTTCTTAACAAGGAATCTAATTATTTTCCAAAGTGTCTCCAATTCACCAGTTCAATTTGAGATTTTAAATTGACTTTGCTATTCCATTTAACTCCTCAGAAGTACACTCACCGTCTCATGGAATGGTTCAATCCACAATATGAATTGTTTAAAAATAAGATAAATGTACAAAATCAACCAAAGATTTCTTCTCGGTGTATTTGCGTAGAGTGTGCACGCTCATTGTCTGCAAACTCGAGTTGATAAAATAGGCTGCTGAGCCGCGTGGTCGAGTGGCTAACACATTGAAACGGCATTCAGGAGACCGGGATTCGATTTCCGCCATGGTCGAAGTTTTTCTGTGGTTTCTTTCTGTCGCTCAGGTCAATACCGGGATGTTTCCGTAGCAACAGGACACGACCGACTGCTTCTCATTATATAGACACACCTATTGAAATAACCTTCCATCTCATCATCTCACCATCTCACACATCATCCATCGACGCCAATAGATCGTAGTCATCAGTACAGTTACCTCGGTGGGCCCGCAATATGAATGAAAATAATGATATCATAATACGCTTATATCAGTATTTTTCCCCAAGGATGCATTTTGCTGGAATCTGATCTTAAATACGTACTCAACACGGCCTAGAAACAGTTGCTGTTAATTATGTGTAGATATGGTTCGAACCAAATTCCAATGTCGGATGATTTTTTTTCAAATTTCGATTATTCATCCATATTTGGTTTAACGACGCACTTCACTGATGACCACGTTCTATTGGCGTCGATGAATAATATATGAGATGATGGATTGGTGAGATGTAAGGTTATTCTATTGGGATATTTTTTGAATAGTAGGAAGGAGTCGGGTATAGCCTATTGTCAAGGAATCATCCCAGTATTATTCTGAACGACAGAGAGAAAATCACGAATAAACCCTGACAAGATGGTCGACCATGGCTGAAATCGAACCCTGGTCTCCTGAATGACTGTTCAGTGTATTAACCACTCGGCCCAAACGTCTTGGTGAATGTATTTTGTATGCCCGGAAGGATAGTTATAATCACTTCATACGAAGTGTGTTACAATATCACATGTAACACAAAATCCCATAATTTTATTTTTATATACATTTAAATTTCGAGGTGTGAACATTTTTCGGGGCCATGAGTGTACTTCTGGAGAGTCAACCTTTTCTATCAACTCATTTATTCTCTCGTAGAAATAAAACATGACGTTAAAATCGTAACGTCATATTTTTTTATCAACGCAATAGAATTAATTTGTAGTTACTCTTTAGAATATCCTGATAACCGTGCAAAGTGAAATGTGATGAAGAATGTTCTCTCTTCTCTTCCTGGTTTATTGCTGAAGTATGATAAGAGAATAAAACAACGAGAAATCGGAAAATGTGGAGATTTAGATACAAAAATGCATCAAATAACTTGTTCCATATCACAGGGGTATGAGGAAGGTATTTCTTCATTCCATATGATATCACATAATAAATGGGGAGAGAAATGGAACGTTTGACATCAAGCACTTTGTATTCAAGCTCTGCAGTGAACAATAATATGAAAATACCTCATGAATCTACTTCATATGTATCAAAAATGTATAATTTTGTTTATGTTACGGTCTTTGGTATGACATAATTCTGGAGTTTCGTTATTATAATCATTTTTGTGTTGTATCAGTCTGGATCATTCTATAAGTTTGGAATGATGTTATTCATAATGTTATGTTTTATTCTCTTCAACTGAGATGTCTTGAATGGAGTCGTGAAACAGTTCGCACTTCACATTGTCGCATGAACTGTTCACTTCTCACCATCCTTCATTTAAATTCACAACATTGTATTTTTAAACGTTTTTTTTTCATTCTATCGTCTTCATTTGAAAGTTGAAACCACAGACGGATCTGAATCAGGTTTCGTGGATTTTATAATCCACGAAATCTCAGTTCAATCTCAACAACATTTCATAATCTCAGCGTCGGGAATCGAACTCCGGTCTCAAGAATGACGGATCCGTATGGAAAATATATAGTTTACGATAACTACTAGCTCATTTACAATTATCACTTCCAAATAATAATGAATGAATGCAAGTGATTCACAGATACGAATGGGTTGAAATATTATTGTAGCGTAATGAATCTATTTACAGGCGGACATCGATCGGATATTCACTTTTGATAATAGTTCATATTGAAACCTTTTCTTTCGAGGTCAATAAACTGGGTCACAAGACAACAAGAGTGCAGTTCTGCTGTCAATATAATGCATATTATCGATGAAAGATAAACAGGCGAAACGACATACAATGGCCATAGCATGTATTCCGAATTCAGGTTTAATCTTCAAAAGACTTTGGATTATAGCTATCGTACCCATGGATCGGCAATATTCAATCATTCTATCTTCACTGAGTTATATTGGGGTATACTTTTTTTTTTTAATAACATCGAAACTTGATACAAAATCATTGTTCCCCAATTAAGGCTATGGATGAAAAAAAAGATCGTTTGGACGGGGCACCACAAGGGCGATCTTACCACCCCATTTTAATTATTTTGAACCAATGAACTTCAACACCAAGACTGCGCTGTTGGTGATCATAACTTTCCGCCGCAGATGGAAGTATTCCAGATCCCGAAAGTCCGGAAGACATTATAAGTAGAAACCTTTACTGTGATATATATCCGGAATATAATATATATATATATATATATATTATATGTATATATATATATATATATATATATATATATATATATATATATATATATATATATATATATATATATATATATATATATTATATATGTATATATATATATATATATATATATATATATATATATATATATATATATATATATATATATATATATATAAATATATATGTATATATATATATATATATATATATATATATATATATATATATATATATATATATATATATATATATCGGAATGGTATACTAAGATCAATTGGTGTCGGTGGATAATATATGAGATGGTGGGATGATGTGATGAAAAGTTATTTTATCAGGCGCTTTTGGATAGTGGGATGAAGTCGGTTGTGGCCCGTTGTTAAGTACCCACTCCAGTATTGACCTGAACAATAAATTATGAAAAATCCCTGTCAGGATGGTCGACTAAGGTGGGAATCGAACCCCGGTCTTCTGAATGAATGTGCAGTGTACTAACCACTGGGCCACTCGTCTCAGTGGATACGAAATATCATGCCAGAGCTGTGAAATCACCCATTATATACTGAAACCTCAGAATTTCACAATATATATTGTGGTACGAATCACATCACTTTCTCGTATATATTGCACGATGTATTAAACGTATAGTTCAAATTATATACTTTATAACCTTCTCATGTATGAATACACAAATGCAGATTCAATTTTGAACCTAATTATTTCGCGCAGAATTTCTACTGTTCATACTCAGAACACAGAACACACAGAACACAAAGAATAACAGAACACAGTCAACAAAGGAATGTACAAAAGATCTCGCACAAATTGGATGAAAAAAAAGACATAAATGATGAGGTAATTACGATGAAAGTTAATCAAGTAAACGTCGAGAGTCACAATCGAATCGATTTACAATATTATTTCAACTTCATCACTCCCCCCCCCTATCCCTCCCCCCCTATCCCCACCCCCCTGCCAAACTGAAATAACCAACATTTCACCCTCATGTATCTCAGCTCTGCGGGAGAATATGCATCAGGAATCAGCATTAGTTAATATCCATGAATACCTAATCCAGGATATAACGAATGTGACTCCAGAGTGATCCAGTATTCAATTTATAACGGGAGACGGAATTACGGGGAAAAACTCCCCATGACGGAAAGTACAGAAATGCATGCAAATCCAAGTCGGGTAGATTTTGAAATAACTTCATCGTTCAGTATTGTGTTGAAAAATCAATATAAAAGCATGGAAAAGTATCCCGAATTCATTGAATCTCAGTAAATAGGCTATCAATTAAAAGGTATCCATTCATAGCGTGGCATTTCCAGTGTCAATATATGTTCGTGTGTAACGAATAGTGGTGAGGTCAAACATTGATGGCAAACATATCGAGAGTAACTGTAACAGAAGTATTGTTTTCATCTTTCTCATCATGAGTATCGAGTCTATCAGCATTTTCGACAAATATTTCCGGCACGTTGTGATATATTTTTACATTTATATGTCTTGCATTTTCCAAGTTTTTTTGATCAATTATATTTTTCGAATCTCCCCGATGAGAATTTGTTTCCATGTGAAGACTGGGTACTACTTAAGAGTACAACAGAAGCGAATTGAGCCTCTCTCGCGGTGACATATCGAAACGCTGAAACATTAGACACACAAATATTCTCGATACTCTTGAAAAGGTCCGTGGGAGTCGATTTGGCAAAATATCAGTTTTGGTCAAAACTTTTGACCGGTATGAGATATCAAAATTCTAATGAGCGAAAAACACAGATAATTATGATAGCTTCGAGATGATGTAAGTTATAACTATTCAAGTGATGTTGCATATCTGTCAAGTGTATACAGCTGAAAAATACAATTTTTTAGCTGTATACTTTTGACAGTTAGGTGACATGACTTGAATAGTTGAAACTTATATAATTTTGAAGCTATTTGAATTATCTGTGTTTCTCGATTTTTTGAAATTTTATATCTCATACCGTTCAAAAGTTATCAACAAAAACGATGTTTTGTCAAATCGACTCCCACGAACTCTTCAAGATGGTAAGAGAGTGTATTATTCCACTTCACATAACTCAGCCGGTTGTGCAGCTACGATTTTCTTTTTCAGTCGTATATATTTCAATGTTTGAATATCAGGTGGATAATTTCATCCAACATACTTCCGAAGGTTCAAGTGATGTATATATGTTTCAGCTGTAACAGAGTGTTGATTCTCACACCTCTCAGAAGTAATGACAGAATAATGATATTCCGTTGAATCACCTCTAATCTGCCCGAAAACTTGCTGGCTGATGGAAGCTGACACTCATCTTTATCGAATTAATAACTCCAATATTTCCAATCAAATATATCACATCCCATAGTAACTAATTGGAACGAACATTTAATCAAAATCTCCAAACATCAATCCAATTAAAGTTAATTGTTCGCTTTCTTTTGTTTTCTTTTTCGTTCATTCTCAATCTCTTTCACTCCGCCAGGAGAACAACCAGGCTCTGATTCCATCTTCAAATAGAATCGTTCGATATTTACTACCTACAATCGAACGTTTCCCGTATTAACAAGCACTGACGATAGACAGTTTCGAACAGTCATCGAGTTTTAGAAAGTAAAGGTGATAAAGGGTTAGAGGAAGAAACGTTCGAATTTCAAATGTTGCCAGTCACAATCGACCGTCTTCCATATTGACTATCCACTGACGGTGGATGGTGCCGATCCGTCATTGAGAGGGATAGAATCGCGCGGAGGGGAAGGGAAATGGGTTTGTTTGACGAGGGGAAAGCAATTGGTGGATATTTGTGTGTACTCAACGAAATGAAAGAAATATTAACTTCTCGTTGTGTGTAAATAATATTTAGAGAGGATATTTTTCTATTTTCAGAGCTTTCAGGAATGGAAAAAATATTCTTTGATGAGATACTTTGGAGGACATCAAAACCCTGGAACTGTATTCAAATGAATAGTGGAAATATCAATTTCCCTGATTTTAGAGAAACTGTAAAAATCATCATTTCAATTTGAGAAATTGAAACTCATTTATTCATCCTTCAGGACACGTCTCTTTTCCTGAGTCGTGACGTGGACATTACTATATCCTGTGGATGTATCTATACAACATCAGTAATGCCCATGTCATGACACAAGTTCTCTGAATGAGATTATGATTTCTCTGGAATTGAAGAAATAAATATTTCCAATCTTCATCAGGATGTAGTTTCGGGGATGTGGTATCCCTTATTTCCCGTGGATATCTCCATACATGGTCACCACGGATACTGTAAAAGATGTTCAAAGATGCATTTTGTTCCGTTCATGTATTTATATTTGGTTTGACGACACGATGTCATAATAACTGGAATATTACAGCCACTTTTCCAGTGATTATTATTATGATGGCCATTGTCTGCTTAACGACCCCACCGACAGCTAGATTATACGGGGGTACGAATAAGCAGGTGAATATGAAACTACGATGTGATGATTCGTGGAAAGAAAATTGAGATGATTTCTTGTTTTCTCTGAAATTGAAGAAACGAATATCGTCATTATTCGCCAGAATCTAGTTTCAGGGTCACTGAGACGCGTGGCCGAGTGGTAACAAACTGAAACGTCATTCAGGAGACCGGGGTTCGACTCCTGCCATGGTCAACCATCCTGACAGTTTCTTGTGGTTTCCCTATGTCATGTAGGTCAATGCTGAGGTGGTTCCTTAACAACAGGCAAAGACCGACTCCTTATCAACTATCCAAAAATACCTGATGAAATAACCTCACTTCTCATCATCCCATCATCTCATATACTGGGCAAACGCGTTGTGTTGCCGCGTTGATGGATGAGCTAATTTATATATCAACTTCAATCTTTGGATTGGTTATTATATGAATATACACCTTGAGATCCAAACCATTACATCACTGCCATCTTATTTTTCATCATTGATTTATTTGATGGTGAAGAAGGCTTTGTTCTAATCGTTTACAGTTAAGTGGCGACACTTGCTGCTTGAATTTAATTGGTATCTTGATAGCTTTGAATGAATCATACAAATTACATTATATGTTTTTTTACATCAAAACGGCTCATTCGATTGGAATGAAAGTTCGGAATGTGTATCATCATTATATTCAGATTCTCTGAGAATTTGAATTCTCTCGGATGAAATATTTTTCAAGAATTTTTTCTTCTGGGTTATTCTTACGGGATTTTTGAGTATTTTGAAATAAGTTTTATGAAAAGTGGCTCGAGCGATTGTGCCTCAAAACTATGCAGCATCGAATTAGATAAGAACACTTGTGTATGTCAAGTTTCAACTTATTTTTGATTTTCGTTCGACCTGTGGAGCGCAAAAAAAAACAAAAAAACAAGTACTTTCTTTTCGGGTATGGTGAAATCGAGTCTTTGCTTCGCTCATCCATTTATACACCAACGCCAATATATCGTAAACATCATTTAAATGAATGTGTGAATGTGTTTCTTATGTCCTTCTATTTTTCATTTGTATATTTCATAAATATAGTTCAGTTTTAATTTATATTGGGCTAATTTCTATGTTTATTTTTGACGTGCCATATATTTCATCATGTCTATTTTCAGAATGTGATAATCAACTTGGAAAATAAAGCATGAATTGAATAGAATTGAATTGAATGCGTCGTTGAACCCGATATGAACCAAAAATCTGTATGGTGATCCACAAATGAACGAATGAATGTGAAAAGTTGAAACGCCTACCCCAATATCAGGTTCCTATTCGATCTCCATTTCCTTGTCGCAATCGTGTCTAATTCCATGAAAATACTTTCAGACACAATGAGAACACGTTTCAACATTTCCACAGCGAGAAAACTCAATCAGTTTTACTTCGCGAATTCTATTACAACTTTCTACGTTCTACACTCTTCTCTCCCACTCTTTCTCTCGCTCTCTCTCTCTCTCTCTTCTCTCTCTCTCTCTCTTTCTCTCTCTTTCTCGTTCATTCTAGTCTCAAGTTAGTCCACCTGGTTTCACTGCCGGTGTACGATCTGCTTCAAGCTAAATGACGGAATAAAATGTTCTCTTTCTTTTTCTCTCTCTCTCTTTCTTTTTTTTCTCTCTCTCTCTCTTTCTCTTTCTCTCTCTCTCTCTCTCTCTCTCTCTCTCTTTCTCTCTCTCCCCCTCTTCCAACCCTTCTATTTTTCTCCCTCTATCGTCGGAATCATTCATAATCCGTACATAATCAGGGGTTTCAATTCATGGATAGCTTCTATTCATAAGAATGTTTTCTGAATGAAATGCGAAGGCACTATAGGCTAATTGGTAAGTTGATACAAACACAGTTACATAAAGATGAAGAAAAGCCGTCAAATAAACCCCCGCTTATTTTATATTACAAATATATCTCCATTCTTTCATAACATGATACACATATAATACATACAGATGTGAACAGGGAGGTTTTGTTACGAGCGTCAGAAATTAGTCAAGTGTTTGAAGTGTGAATGAAATGGATATAAGCTCGAAGATTACTGTGGTTGCAAAAGTAATCAAAACGGAATGAAATACCCTTTGAGAAAAGAATGAGCCATCTAGCGGCGACGTTTGAACTAGAACGGGATGTTGGTACCTGCGTTCGAGTCCCATGCTGCCAATGCACGAATGATTTATATTATTGTGCGTCACAGTGAAGGTATGCACTTATAATTTGAGGACAGTTTCAACATTTCTATGTCCACTATATACTGAGAGATTTAAATACTGTCAAGAGTGAGTGAAATGAGAGATAATGCAAGTTATATATCTTGGTGCTTTTCTTCAAGTCTGTGGATAAGCGGACTGACTTTTTCAAAATACTGAAAAACCCAGAATGCAATACCAGCGATCTCGGCTGCTAGGAGGCGGTACGCGCCTGCGCATTGAATTATGAAAAGTGTCTATTGAACAGAAGGAACATTGTACTTGTACACATGTGTGAACGAATATGCTTGAATGAATATATACTAGGAAAACGCGTTGTGTGTTTCCGCGTTGATGGATGAGCTGGAACATGTCAACTTATCTTTGGATTGGTTATTAATTATAATATATCCACCTTGAGATTCAAATAATTACGTCAATGCCATCCCATTTCATGATTAATTCCCATGATAATGAAGAAGGATTTATTTCAATAGTTTCCAATTAATTGGTGACACCTGTTGCTTGAATTCAATTGGTATCTCAATAGTTTTGAGTGATTCACAAGAAATGCATTACATATTCTTCCACACCAAAACGGCTGATCCGATTTGAGTGAAAGTTCGGAATAATGTTCATAATTATCAGACGAGCTTTAGCGAGGATTCAATTTGATATACTGAAAAAAATTGGTGTTCGCTTTAATGTTTTTTCAATGTTTTTTTGTCGGTTCTCCACAGGTCAAACGGCTACAGCTATATCATCTTCAAACTTTTTTTAGTCATGGTTCCTCATCTAGCTTAGATCTGTATAGTTTTGTGGCATTATTGGGTGGTAACTTTCATTTTTATGAATTTTAGAAATTTCAAAAATACCCATTGGAATAACACGGCAGGAAAAAAATGAGAATATTTCATTCACCCCAAAAATGAAATTTTGTGTGGAGTTGAATTACATCTTGATACACATTTCTGAAAATTCTCAGCTTGATCAAGTCAGCCATTTTGAAGAAAAAACATGAAATGTGCTGAATTGGTACCACTCCAAGCAGTTTTTACCCATTTATAACTTAAATGTCACCCAATTGGTGAATTTAGGCAAGAGTTTGGCGAAGAACTCGACATACGATTACTTTCCACTCGTCTAACAACGCGGATATAGCGTTCTCCTAGTTTTATTGGAATTCCAATTTGAATTGGAATTTGAATTGTCTCTAAAGAAATATTTTCAACAAATGTTTTTATCTGGGTCATTCTCATAGGATTTCTGAGAAGTTTGAAATGAGTTTTCTCAGAAGTACGAACCGATTGTACCTCGAAACTATTCAGTATTGAATCAGATGAGGACAATACTTGTGTATGCCAAATTTCAACCGATTTTGAATTTTAGTTTGACCTGTGGAGCGCGATTTTTTTTTTCGAGTATGGTGAATTTGAGTCTTCGCTTCGCTCATCCAATGAATGAATATACTTGTATGAACAAAGGAAGAAAGTCGTCTATCAACAGAGAATATCGGAAACTGTGGTATGAAAATCAATCTTGCAAAAACCTCAATGATTTCACTTTTGGAAGATGTGGTTGTGTTTATCATTGGAAACCTCGTCCTGAGAAATCATTACTCTCATAAAAATAACACAGGTTCATGATTGAAACTATGATATGTGCATTTGTTATATTGCTGGACTACTTTTTTTCTCCATCATGCTACATTCATAATATTTCAAATATCAATATTGAATTTGATGAGGCTCTGTAGTGATGAGTGAGATCTATTGGCGTCGGTAAGTGATGAATGAGATGGTGAAAAAACAATATAATTAATTATTGTTATTCTGTCAGATTTTTCGAATGATGAGATATAGTTGGTTGATGACTGTCGCTAAGGAGCCATCCCTGTAATCAGACGAGCTTTAGCGAGGATTCAATTTGACAAACTGAAAAAAATGGTGTTTGTTTTTATGTTTTTTTTTCAACGTTTTTTTCTCGGTTCTTCACAGGTCAAACGGCTACAGCTATCAACTCCAAACTTTTTTTTATCATGGTTCCTCATCTAACTCAGATCTGTATAGTCTTGTGGCATTAGCGGGTGGTAACCCTCATTTTCAGGAATTTTATAAATTTCAAAAATACCCATTATAATAACACAGCGGAAAAAAAATATTTGGAAAAAAAATGAATTTTTGCGTAAAGTTGAATTACATCTTGATACACATTTCTGAAAATTCTCAGCTTCATCAAGTGTGTGCTATTGTGAAGAAAAAAGATGAAATGTGCTAAATTGGTACCACTCGAAGCAGTTTTTACCCATTTTTAACTTAAATGTCACTCAATTGGTGAATTGAGGTAAAAGTTTGGCAAAGAAGTCGACATACTATTACTTTCCGCTCGTCTAACAACGCGTATATAGCGTTTTCCTAGTTACATGAACGACAGAGGGAAACAACGAACAAACCTAGGTTCAGGGTGACTGACCGTTACAGGAATCGAATCCCGATCTGAATGATGGTTCAGCGTATCATCACAACTGATATGTAATCTATTGTGAGATGATGAATGATGCAAGAGATATTCCGATGATTTTTCTGTTCAACAAACCTTCAATGATGAACCATTCATATCCATAAACTATCGACTGTTCTTTGACGTCAGAAGAATTCATCAATTTTATTCATTATTTCTCATCGAGGAAAAACTTTCTCCGTCTGTATTCAATTCACAATAATGGAATAACAGAATATGCTTCAAGCTTCAAAAGGAGAGCAATTGCTGCCTTCTATATCTCAGGGAATTTTGAGTCCATGGGAGTCGATTTAGCAGAATATCAATATTTTGATGATACATTTTGAACGATAAACAATACGCGAGAAACACAGATAAGTAAAATAGCTTCAAGATGATGCAATCCCAACTAGTAGAGTCATGTCGCATAACTGTCAAGTGTATACAGTTAAAAGATGTGATTCTTAGCTGTATACGCTTGACAGTTATGCGACATGACTTGAAAAGTTATAACTTATATCATCTTGGAGCTAGAATTATCTGTGTTTCTCGCGCATTAGAATTTCGATATCTCATACCGATCAAAAGTTATCACCAAATAACTAATATTTCGCTGAACCGTCTCCCATGGACTCCTGAGACACAGCTTCAATATCTGACGTCATCCTTATATGACATGAGTTATGATCTAGCATAGGACATATTGTTCCGTATTGATTGGATAAGCGAAGCGAAGACTCAATTTCACCATACCCGAAAGAAAAGTGCCTGTTTTTTTTTCTCGCGCTCCACAAGTCAATTGAGAATTTGAAATCAGTTGAAACTTAGCATACACAAGTGTCCTTATCTAATTCGATACTGTATAGTTTCAAGGCAAAATCGGTCGGGCCACTTCTGAGAAAACCAATTCCAAAGTTTTCAGAAATCTCGCAAGAATAACCCAGAGGAAAAAATTCGTGAACAAAATTTCATCCGAAAGAATTCAAATTCGCGGGGGATTTAAATATAATGATGTGAACATCATTCCGAACTTCCACTCAAATCGAATCAGTCATTTTGCTGTAAAAAATATATGATGTAATTTTTGTAAATCACTCAAAGCTATTGAGATACCAATTAAATCCAAGCCACATGTGTCACCTCTTAAATGTAGACGATTAAAACAAAGCCTTCTTTATTATCATATGAATTATTAAGGAAAAATGAGATGACAGTGAAGTTATGGTTTGCATCTCAAGGTGTATATATATGTATATAATACCCAATCCAAAGATAGGTTGATATGTTCCAGCTCATCCATCAACACGGCAACACATAACGCGTTTGCCCAGTATCTCTACATTCATCATCATCCATAATTCCACAATAATTCGCATCTCCAAATAATCTAGCAGTTGGTGGGATCCATGCAAACAATAATCCATCATTTATATCCATACAATATTGACTATTCTTCGACATCGAAATAATTCAGCTATTTCATTCCTTTGTTTTTCAATTCATGATGATGAAAGAACAACAGCTTCAAAACAAGAGTAATCTTATCCTGGTCAAGATGCGTTACATAATCAATAGCCTTGCCAGGTTTGTGGTGGGGTGAGGGGAGGGGGGGGAGGGGGGGGGGGCGAGTTGTTTTTTGAAAGCGAGATTGGATTTCAGACACGTCAAAAGTGAGCCAACTAACGACGCAACAACGACGCGCACATGTTCCAAGGAAGTGTCCCTCACCGAAGTGAATATTAATGTCTCACGGTGTGTGATTGCAACGCGTAGATTACAAATGTTGACAACGTAGGAATGGGTGATGAGAAAGTGAAATGTTGGGTGAGAGTCGGTGATTTTGTGTGGTGAAAGAAGAACAGTAAGATCAAAGTATTGATATATTTCTTCATATACTTCAGAAACTTGACTCAAGAGTCTGTATTCTGCTATTTAAGCTGAATATTTGAAGACTCCATGGTTAGTATTATTTCTATGTCAATATTGATTCGATTTTTTCCATTCACTCCTCGATTTTGATGACATACAAGTTGCTAGATATTCATATGAAATTGTTAACACTATTCATTTAATCTTTATTTATGTTCTTGTTCCCATTCTATTCGTATTTTTCAAATAGTGTGTATTCCATATATTCTACCATTTTATCCTTGACTGTCATCATGATTTTCTCTCGAATTTAATTTTCACTGAGCTCTTTGTTAATTCATTCTGAAGGAAAACTGAGATTTGGAATGAAAACTCGCTACGCACGAGGAAACTATTATTTCAAATGTGACACATTCAATAGACTGTGGGCTCACTTGTAACTACGAGAGGCGGGGGAAGTCCACCAATATAAAACATATGGCAAAGTTTTTCTTGTGAATCTATCTATTTTTTTGATTACCATTCCAATAATTTGTTCGATCCATGTGAACCAGTAAGCTCCGGGATATGATAATCTATCAGGAATTGATCTCGATATGTATGATTTCATGAACAGGTAAAGGGTTGAAAAAGTAGGCGTACATTAAATGTGTAAAACTCTTTTTTCTCTCATTGATGATCATTTGTGTTTAATGACTCCACCAGGTTCTGGAGATGAGTGTAGAGTAGATGAATGATGTCAACAAAGAGTGAAAACTCACGAGTTGAGTGAGATTTGGAATCAGTCTTCATATCGCTGTTTGCTCTGACGACCCCATTAACATGGCTAGGTTATACGGGGGTACGAATGAGCAGATGATTATGAAGCCATGGACTGATGATAAATGAAGGGACGTTTACAGAAACCCATGTCTTATGCGGGACTCGAGCTTCAGTTTCTGAAGCGGTGCTCCAGCTGACCGAGCTACCGAGGGCGGCTACCAGAATTCAGATTCTGAAGCAATAAGAACTGACCAATGAACACAGTGGCAATTTGTTTATGAAAGCACTCACAATAATGAAGAAGGCGGTATAACCATAGGGTGTGGGCAGAAAGAATGGGACGGGGAGGAATACAAATCAATGAGGAACTTTTTATTTTCTTTACACAGCTTTTCTTTTTCAAAATACGTGGATTAACTCCTCGGAACTTTTTTAATCTCTTCTTTTTCTCTGGGAATTTCTCAACAAAAGATTCTGATTTCGAAAAATAACAACGTTTAATCCACAAAGATTGGATTTGAACATACTTTTCACTCATGGTGACAATATGACCCGCTTGCAATTTCAAATTGATGTTTTGATATTGAATGAACAATAATAATTGATGAACGAAGCGGAATGTATGATAAACATCTTCCATAATAATGACAATTGGCAGTTATTTTCAAAGAATTCCTTCTTTTGAAATCAGATTTCAATTCAAATATATACAGTGATGATCCATATCAAACAAGCATCACAATGAATATCTCAGTTGACTTGGTTCGAAATAATACAACATGGACCTACATATACGAAAGTATCTAATGAGCTAGTACTAAATGTAGTTGCCCGAGACAAGGTAACTATTTGCGGTAGCATTTGATTGACTATCAGGGCAAATTTTTATCAGTATTTGGAATGAATTATTTGATGAATTGAATTGAATATGTGTTCTGCATCATTATTGTTAGAATATTGTCCAGGTACGACGTCAATCGTTGCCCTTGGGCATACTCGAGAATTTATAGAATCATATACCTAATAATATATATACATATATATATATATATATATATATATATATATATATATATATATATATATATATATATATTTATATATATATGTATATATATATATAAATATATATATATATATATATATATATATATATATATATATATATATATGTATACATTTTATATATATATATATATATATATATATATATATATATATATATATATATATATATATATATATAATCATATTATCATATTATCATGCACATATTCTCGGGTTCATCTGATTGAATGAGGCATATTGTTATCAGTATTCAAAATGAATGTTTCGATGAATTGAATGAAATATATTAATAATGTCAGACTATTATTTGATCACGACGCCGACCTTTGTCATCAGCCATGTTTGACCATATTCTATATCTCGTATATTTCTCTGAAGCTATTACCAATAATGGAATACGTATTCAACTACTTCATGGAAAACGATCATTTTGCTGAAATCGTTGATTCAATTCTGACGTTCAGAAACAATTTTTTATTTCGTTCAAAAGTGGTGATGAGTTTCGAAATTGTCACTGCGTTTTGAAGTGGATTATTATGTTAGGAGAGGTCATATCCTTAAAAATTGTAATTTCGTAAAGAGCGGTCATTCTGAAAAAAGGCATTTGATTAGAATTACTAATTTTTTCCCAAAATAGATCATTTTTCAAAATAATAATTTCGCTGAAAACCAGGAATTTGTCAACATCCATCAATCCACCATCGAAACAAAAAATCCGCTGAAAATGAATATTTGGCCAAAAATACCCTACACTGCGATCTCACATGAAAAATATCCATCACAAAACCAACAAGCGAAAACGTAGCGGAACTCCCCTTCCTCCCCCTCCCCTCTCCCCCCCTTCCCTGCCCCCCAAACCAGCACTTCATGGCTAAACCATCAGTATTATGTTTCAGTCGCGAGCAATTAACGGGTATCAACTTCACGAAACTCTTTCCACGAACACCCAGATCGCTGTCTCGTTAGACCTTGGCTTTCCATGGAAACGATGATTGATAAGACTTTTTACTGTCCAATTTATTCTCGTTCATTCCACCATTTTATACTAATTAGCCAAAAAAAGGATAATTCTCCACAAAATGGCGCAGTTAAAATGTGGACATTGTGAAATGCTATGTTGAAAAAGTGTCTCCGTTGACGATGAATAGGGATATGGATGATGACTGTGGATCAATGACATCTTGATAAATTAAAATCTGGATTTATAACCTTGGTTTGTAAATGTGATGATACGCCTAGATAGAAATTCAGTGATCTATCTTTGCTCAACGACCCCACCAACAACTTTGTTATTTGGGGTCACGAATGGATGGATATCATTGAGAATACGTAACGATTACATTGAAGTATTAACATTGAATAATACATTCCATATCAATCGGATGAAATTGAAGAATTCAAAATTCAATGGTAATTTACAAGGTACCAAATATCCGATTATTCCATCATTTAAAAAAAAAATATCTCTTCAACTTGAACCAATGTAGATTTTTGAAGCTGATGTACCAATGTTCAGACAAGCCTTCAAATTAATTGACTGTACTTAGTATAAACTGCACACGCCTATACTGTGCAAATAGAATAAAAAACGCACAGAGATTTGTCCCTGTGGATTGAATGGGAGTTTTCGCTACGCTCAGGAAATTGATTCAGAATCTGAATTCAATATGATCCGTCATATCACAGGTTTGAATGTACTAGGAGAGAAACTGGAGATAGAAATGAAAAATCCCGGCACCTCCACCAATGTCAACACACGTTCAGCACAATGACAGCAACCACAACGAGAGGTGAAAACAACAAGCCACGACCGCTTCCTTTCCGACAGCACAGAATTCCGATACATTAAACCTACATCTCATCCTTCCATCGAGGCATTCGTCATTCATCGACGCCAATAGATCTCAAGTCAAAAGTCGAGCACTATAAATGGATTTAATGGATATTCATGTATATATATATATATATTACATATATATATATATATAAATATATATATATATATTCATGAATATATATATATATATATATACATATATATATATATATAAATATATATATATATATATTCATGAATATATATATATATATATATATATATATATATATATATATATATATAATCGTATATAAGTATATATATATATATATATATATATATATATATATATATATATATATATATATATTATATATATATATATGTATATATATATATATATATATATATATATATATATATATATATATATATATATATATATATATATATATATATATATATATATATATATATATACATATATATATATATATATATATATATAACTTATAAAATAGTTATGTGTGCATATCAATTTCCCTCTCTCTCTCTCTCTCTCTCCTCTCTCTCTCTCTCTCTCTCTCTCGCTCTCTCGCTCTCTCGCTCTCTCTCTCTCTCTCTCTCTCTCTCTCTCTATCTCTCTCTATCTCTCTCTCTCTCTCTCTCTCTCTCTCTCCTCTCTCTCTCTCTCTCTCTCCTCTCTCTCCTTCTCTCTCTCTCTCTCTCTCTCTCTCTCTATCTCTCTCTCTCTCTCTCTCTCTCAGACTTGCATACTCTTGCCCCATCATATACCGTATACGAGGAGCAAACAAACTGAATATATGAATCTTGTCAAGAAGACAAATGAATCCTTTCACATGGGACTCATATATGTTCGATCGACCGTTTTCTCTATACGTCAACAACAACGATCGGGGGTGTCGAGTCTTCAATCTGTGTGAATGTCAATTGTGGAATACAGAAATTAATATCATTCTCTCATCCTCTATTCAAGTTTCAATTAAAATTTCGGATTGAAAATGAAAATTAATTAGAGCAATCTTGTACCGAGTCAGAATTATGAATTAAATTTTATTATAAGTAACATGATCAATTGTTCATTATAATTGGAAATATATATTCGATCCACTCATCAATTTATCAATCACAGTGACATCAAGTAGCACAAAAGAGCGGAAGAGTTGATATCGAAACAATAATCGATACGAAACTATATAGACGAAATAACACAAATATATGAGTGAATATCAACATTATCGAAATATTAAATTTCGACTCCGAAAATGAGAGGACAATCGAAAAGATTGTTTTTCGTAATGGGTATTGAATCTCTGACTTGATAGATAATATAATCTTGACCTTCACGGTACCCATCCAAATGAACACGGTCACAAATAAAGTTAAAAATATATCATGACTCGTTTGTTATGAATGTTTAAGTATTAGGTATTTGTTTTGACGCGGGTGAGAAGCTGAAATGATGTAGACGGATGTAACGCTTGTGAAATGTATCGCAATCAATCCATTACATGAATTTTCAAGCGAAACAACGAATTGTTCAATACTCGTTCTTGGGAACAGTTTTTAATTATTGCATTCTTAACTTGAATATCAAATTTCGTTAAGAGGCCGCAGGCGCTCGTATTTCACGCCGCAAAACTCTCAAGGCCGTAACTTTTCAGATATCGATATGATCGATTCTGCATTCTGTTGATAATTGAAAAACGGAGGTTATTGTATTTACAGAATTTCGAACCAAAAATTTGAAATTTTTCAAATTCTTCAAATGGAAAATGAAAGAATGTCTAGTCTACGAAAACCTAGATACATATTTTTGAATACCGAAAAAAAATATAGACTGTGAAATATATCAAAAGTGTGAGTAAGGTAATTGACGGCGTTCGTGTGAATCTGAGTTCGGCGGGCTAGTCTATGGGTTGCGCCTAGCACACGATGCATGTCAAACTAAAGTCTGAAGCGAGCGAACAACGAGCCCGTGTGGAGCAACTGCGGCCTCTCGAGTGGATTATTGACTTGTCTCGATGATCAATTATCATGAATTGGGATGATTCGGTGGATGGTAATGGATAGACACGCAATCGTTTCGAATGACTAATAATGACAGGAATAATATTGTCATTCAATGATGACATGATTTTTTAACAAATTCATGATCCGATCTCTGACGCCGTTATCTTGTGCATGTGGAGTGAGCATGCAAATAATATTCACCCGTTGAAATCTAGCTGCGTCATTGACGCGTCGTGAAATCGCTATTTTCATTCATTTATTTGGATTATCATATTTTCATATCTCAGGCGGAAGATAATGAGGCAGGACTATTCGGGCAATGCACTACAAGAGCGATAGTATCATATCAGAGACCGTGTGGCCGAGTGGTTAATACAACGCAACCGTCATTCAGGACCAGGGTTTGATTCCCGCCATGGTCGACCAACCTCACAGGGGTTCTTCGTGGTTTTCCTCTGTCGTTCAGGTTGATACTGAGATGGTTCCTTAACAACACGCCACGACCGACTCCTTCCCACTACCCCAAAACACCTGATGAAATATAACCTCTCATCTCATAATCTCAACATCTTATATATCATTCATCGACGCCAATAGATCGTGGTCATTGAAAGAGTGCGTCGTTGAAAAATATGAATAAATGAACTATTCAGAAGGATCAATTATTCCAATTACTGAATTAATTGGGATTAATTATTGCTTCAGCGTTTCTCAATCAACTCGAAATGTGATTCTATTTTTTCATTATTGTTACTTATTGAGTTTTTGATTCCAATACCATAATTTCATGGCTCATATTCACTAAAAGGCAATTACAATTCCAGAATTATAGTAAGCTGGACCTTCATGGTCTTTCATCGTGGAGATAAACAGCTGTCATTGATGAATGATTTTCTTTCTATCATATCAAGAGATTAATGTCAAATGGGAAGATTTTTTGAACATCTGAAGCGGTCCAAGTACTCTGATAATAATACCGCTTCTGAGAATCATGGATAATTGTGAGTCAATTTTCTTCATACATTTATATTCATTCATTCTAAATTTCAATTACATTCGTATCTTTTTCTGAAAGAAAAAGAGTAGATAAAAGTTCCCCTCATCTTATAATGAAAAACGTACAAACTGAGGTTACGATCGATCGTTTCTCCTATTTTTGAAACTGGAGCTCGGGAATTTCGAACCTTCAAATAACTCCATTCGTTCGACAATGAAATATTGTGAGACCGATCAACCGTCTTCCCTATTTATTAACAAGGACGATTGGTCGCGTCGACTCGTCAGTGAAATCCAGGACGTTTTTACCATTCTCATGATTGACAGAGAAAAGTGGCATTCG
>OZ023338.1:16163700-16201445 GCA_964007535.1 Brachyptera risi | reverse complement strand
ATATATATATATATATATATAATATATATATATATATATATATATATATATATATATAAATATATATATATACATATATATATATATATATATATATATATATATATATATATATATATATATATATAAATATATATATATATATATATATATATATATATATATATATATATATATATATATATATATATTATATATATATATAAAAAAGAAATATATAAAGATATACACTTGTTGTCAATTCTTCGTTTGCACTTGTTTACCAGGAATAGAATTGAAATGGTATCCACAAATATGTGACCAATAGAATGTTCACATGGACTGTGAGAGGAGTTCTATCCACTTCATGTGACTGCAAGTTTACTACAACTGAAGAGGTTCGAAATTACAAAATCACAAAATTCTCAAATAGTCATGACATTAACATTTCATGATATTTTAATCAATTCTCATTCTGAAGATATTGGGCATCTGATGAAGAGATACACTATCGGTTGAATCGTTGTGATCACATCATGATAGTAAAATGGTATTACAAAATGTCAGATATGTTTTTTTTCTCTTCCTCGTTTCTCACTCATCCGAACTCATCTATTACTCCGAGAGAAGTACCATCATTCGACATTTTCCCAAACCCTCGTGCACTCGAAACATACAGTATATCTTGACGTTCAAATGGAATATTCATTATCAATCCTCACAAATCTAAAACCCCATCTGTCTCTACGAATAATGACCGGTTGATGAAAAGAAAATGGAGAATACATATTCCAGTTTTATAATTCATGTTGGATACATTCCGCATGGAAAGCATACATGGGGTATATATATGGCGGCTTTTTCTTCGTTCGAGGTTTCAATACTGAATCTTGATTTGATAATTGAATTCAGTGAATACAGGTCTTGAGGAGTTCATCACGGTCCTGTAGATTGGTACCGAAAATGTATATGTCAAGTGACGTCTTTCATAGTTGCAAGAGACAGACAACAATGTCCACCAGTTGGAATTGACCAATCACAATGTTTGGTAGTCCACCAAATCGCTGGGTTGCTATGGTAACTATCGTTTGTCATTTGTTACTTGACAAAAGCCTATACAGACATCTATATGAATGAATGAAAATTGGGGTTTCGAGGCGCATCGACAGCAAGGTCATTTAGCGTCTGAGTCTATCTACACACACACACACACACACATAAATATATATATATATATATATATATATATATATATATATATATATATATATATGCATATATATATATATATATATATATATATATATATATATATATATATATATATATATATATATAGATATGAATATATTCATATATATATATATATATATATATAAATATATATATATATATATATATATATATATATATATATATATATATATATATATTCATATATATATATATATATATTTAAATATATATATATATATATATATATATATATATATATATATATATATATATATATATATATATATATATATATTCTCCATATATATATATATATATATATATATATATATATATATATATATATATATATATATATATATATATATCTATTCATATATATATATATATATATATACATATATATATATATATATATATATATATATATATATATATATATATATATATATATATATATATAAATATATACATCCATATTATATATATATATATATATATATATATATATATATATATATATATATATAAATGAATATATATATATATATATATATATATATATATATATATATATATATATATATATATATGAATATATATATATATATATATATATATATATATATATATATATATATATTTATATATATATAAATTATTAATTATTAATATATATATATTATATATTATGATATATGATATATATTATGATTATGAATATATATATATATATATATATATATATATATATTCATAATCAGTTAATGAATGACAGAACAGTTGATATACGATTTCCAATATATTGAAAAAAAAACGTGTTTTTGTAGCATTAGTACCTCAATATCACAAACTAACCCAGAGTTTACAAGGTAGAAATCCACTATCGCGCTAATTCACGTCTCAAGCCCTCTCAACTTCAACCTTGCGTGCTATTCATAGCTCTTTCCGTACCACTATTCCGATCGTCAGTCTCCCCTATCATTCAACATCGCCGATCAACAGTCTCGATCTGTCAACTCACAAACGTTAATATCAAAAGGAAATCATAAAGCCCGATCAGCCATGTGGATACGCTGACAGTTCGAAACGACCGCGCGTTGATGTTTTCAGATAAGGAAAATGGACGATCGTTCATGCTTGTCTGGAGTATGGATATTCTGACAGTTCGGAACGACCGTGCGTCAATGTTTTCAGATGGGAAAAACGGATGATCGTGCATGCGTGTCTGGTGTGGGTGGTAGTGAACACGAATACAAGGGTAGCAGTAAGTCGAGTAATTAGGATATATAAGTGGTGGGGATGTGTGGAGAGAGGGTTCACGGGCCAAAGGCAGGGGAGGCAATGAAAGAAAGGCAGTGTAAGAGGTAGTGGGGAGGAGGAGCCTTGGGGGTAGAAGTGCGAATGTGTAATATGCAGGGCATCATTGCCGGACAAACAGTGTATGCCATATGTCACAACATGCAAACGTTGGACGCCATCGTTGTTGTCGTTGTCGTTGTCGTCGTCGTCGTCGTCGTCGTCGTCGTCGTCGTCGTCGTCGTCGTCGTCGTCGTCGTCGTCGTCGTCGTCGTCGTCGTCGTCGTCGTCGTCGTCGTCGTCGTCGTCGTCGTCGTCGTCGTCGTCGTCGTCGTCGTCGTCGTCGTCGTCGTCGTCGTCGTCGTCGTCGTCGTCGTCGTCGTCGTCGTCGTCGTCGTCGTCGTCGTCGTCGTCGTCGTCGTCGTCGTCGTCGTCGTCGTCGTCGTCGTTGTTGTTGTTGTTGTTGTTGTTGTTGTTGTAGTTGTTGTTGTCGTCGTCGTCGTCGTCGTCGTCGTCGTCGTCGTCGTCGTTGATGTTGTTGTTGTTGTTGTTGTTGTTGTTGTTGTTGTTGTTGTTGTTGTTGTTGTTTTTGTTGTTGTTGTCGTCGTCGTCGTCGTTGTTGTTGTTGTTGTCGTCGTTGTTGTTGTTGTTGTTGTTGCTGTAGTTGTTGTTTTTGTTGTTGTTGTTGTTGTTGATTTTGTTGTTGAGGCACGCACCCTGGATTAGCAGTGACACACAAAATCTGACCAACTTGAAAGTCAGTGGGAGTCTATTTATCAAAAATCCAGTTTTTTGGTGCCCATTTTTGAGTGGTATGAGATATCAAAAAACACAAATTATTATCATAGCTTGAGAATGATATGGGTCATAACTATATATGTCATGGAGCATAACTGTCGAGCGATAAAGGCGAAAATATTATTATATATAGCTGTATACGCTTGACAGTTATGCGCCATGCCTTGACTAGTTATTACAATTATCATCTTGGAGCAATTTCAATTATCTGTGTTCATCAATCATTGTAATTTTGATATTTTATACCACTTGGAAGTAATCACCAGAGAACTGAAATATCGCTGAATCGACTGCAATGGACTCTCAATCAATCGAATCTATCCAAACTGACCTGACCTGAACAAACCATGGAGAACAATGAACTGAACTGATTCGATCTGAAATTATACCAGATTAGAACTCGCATGGGCTTCTCCTGGTTGCTAAATGAGACAGACTTTAACAAGGATTGTTAGATGGTTGAATATATATTTGAATACACATGATCCGAAGTGTGACCAGACACATTTGAAGATCGCATGGAATGAATATATATCTCAAACCCAGCCAACCAATTGAATTGGGCCATTTTATGAATAAACTGGAAAAGATATCAATGAATAATCGAATCGAGATATGAATATATATATATATATATATATATATATATATATATATATATATATATATATATATTCATATATATATATATATATATATATATATATATATATATATATATATATATATATATATATACATACATATATATATATATATATACATATATATATATATATATATATATATATATATATATATATATATATATATATATATATATATATATATATATATATATATATATATATATATGAATATATATATATATATATGAATATATATATATATATATTTATATATATATATATATATATATATATATATATATATATATATATATATATATATATATATATATATATATAAATATGGATATATATATATATATATATATATATATATATATATATATATATATATATATATATATATATATATATATATATATATATATATATATATATATACATATATTTATATATATATATATATATATATATATATATATATATATATATATATATATATATATATATATATATATATATACATATATATATATATATATATATATATATATATATATATATATATATATATATATATATATATATATATATATATATATATATATATATATATATATATATATATATATATATATGTATATGTAGATTTGTTCCTCAATTGTCATATTCAGTGTTCCGACTGACAGGTCCGAACGCTATGAACGTATACTCTTCACTCTTCCACCTTCGGAAGCTACATTATCGACCAAGAAACAAACATTCCATTGAATATTCCAACTCTGAAAATAGCCAAATACTTGTGAACGATCTGAACAATCGATATCCCATGCTGTAAATGATTGCCCATCAAGTCCGATTACTATATTACCGACCGACTGACCCACTGATGAATTTTCTCTCCACCATCAACCTCTTTTTCTTTTTGAATCCACATCATCGACGTATAGACCGCATCACCACATGGTGACAACACCACGATGAGTGCATTTCCTTTCTAATCCACTACATGAACTCTCCATTGTCAGAACACGAAATACTACGTTTGAACCAATTACAACAACAACACAGATGCTTTCCGCGCTGCTCATATATATATATATATATATATATATATATATATATATATATATATATATATATATATATATATATATACATATATATATATATATTTATATATGTGTGTGTGAGCCACCTCCCCGTGGCCAGTGCTTTGTGCTGATCTGCTTTGGTTTGCGGATGTTATGTGCATACAAATTCCTCACGAGAGTATTGGATTATGTTTGTTGTAGAAGAAATCAAGTATTTCAAAAATAGAATATGTGTGACTATAACAGATAGAATGTCCACGAGTAGAATGTGGAGTCATGGATACGTAGGACGTTGGGAAGATTGGAGATTGTTCATTCGGTTGAATTTTGTAGATGGGAGGAGCCTAATGGTGAACATTGTGAATGGGTATTTGTATATTGATGATCATAGTCAAGAGAATTCGTGATGACCACCTTATTTCAATGAGTTGCAGAAATATCTCCATATTTCTGATTCGTCAATTGAGAGAGTCCTTTCGGAAATTCTCCCTCGTGAATATTGTCAGGAGTAATTCATCAAAGTTCAGAAGCTTGTTTGATGTCTCATTCGAATGTTGGTGGAATCACATACTTGTACAGTCAAAGATAAACTGATGAGGATTATAATGAGTTCAGTATATACTTGTAGGCCTATTAACTGACGACAAAGAAGACTCAAACCATGCTCACGTTTGTGGTGTGGTAATCTACGAACTATCGCTTGGAACCTTCTCATTTTGCGTATATTTCCCATTCCTTATTGAGCAAAAAAAAATACCAGAGAGTGTAACTGTATGAATAATTCGCGAGGTTTGAGAATATTCTAGTACGTAAACAAAACTAATTGGATAACAAATATTCAGTCTACAATCTTCCGTAGAAAAAATCCGATGCGAATTTGTAAACCACCTTCATAATCATCCAATTAGCCTCCTCGTTATCAAACAGAGTATTCCTCTCTTCCTCATATTTTCTTGCGACATGGTATCTTGGTTTTCAACAACTCCGCCAGAGAACTTACCGTATATGTGAAGCTTGAATCAACAATGACCATGCTTTCATAACCTGTCTGAAGAAAGTTCTGATATTGCATTTGATCCGACGATTCAAGCCAGACTGAAATCAATGTTCCATTTTTAGTTCAAACTTCACACGTCTACTTGATTCTTGAACACAGTGTACAACTCTATGAGATGATCCATAACTTTTTCCGATGGATATAAAACGTGTACAAACAAGAATATCTCCTCCATGGACGAACATGATGCATCAAAATGGTTGAATCTCACCTGGAAATGGATATTCATGAATTCTTTCATTTTTGAAATGAGTATATATATATATATATATATAATCATCGGAGTTAGGTACCCAATAGTTTATTGATATGTTGGAATAATATCATATGAAAGTAGGTTTGAAAACTAATTTTCTGAATTTTGATATAGCTCTTGTGGTGCCCGAGAGCGATCAAATCGTCATCCCATGTAGTTTGGGAACAAATCAATCGATGTCGAATTCCAGATGTTATTAATAAAAGTATCAAGTTGGAATCAAGGAGATATATCAGCATTATGAGTGTGGTAAAGAACGAGCGGATACTTGGCTTGGAAGAAATGGTATCTAAGCGGACATGGTGGTGGAAATGAAAGAGAGAAAGAGAGAGAAAGATATGTTTATATATATATATATATATATATATATATATATATATATATATATATATATATATATATATATATATATATATATATATATATATATATATATATATATATATAATAAATATGAAGAGAGAGAGGGAGATAATTGATAATTGGTGTCGACAGAAGAGTGAGATGATGAATATCTGACAAGACAGATTAGCTGTCACACGATTATGGTATCCTATTGGGATAATAACATTTCTAGTCACCACTAGCCTCTACCTAGACGGATGATGATGTAGTACGTCTAACACGTCGTATTCACTAAACAGTTTTCCAGGCTTGAGAACGTCAGTGACTTTCAATATCATTGTGTAATGGGTGAAAAAAAGTTTGTATTCCCATGTGCACTTTTTTGGGTGAATATCGGGGGAATAACTGATCGGATGAGGATATTTTCTGGTATTGCCACGCCAAAATGGAGAAGCATTCACGTTTGTAAGCTCACTGTGGTCTAAGTTCAGCTTCAAGTTCAGTCTGACAGTTTCACCTCTGTTACCAGACTCAGCCATCCAATAACAATGGCACCGGCCATCCGCAATCTTTTCTTGAGATACAAATTCATTTTCCATGCGTCTCATTCTTGCAAGCTCATAATGATTTCTTCCCACTGAGAAGACAATGAGCAGCCTCGCGAAAATTGTTGCTTCCATTTCTATCGAATCTATATGCATCATCATATGAATTTCACTCTCAGAATCAATGCGAATACTCTTTATATATTCCAATTTGATACATTTTCAGTGAAATAATATATCAAGTGGAACACGAGGAAATACTTGGCTGCAATGCACACTCGATTCAAATATCACTCAGAGATGCAACGAAAATGTATTTAAAAAAGCCATTAGATTATGTTTTTTTCAGTTTTGAAGTGATTTCAGCCTGTACTGTACTGATGACCACGATCTATTGACGTCGGTGAATGATATACGAGATCATGGGATGATGAGATGGAAGGTAAGTTTTCCAGATGTTTTTGGATATGAGTGAGCAGTTCGTCGTGGCGTGTTGTGAAGTAACTATTCCAGTATTGACTTTACCGACGGAGGAAGACCTCAATATCCCTGTCAGGATGGTTGAACATGGTGGGTATCAAACCCCGGTCTCCTGAATGACGGTTCGGTGTATAACCCACTTGGCCACACGTCTCGTTGTCACACGGCTAGATTATCATGATGAATATGTCCCGGGCACTTGAAAACTGTTCATTAATTCGATGTATCCGTGAGAGCATTCAGCAGCGACTAGGATATTGATGATTGCATGAGAAAAAAATCTCCACGGTCAACGCGGTAAAGGCTATTTCTCTCAAGAATGTACCAAAAATGGGAGAGTGTGAAAGTATATTCGCACCGATTTTGAGAGAAGATTCCATAAAATGTACCTATAAGTTCGATAAATGAGAATGATAAAATCTGCAAGGCTGCTCATCAGCTGAGCGAATGGAAACTAATTGGTATGTATCGTTGGGAGAATCGTGAATAATCGGTACTTTTAACAACGTAGTATTGTTTTGGTGAGAAATAAGACTTCCAGTCCTAATCTGGGGCTTTTGTGATCAGGAAGTGCCAGTCAAATAGTTGAGACTTGATTTCAAGAAAGCTTTTTGTACGCGTATAAGCGTTTGAAGCAAAATGTTGGACAATGTTGTTGCTGGTAGAATATTTCACAATATCACATTCCAGATTCGAAAAATAATACTAGATGAAATTCACAAGACCCTATACTGAAGTTTTGAAAATATACAACCACTGATATCCTGGAAATAGAGATGGTTGTTCGTCACAGTACACTGCATGAAGTGTATTATTACACTTCACATACTTCATATATATATTGTGTGTGTGTGTGTGTGTGTGTGTATGTATGAAATAAAATCGATTAAAGGCTACCCAAAACGATAAACCACCCTGCGTTGTCAATAATTATGTAGGCCCTACTGTTTACTCACGTATCACGCGTATCATCACACAGAATATGAAATATCAGAATTCAAATGTCAGAATGTTTTTCTTCTGCTGGTACTCGTTGTTATGAGTACATTATGGTTTGATTTCAATGGTTTTTGATAATCATTCCATACCTTTATAAATCTTGGATTGAAACGTCTGTCTTGATTTGTATCTTCCATGTTATTTCATGGATGAGCCTTTGGCTTCGTGGGAATCATTTATGCGTGCCAATCGTGAGCATTATTCAGTTCGAATACAAATATCGTTAAAGAAAGACTAAATTATGTATACACCTTAAACTTCCAGAATGATGACTGAAATGTATTGAGATATCAAACGTGAAGTCTATGGCTTTCCCTGAATACATTCATGAATGTATCCATCATTGACTTGATATCAACCGAGACGCGTGGCTGAGTGATAACACACTGAACCGTCATTCGGGAGACCGGGGTTCGATTCCCGCCATGGTCGACCATCCTGACAGGGGTTTTTCGTGGTTTCCCCTGTCATTCAGGTTGATATTGGGATGATTCCTTAACAACAGGCCACGACCAACTCCTTCCCACCATCCAAAAAACACCGAATAAAATAATCTCTCACGATCCCATCATCTCATTCATCATCCACCGAAGCCAATAGATCGTAGTATTCAGTATGGTGCGTTGTTGAAACCCCATATGATGATATCAATATTGGAACCATATTTAGTCAGTCAAAGTCTTTTCAATGATGCTGAATGGATTGCTACCATAATTTGTTCTCAGGCCATATAATCGGAACATCGGTCAGTGTAAATCCGGCTTTTCGTTTATATAGGCCTACAGCAACCATTTCGAAAAGTGACTATAGAAAGAGTAACATACTCTCATTCAGTTACCACAAAAATAATTCAATGGATGTAAATTTATTGTGTTCTGGTTGCAAAAGCATATTTTATTATAACTATATTGATTTTTGTATTTGATGCAATTTCGATATGAAATTCAGTGAGCAAGGAAATTAATGGCTTTTGTCTCTACGCTGTGAACCATTCACCAGAGGAATGATTCACAGAGGATGGGAATTGTATCGAACAAAATGACATGCAATCATTGGAAATGAAACTATTGAGCAACCATCTCAAACAGAGGGAATCTGCTCATCGGCTGCTGTTTGTTCGAGTGGTCATAGGGATGCATCGGAACCTACATTATTCATTGAAACTCCCAACATAAACTGATGAAATATGAACTGGATTAATAAAATGACATTGTTTACATTTCTCAGTGTTGCAGAAATGTTTTTAAATATTAAAAATTAGAACTTCCGGATTTTGTATCTTAGGACTGATTAGTAGAACATCAACTGTCTGTTGGATAATTCATTCAGCGCTCTGATTGGTTCGTTATTAATCTTGGAGTTATGACATCGCCCTTGTTGTGCCTAATATTAACAATTCTACTCTGGAGCTATCAGCCGCTCAGATCATGGGACGTCAACTCTCTTGCAGGTTTTTGATGTAATTAGATGAGCGATAGCGAAGACTCCATCCCACTCTTATAGAGATTTTTTTGTGTAAGCACTGCACAGGTCGCAGGGTTTGACGGATCGTCATGCATTTTTTTTTTGTACATGTGAACTCATCCAAACTAGAACTTTTGAGTATTTGGAAAGAATTGATTTGACCGATTTGAGAAATATCGTGAAATATCGTTATCAAAAATCTTATATACGACCAGGCTGGGTAAAAAAAATCGAAAAAAATATATCCAGGCCTAAATAGAATGACATTTTCTCTGAATGTGTATACACATGAATGATACAGATTACAGATTATCGCACTTCTGTAAACAATTTCAACCAGCCGTTTTGAAGAAGATAATTCATCTAACTGTTCTCATGCATCAAATATATAAGAATGATAGCAGTAATATGTTATCAAGATGCATTGCTTTCCAAATTCGATATTTGCTTGACAATGAAGTATTTTTTGATATGTGTCAATGTGTGAAGAATATCAGAGGCGATGAAGTAGTCCAGGTGAAACTACTTCAATGAATCTGATTTAAATCATAAACAGAAATCTTGCTCATCTCACAACGCATTCCGCGTTTGCCTGGTTGAAATAAAATGTATTTCCGTGGTCAAATTGGAATATGAAATCTTTAATTGAAGAACTTCTAAACTTGATATCAGTTCATCATTCCTCAACTAAGTTCAGAAATGAAATGTAGAGACGTTCGGTCGGGTATTAAAAAAGTGATCGTCACATCAAAATGATGGTTGATACTTATGTGACCCATTCGACTAACAAAGAACTCTGGAGATTTGATTCAGGTATAAAGTGCCATTCAAAAATATTCCACATCATGAAAAAAGATATATTCTCATTTTAATCATGATTAAAATCAAATCCTTCTCTCATCTCATCCAGCGAAACTACGGAATTTAATATATAATTTCTCATATGCATCATTTCAATAATGGTCATAATGCAAAAATATATTATGAAAAGAATGGTTCAATGTTTATCTTCCAACGTATTTTATGATATCTGAACAGATAGGAAAATTCATCATATTTTCATTAGAACATAAATAGTGTATAAATGATGGAACTGCAGTCAGGGTGGCGGGTGGAGAGTGGTGGGTGGTGAGAGGGGGGGTGGAAAGCGGGGTCATGATGAGAGACCAATCACGGTCCAGAGTTACTCGTAGTTCTCATAGTTATTGTTCATGACTATACTGGGCAAACGCAGCATATTATGCGTTGTAAGATGAGCGAGATATCTGAATAAGGCATGAAAAGTGTCGTTAAAGTAGTTCTACCTTTGCTATTTTATCGACTCTGGTTTAATCAAGAATGCTACACACCTTGACGCATATGAAACAATGTCTGATTGTTAGGCAAATATCGAATAGGAAGCAATGAATCTTGAGAATATGATTCTGCTATCATTTCTATCCATTTGATTATTGAAAACCGTTCATTGAATAATTTTCTCTAAAACGGCTGATCCGAATTGCATACGAAATTGTGAGAATGTGTTTCATTCATGTGTACACATTTAGAGAAAATCCTGATTTTTGGGAAGAGATTTTGTTTTTCAGATTTTATTTTCCGGCCGAATTCTATGGGGTTTTCAGAAACTTTGAGATGGTAACTCTCAAAATTGGTCCAACAGATTTATTTCAAAAACTTCACAGTTCTGAGATGGATAAGTTTGTTTGAACATGAGAAGTTTCATGACGATCAGTGAAATCCTGCGGCCTGTGTATAGTGCTCACAAACAAACAGAATAAAAACACGGACAAAGCTTCATAAGAGTGTAGGATGGAAGTCTTCGCATACGCTCATCCAATTATTGTATAATCACTGTTGTTCGTGCAGTTCATGAGCTAGTGAAACACAAACTGAGAAATTTGAGGGAAAACGAAGAATTCTCCACCTCATCACAAACAAATGAATATTTCTTTACCTCAAAACTTCCTGATTTACTCTTTTTGACTTCTTCTTTCAACTTTTATTTTCTTGACTTCTTTTACCGAATTTACATACATCTTTATTGCTCTCCCGAACAGTTCTAATTTTTCACCTGAGGCCTTAAGCAATCATCAGTAGCTTGATCAGCTGAGGTACAGCTTCAGAAACTGAAGTCACTGCCGGGCGTGGGTTCGAGCCCCGCATAGGGCATGGGATTTTGAAAAAGTCCTTTCAGCACTCATCATCACTTCATGGATTCATAATCACCCACTTGTTCGTAACCCCGTTTAATGTAGCTGTTGGTGAGGCCATTTCATTAAGCAAACAATAATCGCCCGATGCCTTGAATGATTGATTCAAGTCTCTCACATGACGCTGCGGTTTCATGAATTAATTTATTCATATTGAATTTAACTACGCAACTTTACTGATTTCGGAGATCTATTGGCATCGGTGGATTCTGAGACGATAAGTCATTTCATTATTCGATTTTGGATCCGACTCAAATCCAATTATTTGAAAATTAAATGAAAAAATGAAAAACTAAAATAATATGAGGTGAAAATATTCCCAAAATATTCAAAAATAATGGAGAAGATCGGACGTCAAATCTTGTGGAGAGAGAAACATCCCTGTAGTAATTCGCTTGACAAAAAAAAAAACGGCGAAAAAATACTATCAAGACTGTCGCTGATTGAAATCGAACATATACCGTCGGCAGGAATCGAACCCTTGTAGCCCGACTCACGGTTCATCGTGCTAGCCACTGATTCACTCAACTCTGTCAGGATGATGATAAGGATATTTAAAATCAAGACAGCACACTAAAGCTGTCAAAGTATTGTTCGTGCAAGATGTATTCACTTTCGTTTGTTGTAAGTAATTTCGCGACAGCTGTGTGGATGGATGTGTACGGATAACAAGTTTAGTGTGTCTGTTCTATGAATACAGCTAGATGATATTGTACTTGAATTGTATTCAACATGTTAACACTTCATGGGAGTCGATTCAGCTCATTATTAGAATTTTGGTGGAAGCTCCTTGACAGTAATATATATATATATATATATATATATATATATATATATATATATATATATATATATATATATATATATATATATATATATCCACATATATTCATATATATATATTTATGTATATATTTATGTGTATATATATATATATATATATATATATATATATATATATATATATATATATATATATATATATATATATATATATATATATATATATATATATGTATATATATACTCGTGTGCACTCACAATATATAACTATTTTTCCCATATGAAATACGTTCATTTCATCAAATTTTTCCGAGCTCACATTGAGAAAAACTATTTTTTCTCATGAAATAGAATGACTATACCCAATTTTCTCGAGCTGGCTTTGAATAAAACAATGTTCTCATATAATAAAATATGTGATCCAATTTTTCGGAGCCTGCTTTGAATAACACCATTCTGTTTTTCATATGTTCAAAGAAGACAAGAACTGCTTTGTTTGCGAAGTTTAAGAATAGCACAAGACTAATGCATTTGTTACGCTCATAAAATGCAATAAGTTAAATGTCACGTAACTCAGTCACGAGTGAGGCTAATGGACCAATAGGAATGACAGAGCACATCTGTCTCGCGACACGATGTTCAACCGAAAACAAAATAATCAGACTTGAACAGAATTGCGTTCCAAGAAATAGGTTCACTCACTGGCTATGGTTATAATAATGTCATTGAAGATGTTGAATGAGTTGAAAGTTTTCTCACCGTTTCTGCCGTATTTTTTTCAGTATTTGTATTCATATTTTAACATCCAGATATAAGTACAATTTTGTAGACCTGCAAAGTCACAAAAAGTTCACTTGTCTGCGGGTTTACTTACATTTCTCACATGAGAATCAGATACGGTTGATTATAAATAAATATGCAGTCTGAATAATTCGAAGAAAATCTTCATCAACTCGGAACTGACCGTAATAAATCAAAAACGAGATAAAAACATTTTTCATCTTCCAAAAATAAATTGAATAGTGAAGCGAAAGGTGATCATACTGTTCTCTCGGTGTTTTCGAATGAAAATCCAGAAAAAAATCCATAAATTATTTTGTGTTATACATTCTATAAATTCCTGAAGAAGAAAACGAATACAAATGATGAGAAATAATAATAATGATCCCATTCTCGTCAATCAACGATCAGCCGTGTGTACATCCATGAGACGGATCTGTAGCAAGTAATAAGTACTAAGTACTAAGTAGTATTAAGTAGTAGTAGTAATAGTAGTAGTAAGTAGTAGTGGTAGTAGTGAGCGTAGCAAGTATTGAAATAGGCCAATTTTGAATATTTTCAAATAAGTAAAATCAGTTTAACAAGTCAATCACATAAATATTCCAAGATATCATAATTGAAGAAAGTGATGCATCTTGGTCAAGATATCAGCTTGAATGGTTGGTCAATATGAGAATAAAACATATGGGCTACTGAAAAGCGTTAAAATCTTCCATTCATAAAAGTTACCCATATGCAAAAAGGTGCAAAACATGAACTTTGATTGTTGTCAAATATATCAATCATTCCAGGTGTCATGCTGATCTGATGAATGTATCAGTTGCAAACTTGCAATTGCAATAAATCAAATTGAGTCGAATCGAAATGAATCGAAACCAATTTCGATAAAAAGAGGCGTTCCCCAAGGTGCTCCACTATCTCCTACCATCTTCAACTTATCCATAGATCATATCATCAAAGAGCTTACCGAAAAAGAAATTTCAGATCATCATGGTTATAATGTCGTTGAATCATTAGACAATATATCAGCAATGGCTTTTGCTGACGACATAGTTTTAGTAGCCAGAAATTCAATGTCGTCAGCAGATTTGACTTCAATAGCTGAAAATGGATTGAGAGAGATAGGTTTGGTCATAAACAATTCCAAAAGTCACGCAATCAACATCGTAAATGGTGCGTTGTCAGATATCCCAGTGACAACCACGGAAGGATTGATAATTAAGTCAATCGGTAACAATGACCGAATAAAGTATTTGGGAATAGATTTTAGTTCAGAAATTGTATTAAACAAGGAGAAAATAATACGAAATCTACAGGACGATCTTGAAAAGATCACTTCTTCTGACCTACTCCGACCTGACCAGAAACTCAATATTTTAAATCAATTCACCTGGCCAACACTGATTTACCCGCTCCAATGCGCCCCTTCGTATCGTTTAACCAAGTCTTTCTTAGACGATATCGATAGACTTGTCCGAAGTGCAGTGAAACAAATATTGGGGTTACCAACTGACATTCCGAATAGCTTCATCTATGCCCCTAGTAAATTCAGAGGACTGGGAATAATGAAGGCAACATGGGAAGCATTCATACAAAATTATAATATCTGTCGTAAGCTATTGAGCGTTGACGATCAATTACTACAGGCAACAAGAGATTTTAAAGGAGAAATGTTGCACTGTATCAATCAACTCGACCTATCACCAACACTCACATTCCTACATTCCCCAACAATCCCTGAAATGGTTGATGCTGGAACAATACAAACATCAAATAATGATCTCATCAACGTTGCAACAGAGAAGAAAACTCCGACTGGCCGTGAATTGAGAAGCGCGCTGAGACAACGCTCGTTTGAAGACTGGGCGAAACTTCCTCAGAAAGGCAAAGGAGTCGAAGCTTTCTGCGATATCCCACAATCAAACTCGTGGGTTTATTCAAAGCAACAGCTTTCATCATCAGAATGGACAACTTCCATAAAAATGTCTTGCAATGTCGCAGCAGTTCGAGCCGTTCCCGGACGATCACTCGAGGGCAACCGTTGCCGCCATCCAGGCTGCAACGAGATCGAAACAATTGCCCATGTCCTCGGGTCGTGCCGGAAAGGTGAACTGCTGCGGAATAACCGCCATCACACCATCAGAACAATGATCGCTGACCTATTTAGAATGAATAAATGGGAGGTGCACGAGGAGGTGCATTGTCACTCTGCCTCAGGTTCGAACCGTAGAGTGGACATTATCGCAATACGGGGAGACAGAGAAAAAGTTCTAGTTCTCGACCCCACTATTAGGTTTGAAAAGGGAGTGGGGCACGCGGAAGAAGTAGATGCGGAGAAGAAGGAGATATATCGTCCCTGTATTCCTCACCTCGCGGAACGTTATGGAATTCCTGAGGAATACTGGGACGTTGTAGGACTCCTTCTTGGAGCAAGGGCAGCTATTCCCACATTTTTTATTACTTTTTTCAAATCATTTAATATACCGGTATCAAAATCATTAATTCAAGAAATAGTTTCCACAATATTAAGAAAATCATCACATATTCTCCACAATCATCTCTTCAGCGTATCTCAATCTACTTGAATTCTCATATTTTTTTTTTGTATAATAATTAAGTTTTTGATCTTATCACTATATTTGTATAACTCATTTTCACTTTCGGCAATTATAATTCCAAATTCGTAGTAAGCTGGACCTTCATGGTCAGTCATCAAGAAGATGAACAGCCGTCAATAAAAATGATTTTCTCTCTATCAGCTTGAATAAATTCCATATTCAGCATGATGCGTCTAAACATCTTCGTATTCTCCCCCATGAAAAAATCATTGTTTTTTTGCATCACCGTTTCAGAACGGTTGGTATAAGTTATTAAACAAATCAGACATTCATAGGATCTCTATTCGCATCTCATATAATACTAATGTCTTAGTTCAACATTATCCCTGCCTCAGGTATGGTAATTTTCCATGGATTTCTGGAAAAGCTGCACATAATTCAGGATTATCCTACTCGAACGATGATACACTGAATAAATACAGAGATGGTGAAGTTGATATGTCCAATTGACGACTCGAAATGGGCGTGGTTTCATCAGTGAGCTAGTTTAAACTAGATAATTCGTGATAATCTGAAGATACTCTGATTGGACATTCGAATTTCACTACAGTTCTATCAGCCCTGTTGATTGGACGGTATGATTCGTGACGTCAAGGGGGCGGAGACTGCGAGTCGTCAATATACAACACATTTTTCTGGATTGAAATGGAAATAACAATTTATGATCTGTTTCGGACTGAACCGATTCAGCTCTCAACTATTTTCCTGCGATGTGATGAAGTGGTGAATAACTTCATGCCAAGTCTTTGATATGAATATAAAAAACGAAACTATGATTTTTCAATTTGATCCTTTCCAGAACTAATTTCTCTTGATTATTTGAGTGAGATGGTACGATCAGAGGAGTCTCTTCCGAATCTTCCCGATGTTTGGTCATAAGAGTCATTCTGAAGGAATTCTGAACATATCATTGCTTTATTCATTTCCAAAGTGAATCATATATCCTGAATTCGAGATATTCAAATAGTTGACATTTATTGAAAAAGTTTTCATTGTCGAATGGAAATTGTTTTTGAAAACATTGTCATATTTTTTCTGGCCGATCCAACAGCACTTGAAAAAAAGATGAATCAAGTTGCTTTTTTGACTCGATTCTAATGAAAAAACAACTATTTCTCACTTGGAATGATTGTCATTGAAAATACAAATCGGATACCTTTATCCATCGTAAAACCATTTTTCCATCGAATGTCATTATTTGGGAGTGCGTTAACTGTTCGAAAAAAAAACTGTTCGAAAAAAAGTGTTCGAAAAAAAAAGTGTTCGAAAAAAAAAGTGTTCGAATAAAAAACTGTTCGAAAATAAAACTGTTCGAAAAATTAACTGTTCGAAAAGATAACTGTTCGAATATTAACGCAGTGGTTTGATATTTCGGTCAAGCTGTACGCGGGCGTGAGGGGGACTCTCCCTCCCCCTGAAATACTATCAAGACCTTTCAATAGCGCCAATTTTTTAACCGAGCAGTTAAATTTGATCTGTTAATATTCGAACAGTTAAATTTTCGAACAGTTTTTATTTCGAACAGTTTTTTTTTCGAACAGTTTTTTTTTCGAACAGTTTTTTTTTCGAACACTTTTTTTTTCGAACAGTTTTTTTTTCGAACAGATTTTTTTTCGAACAGTTTTATTTTCGAACACTTTTTTTTTCGAACAGTTTTTTTTTCGAACAGTTTTTTTTTCGAACAGTTTTTTTTTCGAACAGTTTTTTTTTCGAACAGTTTTTTTTTCGAACACTTTTTTTCGAACACTTTTTTTTTCAAACAGTTTTTTTTTCGAACACTTTTTTTTTCGAACACTTTTTTTTTCGAACAGTTTTTTTTTCGAACAGTTTTTTTTTCAAACAGATTTTTTTTCGAACAGTTTTATTTTCGAACAGTTTTTTTTTCGAACGGTTTTTTTTTCGAACAGTTTTTTTTTCGAACAGTTTTTTTTTCGAACAGATTTTTTTTCGAACAGTTTTTTTTTCGAACAGTTCTTTTTTCGAACAGTATTTTTACGAACACTTTTTTTCGAACACTTTTTTTTCGAACAGTTTTTTTTCGAACAGTTTTTTTTTCGAACAGTTCTTTTTCGAACACTTTTTTTCAAAACACATTTTTTCAAACACCCCTTTTCGAACACTTTTTTTGAACAGTTTTCTTGAACACTTTTATCTGAAATTTTTTTTTTGAACATTTTTTTCCCAACAGTTTTTTTTTGGAACAGTTGTTTTCTTGAAACTTTTTTTTTCGAACCCTCTTTCGAACAGTTTTTTTCGAACACTTTTTCATTCGAACACTTTTTCGGACACTTTTTTCAACACTCATTATCGACAACTTCTTTTCGAACACTTTTTTCTGAGGGGATTGCTTTGAAACACCAAAAGCATCTCACACCGGAAAAATATCACACCGAATATATCTTACACCAAAGAATTCGTACACCGAAAAAATCATACACCGAAAATATCTTGAACCGAAAATCTCGTTCACCAAAAATATTATTTAGAGTGGAGCTGAAATCAAAATTCAAGAGTTTCAGAAATTTAAGAGTTTCAAAATAGTGAGGACTATTCCTCCTCCGTCAGAATAATATAGAGTCTAGTATGAAAAGATCGTTCTCTTCAGTGAACGAGATTTTTGGTGTAGGATGTTTTCGGTGTATGATTTTTTTGGTGTGCGATTTTTTCGGTGTACCTACGATTTTTTCGGTGTGAGATTCTTCCGGTGTAGAATTTTTCCGGTGTAATATTTTTTCGGTGTAAGACTTTTTCGGTGTAAGATTTTTCTGGTGTAGGATATTTTCGGTGTAATATTTTTTCGGCGTGGGGTTTCTTCGGTGTAAGATATTTTCGGTGTAAGATATTGCGACAGCAGTTCAACGCAAGATGCATCGAGGGTTGCGTTGGTTTGCTGGTTAGAGATGGTGTCCTCACTTCCTATCCCTCCCATGTTAAAAATATGTTCAATTCACGGGCCACGTTTGAAGAACTATTGACCGTGCGTAGATAAGGATAAGTGGGGACGGAAGGAATTAACTTTACGTTCTCGTCGGCTCAGCTAAAAACATGCTGTCATCACGTTTACCGGCCGATCAGCCGTTTCTACAAAACATCACTAGATAGAGCAGCGATCAATATTTCTCTGGAAAGTACTCAGGGAATGGAACATGTTTTCGAATTAGTGAAGTCACCATCTCCGATCGGCAGACCCACGCAACCCTCAATGCATCTTGGCTTAACGATATGTAACTACTTTACATTGGTTGGATGTATTATTAAATCTAAATATTCTATGAATCATCCAGTTATTATCCACTGTGAAAACGCAGCATGTGCGTTGTAGGATGAGCGATGTATAGGTCCGTGAACCTTTCCCTCCCTCTCCCCTATTTCAGCACAAACTATGAAATTTGGTCGAGATTTAGTGCTCAATTAGTGCCATCCTTCTGCCTAGTTTTGGAATTGGTGCTCTGATAGTTTCCGAGATAATACCATTTGTTAGTGGAGGAGGAGTCAAGTTCACGCTTCCCCCACCACTCGAGCACTGATTCTGCATCCTCGCCAGGATTGAATACTCAATTAGTGCTTCACTTTTGTAAAGTGCTAGGATCAATGCTGTGTAAGTTTCCGAGATGATGGCACTGTAAAATGGGGGGGAGGGGTCAAGTTCACGCCTCCCCCTCCCCCTCAACTCCCAGAGAGCAATTGGATCATAAATCTTGGCCAAAACTTACTCCCTAATTAGTGCCATAATATTGCATAGTTCTAGAATTAGTGCTCGGATAGTTTTTGAGAAAAACGTTATTCAAGGCTGATCTCTTTCCTGGGAGCGCGCCAACCAAGCGCCGCGCGCGCAAAATTCAAATGCAGAACCGTAACAAATGTACAAATGTCGTTTTGCGCGCTACTTCCGACCCAAATGACTCCTAATGAATTGGTTGATATTCATTTTGAAAATAAAATATGTGGAACGCCAAACATCTTCTTTTTCAATTAGTGAGAGTGTATATATAATACATATATGCAGATAATTGGAGATAAAATTGTGAATAATTGTGAGCCTATCATTTGTTTAGTTGTCTCATCAAACCAGATTGAAGGCTCGTATTTTGAACCACATTGTTGTGATTAACTCACGATTCGATCGTTTTTTTCTTTCACGATTTGCACGTAATGAATGAATGATGATGGTTATTTATTTATGTTCTGTTCATCTATGCACTTTACTTACTGATGACTACGATCCATGCGTCAGTAGATGAGACATGAGATAGTGAGATGAAGGTTCATTCTATTTTGTGTTCTTTGATAGTGGCAAGGAGTTGGTCGTAGCCTGTTGACATGTTGTTAAGGAACCATTCCAGTATTGACCTCAACGACAGATGAAAACCAGGAGAAGAAACCCTCCCAGGATGGTTGACTATGGCGAGAATTGAACCCCGGTCTCCTGGATGACGGTACAGTGTATAGACCATTTGGCTACACGTCCCAGTTACGGTAAGAGTAATTTCGAATCTCAAGTAGGCCTATATGGACTCTTCTCACGACCATATTCTTTTTTCAGGATTATATTGGTTCATTTGATGGTATTCGATTTGCAAAACTGCTCGATGGCTCATCTGGTGAGGATAGTGAAAAAGCAGCGGTCGTGATCTATGCTGTGGTGAATCTCTATCGGCAAAGCTTGGAGCCATAAAAGCAATAAAATATTCGGTGTAGATGGTCGGTGGTCAGGATCGATCTCATATGCGCCATCTCATCCCTCAGTTCATCAAAAAGTGCATTGATAAATAAGCCCACTGATTACCGAATAAAATATTGAATGACAAACGATCAATTCTATAAAAAGGATCCTATAGATGTTGCCCCCCCCCCCTCCCCCATATAGCTGGTGATTCAATCGTTCGTGATAATCTGTCATTCATCTTGGTCATCCCTGGGTGCCTCCGCCACGCCATAGTTAGGAAATTTTGGGAAATGCGGGTAGTTGGTGTGGCGGAGGCACCCAGGGATGACCATGATGAATGACAGATTATCACAAACAATTATTGGATCACCAGCTACCCCCCCCCCCCCCCTCCTCCCCCCCTCATCTAGAGGATCCTTTTTATAGAATTGATCGTTTGTCATTCAATATTTTATTCGGTAATCAGTGGGCTCATTTATCAATGCACTTTTTGATGAACTGAGGGATGAGATGGCGCATATGAGATCGATCCCGACCACCGACCATCTACACCGAATATTTTATTGCTTTTATGGCTCCAAGCTTTGCCGATAGAGATTCACCACAGCATAGATCACGACCGCTTCTTCTTCACTATCCTCACCAGATGAGCCATCGAGCAGTTTTGCAAATCGAATACCATCAAATGAACCAATATAATCCTGAAAAAAGAATATGGTCGTGAGAAGAGTCCATATAGGCCTACTTGAGATTCGAAATTACTCTTACCGTTTCTGGGACGTGTAGCCAAATGGTCTATACACTGTACCGTCATCCAGGAGACCGGGGTTCAATTCTCGCCATAGTCAACCATCCTGGGAGGGTTTCTTCTCCTGGTTTTCATCTGTCGTTGAGGTCAATACTGGAATGGTTCCTTAACAACATGTCAACAGGCTACGACCAACTCCTTGCCACTATCAAAGAACACAAAATAGAATGAACCTTCATCTCACTATCTCATGTCTCATCTACTGACGCATGGATCGTAGTCATCAGTAAGTAAAGTGCATAGATGAACAGAATATAAATAAATAACCATCATCATTCATTCATTACGTGCAAATCGTGAAAGAAAAAAACGATCGAATCGTGAGTTAATCACAACAATGTGGTTCAAAATACGAGCCTTCAATCTGGTTTGATGAGACAACTAAACAAATGATAGGCTCACAATTATTCACAATTTTATCTCCAATTATCTGCATATATGTATTATATATACACTCTCACTAATTGAAAAAGAAGATGTTTGGCGTTCCACATATTTTATTTTCAAAATGAATATCAACCAATTCATTAGGAGTCATTTGGGTCGGAAGTAGCGCGCAAAACGACGTTTGTACATTTGTTACGGTTCTGCATTTGAATTTTGCGCGCGCGGCGCTTGGTTGGCGCGCTCCCAGAAAAGAGACCAGCCTTGAATAACGTTTTTCTCAAAAACTATCCGAGCACTAATTCTAGAACTATGCAATATTATGGCACTAATTAGGGAGTAAGTTTTGGCCAAGATTTATGATCCAATTGCTCTCTGGGAGTTGAGGGGAAGGGGGAGGCGTGAACTTGACCCCTCCCCCCCATTTTACAGTGCCATCATCTCGGAAACTTACACAGCATTGATCCTAGCACTTTACAAAAGTGAAGCACTAATTGAGTATTCAATCCTGGCGAGGATGCAGAATCAGTGCTCGAGTGGTGGGGGAAGCGTGAACTTGACTCCTCCTCCACTAACAAATGGTATTATCTCGGAAACTATCAGAGCACCAATTCCAAAACTAGGCAGAAGGATGGCACTAATTGAGCACTAAATCTCGACCAAATTTCATAGTTTGTGCTGAAATAGGGGAGAGGGAGGGAAAGGTTCACGGACCTATACATCGCTCATCCTACAACGCACATGCTGCGTTTTCACAGTGGATAATAACTGGATGATTCATAGAATATTTAGATTTAATAATACATCCAACCAATGTAAAGTAGTTACATATCGTTAAGCCAAGATGCATTGAGGGTTGCGTGGGTCTGCCGATCGGAGATGGTGACTTCACTAATTCGAAAACATGTTCCATTCCCTGAGTACTTTCCAGAGAAATATTGATCGCTGCTCTATCTAGTGATGTTTTGTAGAAACGGCTGATCGGCCGGTAAACGTGATGACAGCATGTTTTTAGCTGAGCCGACGAGAACGTAAAGTTAATTCCTTCCGTCCCCACTTATCCTTATCTACGCACGGTCAATAGTTCTTCAAACGTGGCCCGTGAATTGAACATATTTTTAACATGGGAGGGATAGGAAGTGAGGACACCATCTCTAACCAGCAAACCAACGCAACCCTCGATGCATCTTGCGTTGAACTGCTGTCGCAATATCTTACACCGAAAATATCTTACACCGAAGAAACCCCACGCCGAAAAAATATTACACCGAAAATATCCTACACCAGAAAAATCTTACACCGAAAAAGTCTTACACCGAAAAAATATTACACCGGAAAAATTCTACACCGGAAGAATCTCACACCGAAAAAATCGTAGGTACACCGAAAAAATCGCACACCAAAAAAATCATACACCGAAAACATCCTACACCAAAAATCTCGTTCACTGAAGAGAACGATCTTTTCATACTAGACTCTATATTATTCTGACGGAGGAGGAATAGTCCTCACTATTTTGAAACTCTTAAATTTCTGAAACTCTTGAATTTTGATTTCAGCTCCACTCTAAATAATATTTTTGGTGAACGAGATTTTCGGTTCAAGATATTTTCGGTGTATGATTTTTTCGGTGTACGAATTCTTTGGTGTAAGATATATTCGGTGTGATATTTTTCCGGTGTGAGATGCTTTTGGTGTTTCAAAGCAATCCCCTCAGAAAAAAGTGTTCGAAAAGAAGTTGTCGATAATGAGTGTTGAAAAAAGTGTCCGAAAAAGTGTTCGAATGAAAAAGTGTTCGAAAAAAACTGTTCGAAAGAGGGTTCGAAAAAAAAAGTTTCAAGAAAACAACTGTTCCAAAAAAAAACTGTTGGGAAAAAAATGTTCCAAAAAAAAATTTCAGATAAAAGTGTTCAAGAAAACTGTTCAAAAAAAGTGTTCGAAAAGGGGTGTTTGAAAAAATGTGTTTTGAAAAAAAGTGTTCGAAAAAGAACTGTTCGAAAAAAAAACTGTTCGAAAAAAAACTGTTCGAAAAAAAAGTGTTCGAAAAAAAGTGTTCGTAAAAATACTGTTCGAAAAAAGAACTGTTCGAAAAAAAAACTGTTCGAAAAAAAATTTGTTCGAAAAAAAAACTGTTCGAAAAAAAAACTGTTCGAAAAAAAAACCGTTCGAAAAAAAAACTGTTCGAAAATAAAACTGTTCGAAAAAAAATCTGTTTGAAAAAAAAACTGTTCGAAAAAAAAACTGTTCGAAAAAAAGTGTTCGAAAAAAAAAGTGTTCGAAAAAAAAACTGTTCGAAAAAAAAAGTGTTCGAAAAAAAGTGTTCGAAAAAAAAACTGTTCGAAAAAAAAACTGTTCGAAAAAAAAACTGTTCGAAAAAAAAACTGTTCGAAAAAAAAACTGTTCGAAAAAAAAAGTGTTCGAAAATAAAACTGTTCGAAAAAAAATCTGTTCGAAAAAAAAACTGTTCGAAAAAAAAAGTGTTCGAAAAAAAAACTGTTCGAAAAAAAAACTGTTCGAAAAAAAAACTGTTCGAAATAAAAACTGTTCGAAAATTTAACTGTTCGAATATTAACTGATCAAATTTAACTGCTCGGTTAAAAAATTGGCGCTATTGAAAGGTCTTGATAGTATTTCAGGGGGAGGGAGAGTCCCCCTCACGCCCGCGTACAGCTTGACCGAAATATCAAACCACTGCGTTAATATTCGAACAGTTATCTTTTCGAACAGTTAATTTTTCGAACAGTTTTATTTTCGAACAGTTTTTTATTCGAACACTTTTTTTTTCGAACACTTTTTTTTTCGAACACTTTTTTTTTCGAACAGTTTTTTTTTCGAACAGTTGATAGCATCCCTCATTATTTTCATCATATCCGAGTCGTTTTTCATGTACTATAGTGAAAACGCATGAAATCTGAAAATGACATGTCATATGATGGGGAAATATCCAGAATTCCAATTGATCTCTCAGAATTCAGCCCGGTTATCAACTTGTTTTCAGATTCTTATCCAACACACACACAAAATCTGGCAAAGATCCTCAATTTTTCATTACTGTAACTCACGATGGATGGAGTTTAATCGACTCCTACTCTCGAGATCCCACTCATATGAAAACAAGTGAAATTCCTTCCGACGAATTCGTTTATAAGATATACGGAAGGCCGTGGCGACGCTTCACAGTATCATCCATGTCGCCGCGACATTTGCCAAGATTTATTATAGGTTCGACGTGACGTCATCGTCACTCTGGTGTACTGTTCGACACTGCCAATCGGTAATGGTATTCGATAGGGGAGACAACCGTTCGGTACCCGGAGTGATCGACGTGTTTCCGACACTATTTCAAGCACAGATCTATGTTAGATAAATAGATGTGAACATCAATGTCCACTCGAATCATTTGTTGGATAAGAGACGAAAAAATCGAAAGTCGTTTGACTGAGAAGTCTGCCAGTATAATCAAGTCCATGGAAAATAACTTCAGTTCAAGATGAATTTGGCTTCATGAATTGTAAGGAGAAAAAAAACTATACCCAAATTGTTCATTTATATTAGGTTCAACGACGCATTTTACTGGTGACTACGACTTTTCAGCGTCGTTCAATCATATGGTGGAAGGATGAGATGAAAGATCATCTCATATATGTTTTTGGATAGTGAGAAAAAATAGGTCATGGCCTGTTGTTAAGTAATTATTCCAGTATTGACCTGAACAACAGAGGGAAACCACGAAAAATCCCTGTCACGATTTTCGACCATGGCGGGAATCGAACTCCGGTCTCCTGAATGACGGTTCTGTGTGCTACCACTTGACCACTCGCATCAGTCATATACCCAATAAATGACTGGTCAAAAGTGTATGCATAACTTTAATAACATTTCACATCACACATATGTCCATATCGCTCATCCCAACAACGCATATGTTGCGTTTTTCTATGGTTTATGAACCACCAATTCTGAAAAAGAGTGATTTGCTCAATAAAAATCGTGAGTCATAACTGTGGCTGTCGATGCGCCCTGAAACCCTGATATTCATGTATTCTGTGGCAGCAGTTGATACTTTGGAGGGAGATTCCTGAAATCCCTCTATAAACAGTGAATTTGATCAGATGTTTGATTTGTTCACGTCAAGAAGTCAGCAATTATGCATTGATCCCTGACAAGAGAGTGTCAAATATATATATATATATATATATATATATATATATATATATATATATATATATATATATATATATATATATATATATATTTATATATAACGTACACAAAAAAATGTCAACGGATCAAAGTTTAAGAAATGACAATACAAATGGAAGACGTGATATAAGATCAATAATCGATAACAAACGGGATGGAAAAATGTGGAACAGATTCTGAGTCTATGATTGGAAAGCTAATCATGAAAATGGTCACTCAGAATTCGTATTGAACCTTTCAAAGCTGATACTTGACTTCGGTATTTTCAAAAAATATCCAATGAAAATTCAATCTCAGTTGACTATTATTATTGTTAGTGAAAGGTAATTTATTTCTGAGGACAGTAAACTAGTTTTACAGAAGCAGTGAGTTACGAGAAGGATTCATAGCCTGATGTTATTCTCTTCATACAACTGGGGTTATGGTAGGAACATTAACTCACATTGTTGGTGTTTCCTCTTCCATTTCTTGATTAACGTTTTTCAAAATCTCACTTTTTTCATACAATATTGTTTGCACAAAGTCAAACAACTACTTCAATGGTACCTCACAATATTATTGGAGAGTAAGAGTATACACACATCAGGGGAGATACAAACTATGTATCTGAGAATTATGCAAATCCCTTGCGAGGATTAGGCCTAGTATGAACTACATGATGAAATATATATTGAAAATCGAATGAATTTGCTCCTTTTAAATGATGTTCAAACGAATTGAATAATAATTAGAGACAACAATGATTTTTACATCGAGTCACGGCCCAAGGGAGAAGAAACAATAATCCATACGAATGTATCACTTACTTTATTCTTCATTTGATTGTTGCAGATATTCTCTTATTATTCATTGTTGAAATCAACAATGCGAAAAATATTTCATTCGTTCAATTGTTGTTTTATCAAATGGAAGTATCTATAGTCTTGAATTATTTACAAAATCATTGGATATAATGACAATTCATTCATCTGGAGAGCTTTCAATAGTCAAGATGGGATTGTGCATAATGTTATATAGCATTAAATGATCATTCTTTGATGCTATATATTCAAAACCGATCAAATATATGTAAACAATTCGAATATTACATTCGAAATTGATCTAAATTCAATTACATTGGGTTTTACACATCATAATATTCGGGACATTCTGAAAACAATAATATTTCTAATACATGAAAGTATCGCAATTGTTTTCAAACCAGTTAAACAAACTAGCAAACAAACATACACACATAAACAACTATAATTTCAATATAGATACAAACATTCAGATTTTCTCATCCTATGGATGATGAATTGGTTCAAAGGGCACCCTTCCACGTACTGTGTCATGGTGGAACATTAGTTTTCGAAAATGTTGACAATTTCTGAACATGAGTTGATGTAACCAAAAAGTTCCAACCATTTCGGTTGATGTTTGGTTGTGTTCTGGTGGATAATATTCGAACTTCGATATTGGCATAAAAAAAATCACACCCCTGAATTTCAACGAATAATTACTCGATTCATTTCTTCAGGTTTGAAAAAAAGAAGAAACAATAACCTGAATTTCAGTGATTAAAACACATTCATTTGTCCTCCAGGACCCGGCTCTTCCTTGAGTCGAGCGTAGACATTACTCGATCCTAGTCATCTTTCTGTACAGAACCGTTAATGTCTATGTCATGACCATAGTCTCTGGAGGACCAACAAATTAATCATGATTTTCGAAATTGAGATTCCCATTTTTTTCAAATTGGAGAGATAATCATCGGTATCAATGAGATCATATTTCAGAGTTGTGTAGTATTCACATTATGTAGTTGGATGTTCATCCACCTTGAAAGTTATGTCAACGAGAGCTGACCGCTATCTATCAATATAACTGATTTAATATAGCCGTTATTATGTGTATTGTTGTGATACTTGGATTGTCAAGGGACAGATTTGAGATCATCTACATCTTTCAAAATCGATTGATCGAAAATGCTGCAAGTCTGTGAACAATGCGCGAAGATTTCACTGATGGACTATACTTGATAATAACATTTTCATACACAAAAGTGGATCGGTTTTCCAAGAGGAACGTAATGACGATCAATGCTCTGATTTTATAACCAATCAAACCACAAACAGTGAAATCCTTCCTGACGTCTGAAACGTTCACAACCGCTAATACGTCTAATACGTCTAAAACGTTCAACTGATATGTCTATCATATAATTTTCTCAAACGTACAACTAGTATTCTAGAAAGTATACACGCTTCAATCAGGTGATAGCGTCTAAACTCTAAAGTGTATACAGTCTAGGACGCTAATGAACATCTAATTGGACTAAAACATCTAAAGCCTGGATTGTGACACGGTTTTTCCGTCACGGTCAGCCACGTGAACAAATAAAAAAAATCTCCTCGAAGTTTTTGAATCGTTCACGTGAATTACCGGACGGAAAAAACGTACTTCTGTGTTATGCAATTAATCAGGCTTGATAAGTTCAAATCTGCTATAACGACAGGGGCTAGATTTGAAGAACACGGTTGCACGGATTTTTCCGTCCCTGTGAAACACATGCAGTGGTCATAAAGTTTCACAGAAATTCTGACTTGTTCACATGATTGGAACCGGAAAAATACGTGCAACCGTTCTGATATAAATCAAGCTTGAAACGGCTAGAACGTCTAAACGTTCACAAAATCTGAATAAGGTATATAAGGTAAAATCTAAGGTATGGACTCATTTGGAAGTAATTGCAAGGCCTAAAAAAACGAAGAGCATTTTGGAGGTGAAAAAAGGTTAGAACAACAAGTAATAAAACAACAAACAGGGGTAAGTCAGCAACCAGCAAGTCAAACATTCAAAGGGTTGTGTGTGAGCGAGATAAAAACAAGGAAACGAAAACAGAAAGAAAGAGATAGAGTACATACGGTCTTTCCACCAGTGTTTCACACTCCTTGAACCTGTAAACAAATCACAGATGCCGTGATTTCAGAATATCTCAATAAAATGGCGGACATAAAACAATGACAAAGAGAGATAGGGAGAGTATGGTTGAAACACGATGTAGTGATATCAACATACTTTATCACTAGGCAAACGCAGCTTAAGCGTTGTAAGATGAGCAAATATCTGAATAAGGTATGACCAGAGTCGTTAGAGTGGTTCCACTAATGCTACTTCATCGACCCTGGTATAATCGGAAACTAAAATCGAATCGAAAAATACTTCATTGTTGGGCAAATATCAAATCTAGAGAGTAGTGAAATATGATTCTGCCATTATTTCTATATATCTGATGAATAGAAACAGTTGAATAAATTTTTTACTGAGAATGGCTGATATAAATTGCTTAAAAAATGGTGATGATGTGTATCATCTATATGTACACATTTGATGAAACTTTCAAACCATTTGGAGAGATGTATCCATTCAACTTTCTTGCCCAGCTTATTCTTATGAAATTTTTTGGAAACCTTGAGATGATATTTCTCAAAATTGATACAACCGATACATTCTAAAAACCACGCAGCTCTAAGTTGGATAAGTTTGCGTGCATACACAAAAGTTTCATGTCGATCAGTTGAGCCATGTGGCCTGTGCAATGCTTACAAAAAAAAAAAAAAAAAGATGACGAAGCGCTATAAGAGTGGGATGAAGTCGTCGCTATCGCTCATCTAATAATATAAAAAATGTGTACCGACTCGCGTCTTCAAAGTGAAATATTTCCGCGGTCAGAATCTGAAACCAGGGTCCCGATTGTCTGTAGCGCAACTATCGCAGCCATATCAAACTACAATGCTATATAATGCCATCTGTCATGACCTATAGCTACTCTCATCTACATCTAGTTCATAAGGAAATCCGCTTAATCGCGACAGGCAATCGGGAACTTAAACTCTGAATTGACCGCAAGAAACCACAAATACCACCCATTTGAATGGGAGTGGGTATACGTTCTTTATACTATGGCGAAGTGTGTTGATATCACTTCACATCGAGGTCGAAAATACTATTATTTCGTCCGATAGCCGGATTCTCACACGGAATATCTTGCAAAGTACGAATCTATCATAATCTTACAACAGTTGTAAAGTACATACAACAGCCATACAACGTCGTCATCATGGTTCTATTCTCATCAACTATTCACAAGAAGTTTCAAAGAAATTGACGACTCGATATAGGCGTGGCTTCATCAGTCCGCCAGTTGGATCATATCATTTGTGGTCATTTGAAGATACCCCGATTGGATATTTGAATTTGTCCACAGTTCTAACAGCCCTGTTGATTGGACGGTATGATTTGTAACGTCAAGGGGGCGGAGACTGCGAGTCGTCTTGACTACAGTTCTAACAATTAGAATGTATAAATTAGAATGTCAATACCTCATACCGTTCAAGAGTTATCATGCGAAATCTGATGTCTCACTAAATCGATCCGTATGCCCTCAATCAGTTGTTCACAATGAGTTTAACGACGGACCTCAATTATATAATGAATGAACTTATTTATTCATCATTTCATTTTTTTTTCCAGACTAGTGTAAGGCCCATTAAGGCATAACAAAAACGATGGTGCCTTTCAATGTAAAATATAACTTCAATCAGGCAAATCTGTATCAGTATTGTAAATTATCATACCCATTCATTTTCTTCATTCGTATCGACTCTTGATACAATATTCTACTTCTCGGAACAATTCAAAATTACCAATGAACATCCTTTCAACACACGACTTGCTCTATGTGATTATTTTCAGACCCGTCTCTGGAATGATAGAAATGGGAAGAGTCGCCTAATGAACGTTATCTCTTTGAATTACAATAATTCACCTCGCAATCTACAAAATCTTGACAATTATAGTTCTGTTAAGGGGACATTGTAAGCCCCATCCCTTCCATGTTAAAAAAACAAATTTCATGTACCTTTATCTCAGAAACTACATCACTTAGAATACTAATTTCTTTTGTAAACATGCACCTTTGAAGTTTGTGTACACACTGACAGGATTTTATAATCACATTGCAACAATGCTCACAACAATGGAATTTTGAACAATGCTAGAAAATTGGCCACATTTTTCAACATGTTTTAATTTTTTTTTAACTCCACGTATTTGTTGCAGAGTTATAAAATCCTGTCCACATATGTAGTACATATGTATTAATATACTGCGAAAATTTCAAGGGTCCAGCTTCAACAGTATCCAAGAAAAAGGTACATTTTTGGGAAAATATTCAATTCAAAGATAAATGCACTTAAGAATGATGTTTCTTGGATTTATTCCAAAACAGTCAAAACAACAATAGAATCTGGCATGCTATGATATTGAGATATTCTCATGCATTACTAAATATTTTATTGTGATCAAACTGTTTGCGTTTTTTGTTCAAATCTTTCCATGATCAGTTGAAAATGGACCAAATTATTTTAAAATAGAAAAAAAAGGAAAAGAAAAAGAACAATTTTTGGCTTACAATGTCCCCTTAAAAGATGTGTTGAAGAGTGGCTCATCCCTACTATCAATGACTATCGAATTTTGTATACATACGTACGGCTGGAGAAACAAATCCCGGTTCATCAATTCAATATGCATACTTTTCAGTTCATCAATTTTATGTCTTGCAATTTCGTTATGTTTTCTATAACTTCAGATTTGATGAGCTTCATTATTTGTGTCAATTTTTCCAGATACATAATTTGAAAAAATGTCTGTTCATCATCCGATTTATTCGTATGTGTAGGCCTATATACCCATCCCACAGATAAACCCTATTAGGGTTTTATGGATTCATGTCCAGTGTCAATTTCATTACGTTATCTAATAATGAGCCCTGAAATAAACAGTACGTCCTATTCAACCTCTCGAAATTGTGGGAAGAAGTCGATCGTGACCGAATATCGAAGAACCAATCTATATTCACGTCAGTGCCTACAAGATACCACGATGCATCTCTATCAGGAGGTTCGCCCGGGACTGGAATAGAACCCTGGTCTTCCTGTCGATCGGTGAGCACCACATCATCATCCCACTGAATCATCCGTCTCATCACGACGACTAGAAGATATATTGGCGACTGTCAATGATTTGCATGGACTGGTCGCTACTATTAGATCAACTGTTCATATAGTTAGGTAAGTTCACAGCCTTCTTTATTCAAATCATTCATTTCTTATACTGCCCTTTCACTCGGGCTATTTTGACGAGTTCGCGCATATTTGTTCGCGCAGGCAATAATGACTTCATGGTCTGGTATGTACTGCACCCTGGTATCTAAAGTTTCAACTTCGAACAATGCCATTCAGTCACAATTTTTCAATTTCTTGCTACGTTATTAAGGTTATGTTATATCTTCATTTTGGTTAGGGCCTATAGACTTACCAAGGTTCAGACTTGAACGATATTTATGTTGAGCCAAGCAATGAACATCATTCAAGAACTTGTCCCGGTGATATCCGGGTCCATTATATTATTGAATAAAATCTTTCATATTATTGTCATAAACAAAGTTGGTGAACTCGAAGTCACGGCCTGATAGAATGCGTGCATAATTTAAATTCTCGTACGAAAATTCCCAAAGTTGTTCGTATCTTCGCAGACATGACATGTCATACAGAGTGATATGCATGAACATCTTTGGAAAGTGACGTCATGGTCTGGAAACAACGGCACCATCGGCAATTTTATGAACTAAAATAATTGGACATCGGTTAACATGGGAAGCATACCCCGAGTGAAAGGAAAGTATCAGAGAAGAATGATCTGTATGAAGAAGGCTGTGGATAAGTTGAATGCGTTGTCACCTTACGAGACGGTCGGTCAATAATTAGCCTAATTGACACATTTCTACTATTGGCAATATGAGGTCTTGATTCACCAATGCTCACGATATATAATTGTTGATTCAAATCCAATATCATTCATCATATTCCTCATTCAATTGTGGGTCCATTCAAATTATTGTGTCATAATTCTATTTAAATATTGCGTCCCACAATGGTGAGTATGTAACATAGATTGATTGATTGATGGATTGATTGATTGATTGATTGATTGATTATACTGATGGGAATTTGAGCTCTCTTCAGATGAGACATGTGCTCTCTTCAGGCTGGAAGTGGCTGGGACAACAGGCGTCTGTCAAGTTACGTCACTCATTGTTGTAAGAGATAGACAACAATGTCCACCTGTTGGAATTTCATTTAATTTTTTTTTCATCTCATTTCTTATCATATCATAATGTTTCTCACGATACATGGATACATAAATGTAATCTAATAACTTCTAATTATTGAAAAACAGAACCCTTATAAGCCGGAGCCTGTGTGTGGGAAAGGAGAAGAAGTTGATACATTGGAATAAAATATATTCCAAGAGGGAACGGATCTTAATATGATATTGGTACTTAGATGTTTATAAGCTGGGTAAATATCGTGTATTTAGAAAGAGAAGGGTTGAATTTGATAGTAAATTATGATTCATGTTAGAAATTTTGGATGGTTGAAACCGAATGTTATTGAAGTTCAGTTCAATTATTAGACTGTTGTGGTCTAATAGCCCCACTGCTATAATAGTGCCCATCGCAATTGACCAATCACAATGATTGGTAGTCCACCAGTCCGCTGTATTGTTATGGTAACTATTTCTTGTCCTTTCTCACTTGCCACAGGAGCCCATACTGTGTGGATACGGTATTGTTATTATTATTTCTTATTGTCGTTTAGACTCTAGAGTTGCTTATAGTTGTTGTCAGTTGACTGCAAGCTTCGAGATGATCTGAGATAGCTGAGTCGTGTATTGTGTTTCTATAGCATCAGGAATAAATAGTAATGAAGTAATGAGACTGTATTATTGTGTCTATTGAACTGGGATACAAAAGACATCACAAGTATATACGAGTACAGACAAAAGATTACTGTACCGAACGACCGTCCTTCCTATCTCAAACTATTAGCGCACGGATGGTTCGCGCAATCTTCCGTTGATGAATGAATAAGCACTGACTATAACTTCATCTGTACTGAGACGTGTGGCCGAGTGGTTAATACACTGAACCGTCATTCAGAAGACCTGGGTTCGATTCTCGCAATGGTCGATCATCCTGACAGGGTTTTTCGTGGTTTCCCTCTATCGTTCAGTTCAATAATGGAATGGTTCCTTAACAACAGGCCACGACCGATTCCTTCTCACTATCCAAAAACATATAATAATAATTTTGAAAAACAATCTCATTATCCCATCATCCCATATATCATTTACCGACGCCAATAGATCGTAGTCATTAGTACAATACGTCGTTGAACTCAATATGAATTAAAAATGAATTAATACAGATAAATCTACTGTGTGAACAAGTGTTAGTGGTCAAATGGGTGTGCTTTGGCTCTCCAATGTGAGTCCATGCGTTGACACATGCGTTTGTGCGTACAACTGCTAAGTGCGTATGATATTTAACAATGATATATGAATGCTGAATGCGCTGTGATATTTTGTGTATATGAACAAGAAATAAAATAGTGAAGATGAATACAAAATTTTAAGATTCAATCCAAATGACCTTTTTTTCTCGTGATTTGTGTATGACCTAGAGTAGATATATTTCCAACCAGTCCAAATCAGGGCTCCATTCCTAAACGTTGTGACTGTCATTAGCCAGGGACTGAGGCTATTTCAATCATTTATAATTTTTCCAATCCATCACGAACATCGTTTCGATATCAAATTGATCGGATATAGAATAATCCAATTCAACACTGGATCAAAATTCAATACAAATATTTTAAAATGAGCCGGCCCTATTCGCAAAGTGAATTGTGCGAACTAGGACCGAAAACGCTATTCGCGCAAACTGAATTGTGCGATAACCCACTGTCCGCAACCTGGCTTTGTCCACATAACTCGCGGGCTTTTAGCCGTTTTGCCATTCTCGGCCATTTATCACGTTGCGAATAGCGTTTCAGGTTTTTGTTTGCAAAGTATTCGGCCACTTTCGGCCAATTATGAGTTTGTGTCTTATGTTATGTTGGTATGTTTGTTTAGGCCTATCATTAATCTTCTATGTTTTGTCACCAATTTGGAATAAGTACTCAATGTTTTTGTATCGCTTCGCTAATTTGGTTCTCAATATTTGAATTCTCATATCACTATTCTTATCAAAACCTACACATCTCGAGGTCATTATTTGTTTTTTGATTCATACTTATTCATTCTCCTTTCCCACACACAAGCTTCGGCTTATGTGGGTATCATTATTTTTTTTTAAAGATCAAATTAACAACTTTTTTCATTCTCATTATTACAACTTATTATTTTTCATTATTCACGCTCATTGTTTGTTTTTTTCCATTTTAGTGTCAATGTGATTGAATGATCTACCTCGTTTAGTTTTAGATACTATTTGTAATTCTGTTAATAACAAGTGTTTTGTTATAATGATGAATGTTGAATGAGAAAAAAAAAATTCAAACTTTGCGAACAAACACTTGATTTGAAATATCAGAAATATTAAAATTATGGGAACCTAACCCCAACCACATCAAATATAAGCTGCTTTTCTAGTTCAAATAGAAAGTATACGATTCATTTAGTAGCTGTTTATTTATGTACCCGAGCGTACATCAACATCATACAGCTAGCATCGTATTCGCTACAACAAATACAACTGCCTAACGCTAATGCGTAACGTAAACGCACTCATAATACGCAAAATGTATGCGTTGGAAACGTCAAAGCGAGACGCAGACCGCGAAAGCTCCGTTACTAAATAATATACAAGGATTTAAAACGTAGTAAAGCTGTTTGGAGGGAGGAGGGCTGAGAGTAGTTTTAAAAACATGAAACGTCGTTTGTGGTTTTTGAATCAATTCAAAACTCATGGAATTCTATGGAAATGGATCCATGTAATTAAATCAGGGTGTGAGTATTGTATGTGTGTTTACAGAGAGTGGTTGAGGGATGGCAAGAAATGGTTGTGAATGGAGTTCCTTATTTTGACAGCCGCCACTTCCGTGCATTCTTCAATTGTATTGGGTTCACCGACGCACTGTACTGATGACAACGATCTATTGAAGTCGCTGAATGATGTAAGAGATGATGAGATGAAAGGTTATTTAATTTAGTGTTTGAATAGTGACGAGTATAGGTCGTGGTCTGTTGTTACGGAACCATCTCAGTATTTCGACCATGACAGGAATCAAGCCCCGGTCTCCTGAATGATGGTTCAATCTAAAAGCCACTCGACCACTCGTCTCAGTATAGGTTGCGTGTATCAACTTTTCATCGACGATGATGATTATCGTTCACTTAACGACCCCACCAACAGCTGGGTTATTCGGGGGTGATAATGAGCGGGTGATTATGATACCATGAAGTGATGATTAGGAACCCAAAGCCATAAAGTAGAAAAGGACTTTCACAAAAACTCATGTCTTAAGCAGGAGTCGAACCCACGTCCAACAGTGACTTCAGTTTCTGAATCTGACCGAGCTACCGAGAGCGGCTCTTTCAATTGGATTTCACATGAAAATAACTCACTCATCTTACATCGCATATGCCGCGTTTTCCTAGTATCGGTTATTCTTAACTGTCACGCAATATTATTCTACGACCGTTGAGGTAACGGAACCACCAAATCTGCATGCCGCCCCACGCGATAGTTCCCCAGAGGGGCGGGAAGGGGTGGGAGTCGGGGGGTTTACTGTATTGATTTTACGTCCCCATACAACATACCACGTGGCCTGCACAGAGAGTTGGCCCCGCGGGGCAGCCCCGACCATATTCCACCCCCGGGGGCGGGTAAATCAATAACAGATCAGACTAAGACAGACAGATAGGCAAACAGTCGGCTAGATGAGTGATGTGGGTAGTAGAGTATACAGGCGCGCGATATTCAAATGAAGCGGGAATTAGGTTTGGAAATGTCGATCGATGGTATATACAGACAACTACGTGGTTTTCCTCAGTTATCAATGGGCTTATACCCATAGTGTCATATTTCCACTGGCAATTTGCTACATTTGAAAAACTTCCATCAGGCAGCTTCAGGCTTTGTATTGTTTTGCAACTTGTGTTTGAACATATCGCGGTGAAACTGCTTCACACCATTCAGAGAAGTATGGGAGTGAGTATGTATTG
>OZ023338.1:16115359-16157859 GCA_964007535.1 Brachyptera risi | reverse complement strand
CTCATCATCCCCAGCAACAGCTGGGTTATACGGGGGTACGAACGAGCAGGTGATAACGAAACGATGTTTAGATCATAAGTGAAAGGACGTACACAAAAGCTTATGACTTGGGCGGGATTCAAACCCACGCTCATTCCTACTTCTAGCATCTAACGCAGTGACATTGTTGACCGATCCATGGGGGCGGCTGATGAGGTACATGATGGAATAAATTCACATGATTTGAAAAAAAAAATCTGTTGATGAGCCTACCCATACAAAAATATATATGAATATATATATATATATATATATATATATATATATATATATATATATATATATATATATATATATATATATATATATATAAGTATATGTATATATATATATATATATATATATATATATATATATATATATATATATATATATATATGAATATATATATATATATATATATATATATATATATATATATATATATATATATATATCCGCAGTAATATTCAGTCACAGTATAATGTTTGTCGAAAAAACTGTTCGTTTCTCAAACAATTCAACAAATATCATTGATCACCAATCTGTTATATTTCAATACCCGAAAAGCATATCTTCAGACTCGAAACAACCGACCGCCAATGGTATATGACCTGAGAGACCGACGGTCGCCACCCTCACAAATAAAAGTCGGCGTTTAGCTAACAATAACCTGGTGGAATACTAGAACGTACGAATAAACTCAAGCTCGAAGATGATTGGCTGTTGATCAGCGAGAGACGGACGAATAATTCGAGCTTCCATTTCATTGACTGGCATTGGGATAGACGGATGGTTGAGATTAACTCATGAAATACTTTGAAATTGACCCACTGTGTGAGACGAGTTTATTGTATGCTGGTAGGAGAGGAGAGGACAGAAGGTAAGAGAAGAAGAAGAGAGAAAGAAGAGGTAGATAAGAGAAGGTAAGCAAAGGAGGAGAGAAGGAGAGCTGATTGATGTGGTATCAAGGAGTTAGCTGTTCGCTCATTGTTTGTTCAGTTTTGGTATCTGATAAATAATGCATCCATATAATATATATAATAAATAATAATATATATAATAATAATATATAATATATAATAATATATAATATATATAATATATAGTAGGGAGAAAGCAGTCGTGGCCTATATTGCGGGAACCATCTCAGCATTAGTATACACTTCTAAGGAAACGGGTAAGTTCGGACGCTCGAACCGTGTCGACATTATTCCGGTATACGCTCTCCGGGCGCCCCTGGCATTTGCATGTAACAATGACAAAAACCATATGAGATAATGAATGGAACAAAGGGGAAGAAGTGAGAGCCGTACGCTCTGCGCTCTGTATACGTCACGTGAAGCATTTTTCGATTCATATTTTATTTCTACCATTTATATTTCTATTGGGTTTTAACGACGCACTGTGTTGATAACCAAGATGTATTGTCGTCGGATGAATGCACAATGATATATGATGGGATGATGAGAAGAAGGTTTTTTTGTACGTATTGAGAAGGACAGTGGGAAGGAAGCGGTCATGACCCACTTATCTTGGGAATCATCCTGGAGTTAGCCTAGACTACAGAGGAAAACCACAAGAAAAAAATGTAAGTTATACGGTGGCGGGGATCGAACTAGGTCCGATATGCCCCTATCACCTCCCAGATCACATGAAACGAGCGCGTTGAATTCGCCTCGGTCGTGTGACATGGGCTCCGGGTTAATTCTCAATAGAATGTGGTTAGGGTTCGGGTAAGTTTGAAAACCAGAACCTGAGTTGACTTTATTCCATTATACGTTCATCAGGCACCCCCTCGACTCAATCACCGAGTATACCGAGTATACAACATATGCAGCTGTATACTCCAGTAATATATACACGTGTTTTATAGGCGAGATGAGAGGCCAGATTAATGCCAGCAAGAGGAAATATTACCACAAACGCTTCACGACTGTTCTCGTGAAAACACCAATTCCCGTGAGACACTGGAGTGAAATATTAACTGGCATGAGCTTTATTGGGACGATGTCTTGATTTGGTGCACAGGGAGTAGCTGTGCTAGCTTTGAGGACGAGAAGAGAATATGAGGAAATGAGGCTTTGGAAAAGAGAGACGACAGCAAAGAGGAGGAAAGAAAAAACAAATCATACAAATTATCATGAGTTTCAAAAATTCTTCTCTCACGCTATTGTCTGGCTGATTCATATATATACATACATATATATATATATATATATATATATATATATATATATATATATATATATATATATATATATATATATATATATATATATATATATATATATATATATATATATATATATATATATATATATATATATATATATATATATATATATATATATATATATATATATATATATATATATATATATATATATATATATATATATATATATATATACATTCATATGAATATATATATATATATATATATATATATATATATATATATATATATATATATATATATGTGTGTGATTAAATATATGTGCATCCCTCTATATCCAACACCATCAACGCGCGGATAGTTAGCGCCATCATCTTTCGTCTGACTTGACGGTAACAAATGCTCATTCATTCCGCTGCGAGGCCAAGTACAGTGTTACCGACTGAATATCTGTTTCTCATCAATCTCTTTCAGCACTCTTTCTGTCAGTATACCCAAGACAATAGCCCACTAATGAGCTGAACTCAAACTAATTACCACTAATTATTTGTTTATCTTCTGGTCCTAGGGTTCGATAACACAAAATATAATTCAGCAAGTTCGCTAGAGATAAGAGGACATGCAACTACTGAGATGAGTGGTCGAGTGGCTAGTACACTGAACCTTCGGGAGACTGGAATACGATTCCTGCCATGGTCGACCATCCTGGCAGGTTGTTTTGTGGTTTCCCTCTGTTCTTCAGGCCAAATCTGGAGGGTTCCTTAACATTAGGCCACAACCAACTCCTCCCCACTACTCAAAAATACATATTGAAATAAATTCTCATTTCATCTTCCAATTATCTCATTCATTATTCACCGATACCAATAGACCGTTGACATCAAGACGTCAATAAGGTACGTCGTTGAACTGAATTTAAATTCATGGACGAACACAACTTTTACCGACAATTTCAGTTGAGAGAATGATAACAGGCACTGGTGACTCAGTTGTAACGCAAACCGGGATGAAGTTAGATCGGGTCCCGGTTCGGTACCAGCCATCGTACATCAAAGGTGTTTCCAATAGTTTCAACGATGCACTTCAAAGATGAATGAGATTGGCGTCGGTGAATGATGAATGTGGTGATGGGTCGTTGTGATTGGATGTTATTCAATTGATGTTTCCATATAAGGGAAGGAGTCGATCGTGGCCACTTCTTGGGAAACCATCCCAGTATAAATCTGAACGACAGAGGAAAACCACAAAAAACCCCTGTCAGGTTGGTCGACCGTGGCGGAAATCGAGTCTCAGTCTCCTGAATGACGGTTCAGCGTGTCAGCCACTCGACCACTCATCTCAGTAGTTGCAAAAGTCGAACGCAGTGGTAGAAATAATATTGAAATTGAAGAATATTCAGATCATGAAATTGTAGCAAAGTTGGTGTTATTCGATCCTTTATGTTCAATAAAATCCAACTTTTCAGTGTGAGTGGGCTTTATTGTAATTATATATCATATTATCAACTATATATCATATCCAGGCGGATCAAAATTATGAATTAAGTACAAATAAAAATAATGAATGATGAACTGAAAAATATCCATCATTTCCAACTGATAATATAAAATAATAATTTTAATATTGATAATTTTATATTGATATTGATATCGATATTGACATTTGAATTATACAACATAATAATAACGTAGACCCACAAAGTCACATTAGTTTCAACTTGTCCGTGAGTCTATATCAATAATTTTAATAATGATATTGATAATTGGATAATTTGATGAGAATGAATTAGATTGAGATAATTTGATTCTCCAGACGACGTTTGCAACTTCTTTCAAACTGAAACGTGAAGCGTCTTTTTTCCTTAAAAATTCAACAACGGAACTGAGCATTTTTTATAACTTCAACTCTAACAATAACTTCCGCTCCATTATGAGTTACATCTTTTCCAGTTGATAATAGAATTGGATACTTATTACGAAGTATTCAAGTCAGAGAAACAATTGTAAACAAGTTTTATGATAGAACGTGAATAAGAAATGTATTGATTGTGTTTTACATCATGAACACACCACTATATTATATAGTAGGGCCTACACTACTATCAAGCATCGGGTTGTATATTTGAAAAATTTCAGTTGAAAAAATGTTCATTGTTCGTATTTTTCATCCGAGTATTTCAAAATTGAATGATTTCTCAACTAAATTAGGAGGAATTGAAAGAGTCTTCCAAGTTTTTTCGAATATATAATCAGTGAATATAAATCAAACCAGAAAGCAATGAACTGTAATCATTATATTAGTTTCATAAAGTTTTCATATATTTTTTTCAGTATTTTACACGGTAAATGAATCTTTAAAACTGATTGTTATTGTATTCACAACATCAATTTCTCTAAATGAAACATTGAAAATGAAACCACTCTGATCTAAGTAGAATCTTTTCTTCCACTGCCCATCTGATGAAACATTCACAATCAAACCGCGGCCAGTACAACGACCTCAAGTCAGCAACGGTGTAATTAACTAACCACTTGATATCATCTCTCGATGTTGCTGCTAGCTTCATTGTGTTCGGACAGCTTGGTGCTAGCTTTATTGTACTGGGCTTACTTCATTGTGTTGGAAGAATACGAAAGATTCTGAGAAATCAGAACGAAAAGTAGACAATATGTTTCAGGTTTTCAGGTTTTGATGTTGGTATTTTCGGAGAGGAAAATCAAACATTTATTGGGAGAGCAATTTAATTTTTTGAATCTCTGGGGTTACACATTATTGACCTTCATCTTCCCCGTCCAAACTATCCTACCTTGTTGTCCTTGACCGATTGATCAAAAATTACTCTGTGTCCAGTTTGACATATGCATATTATGGAAAATCAATAATAATATTAGTGTAAATTGAACCAATCGATAACTTTCTCCATATGATCTTTACAAAATCATTTGTAAATTTTTCTATCCATTCGTCTTCTGAAAAATGAGTTCTATAATCAGTTTTCTGATTGAGAAATAACAGAAAATCTGCAAATCTCTTGTTATTAAAAATTCAAATAGAGCTTTTATATAATTAATAATACATTTTTCATATGTTTGTGAAATCATGGGAAAATGTCATTTGATAATAATTATAAGCACTTTACAGAAAATGTGATCAATTTCTTCGGCAACGAATGCAAGCTCAGTTATAATGCATGCAGACCGTAACTCCATCTATTCGTATTGAATTCAGAATCAATTAGAGATTTGAGATTGAATTGTTCATATAACTGAATGTTATGGTTTATTGAATTTTATTAGTCTACTCTCATGCTATTCGGGAGTATTGATGCCAGCAGTATGGTAAACATGACAAAGCCACATGCAGCTTGAGAGATGACTGCGATGCCCTCTACCAACTTGACAACACACCCCCGAAATTGAATTAACCTCAAAATACCTCATATATACTCAAGCCCATATCACGATGATATTTCTTTTTGATTTGTTGGTAGACGACCACCAACTTTTTTGGATACAACTATATGCTCGCAATTGAAATTTTTAAAAATCGAATGAATCCTGCAGAGCTTGAATGCAAAAGTAAATGTCCGTTTTCAGTTGGTCTGATACCGGTTCAACCCTATGCAATATCACAAGGTTTACAGATTTAGCCAAGTGAAAAAATAACCTCTATTATCGGTGCAGCTGTATAAACATTAAAATATCAAATATCAAGACGAAAAATTAACAGCAATATTCCCATTCGAGCTGGATATGAATTATCGTTTCATTATACTTCAAGACGAGTGGCTCAGTGGCTAGCATACTGAACCGTCATTCAGAAATTAGGGGCTTGATTTCCATCGTGGTCGACTATCTTAATAGAGGTTTTTTGTGGTTTTCCTCTGTCGTTGAGGTCAATACTGGGATGGTTCCTTGACAACAGGCCGCGACCGACTCCTTTTCACTATCCGGAACAACATAATGAGATATCTAATCTTCCCTCCATCTTCATCTCACTCATCATTCAGCGACGCCAATAGATCTTGATCATCGGTACAGTGCGTCGTTGATCCAAATATACATGAAGATATATTCTACGGATTCTCCTACAAAAACTGAAGTATATTTTGCAAATTCAAATAACGTATCGGTTTTCATCCGCCAACGTGAAAAACTAAACCATTTCCCTGACACCCCTCCTCCCTCCCCAAAAAACACTGACTTTCAGGGGTTCTCTTTACGCGATAGTAATTCAGACCTGTTACACGCACGATATTGTGGGAGGGGAAAAGGGGTAAGGGAAAGGGTGGAAGGGGGAGGTGGCATATCTTTTACTCCACATTTCTCTTCGCCATAAATCCAGGCCAGTAGGCAATAGTCGGTTTAGTAGTGGCGGTGGGGGGGGGGGAGGTTGGGTACGTGCCCAAAGTTGAATAACCCCCATGAAAAATCAATAGCCCCATGTGACGTACATTGGGGCAAACAGCGCCGACGAGGGGTTGAGGGTATGGTGGGGGAAGGGGGGGGTCGGATGATATAGGAGGGGGGGGGGCAAGATGCCACACCTCCTTTTAAAGAGGTGGATAGGTTGTATAGATTACTAGTGTTTGTTGAGCACGTTAGGTTCTATACTTGCTGTGAAACGAGTTGCTAGTTGTCTGCTAACTAGATGGTTTTTAATTTTTTTTGAGTTTTTTCATATGCCTATAATTTATAGTCCATTGAATAAATTATCTCATTGGGATTATTTTTTTTTTTGTGGGGGGGGGGAAATGTTTTTTCTTTTGGGGGGGGGGGGGGGGGGGCTCTCGTGGTTATGTAGACCCAGATGTCGACGCGCCGTACAACCTACATTCTCATTCATCACCAAGAAGTGTTATTCCGCTGAGGAGGCTCTCATGCACTCCTTCAACTTTCAATCTGAAAATGATGATTTATATTCGATTGACTACAATTATTTTCAAATTGATTGTACAATTTTTCTGACAGTCATGAATTGTATATGTTATCAGAAGGTCCCGGGTTCTAGTCTCAGTCGAAGACTATATTTCATGACATCACTATAACATCATAAATATCTCGATATTTTTAGCGAAAATTATTTTGTTTTCATCTCATTTATATCGAATTCAACGACGCACTGTTAACTTTTGAACGGTATGAGATATTAGAATATCAATATGGGTGATACACAGATGTTTCAGTATTCTCAGAAATAATCTCAAATAAAATAGTCAACCAGGAATTCAAACAATTTTTACTGCACACCTGCACACCTGTAACAAATTAGGCGATATAAATCAAAAAGTTTTCACTCATTACTTTTTCAACTCAAAAGTCTTCAATTTGAAAATAATGAAGTATTTCTTCCCCATTGGCATCTCAATATCTCATACTATTCAAAAGTTATCAACAAAAAAACTGATATTGTGCTCAATCGACTTCCATCAACGCACTCTTTCAACTCTCAATCTAAAAATGTTGATTGGAATTTAAGAGATTCCATAGTATTTTCGTTTGGATCGTACGATATCTCTGACAGTCGTCAGCCACATTTCGATCAACTGTGGTTTATACAGTTCAATTCGATTCAATTCACTCATCTTTATTCCTGTACATGACGCAAACAATTGCCAAATTCAGGTTTACATCAATGAATTACTCAATAACTATAACTTCTGCCCTCATTCTCTCTATAGAGAGGTTCCACACATTTTTCCGTACCGATAAGTGACGTGAACAAATCAGAAACTTTCCGTGAGGCTCACTGGTTCACGTGATTTACCGGAACGGAAAATACCGTACAACCGTGTTATTATGAAATATGCTGTGGACATCATCAATGAGTATAATCTCAGAACTATAGATATAACACTGAGATGAGTGGCCGAGTGGTTAATACACTGAATCGTCATTCAGGAGACCCGCCATGGTGGACCATCCTACCAGGGGTGATGTTCTGGCACGGCTACTATTCCACGACCGACTTCTTCTCACTATCCGAGAACATCTTATAGAATAGCATTTCATTTCATCACCCCAACATCTTATATAACATTCACCGACGCCAATAAATCGTAGTCATCAGTATAGTGCGTCGTTAAACCCAACATGAATAGAGTAAAAGTTGGATATAACGATGATTATTCCCGTTGTTGCGTGGGTGAGTTGCCGCCAACGCTCGTGACAACAGGTATATATAGCAGAGTTGATTCTATGTTTGGGTTCGAAATGTCAGGAAAAGTTCGTGAAAATTCGAGGAAATCGTTATTAGGGCGAGCGAAGGGAGGACTCTCTCCATACTACTGTATCCGTATCTGCGAAACAAGTCGGCTGAATAATACCAATTGGATAATTCGGAAACTTGGTGATTTGTCAATTGCTTCTTTGTTTGTTATTCATTTTCTGAGTTTCGTGGTTCTATAGAAAATGGTGAAAATAGTTACAAGAAAAATCTTGGAGTTGATTCCACATTGGAATGTTTCTGCTCATACAGGAATAATATCCTGGTATTTTCACAGTATTATCTTATTGAACCTTCGATCAACTTAGATTTTAGTTAGGCCCATGCATTTTGACAGTAATTGGAATCGATAGAGAAATAAAGAAATAAAAAGAAAAAGAAAATTCAAAGATAAATTATCATGATATTCTACTATGATATTATTATTTCTCGTTGGTTATTAGGAATATATGAATGCATATTATTTGTCATCATTATTTGAATATTGTCATTTTTTTCATACAGCTATATGATCGTGTTTTCTAATGATATATTTCAGGAATGAATATTATCATCTTCAGCCTTTGCACCCTTCACTGATATATTTCATAGCGATTTCCTTGTTCTCAGCAGTGAGTAAATTGATTCTTCCTCCCAATTTGATCCCAAGCTGCATGTTATTAAGGTTTAAGTGATGTCTCACGATATTCATATTCGAATAAACATATAACTGTGTATTGGATGCAAACATATATGTTTGGCGAATTGTCAGATCATGATGTACTAGATTGTAAAACATACGTATCTGATATCAGTGAAAAAGAAGGATTTTTGAGCCATGTAATGTGAATAATAATCGATTCCTAATTGATCATTGGTTATCGAGATAAATCTCTTTCTCTCTCTCTCTCTCTCTCTCTCTATATATATATATATTTATATATATATATATATATATATATATATATATATATATATATATATATATATATATATATATATCATCAACCCCGATATTCTCTAAGCCACCATTGTCACATTGAGCAAGCTAATTCCACTGAGTCACATGTGCCAGTTAGACACAATAGAACGAACATTATACATTATAGGAATGTATGAGAATACCTTCTGACATTTTCTTTCTCCAGACTTCACTATTTCCATGAATATAAATACAAACATATACTGAACTTATATATGTGATATGGACTACTGATGAAGAATTGATATGTTTTCACTCTGGGGAAATAACATCCAGTAGCAGGATAGCAGATGGGAATATAATGGAGGAAGTTGAGTTGGAGTAGAATGGAGTTGGCAGGAAGATATAGAGGACCAGAGAGAAAGTTGTTGTGGAAGAGAAGAGAAGAGAAGGTCTGGAATTGGAGAGGAACACGGAACGGGAATGTGGGATCTGGTAGGGACCGAGTGCGAGGATAGCTGTCCTGGAATTGGGGAAAAGTGCGCTATTGATTTCATGTGCGTTGGAAATGAGATGAAGCAATCAAGGATAGAGATACACAAGAATAGGCAATGATACATTTCCTTCAGTAATTTCCAAGATAAAGTGGGTTGAGGATAAAGTGGGTTGAGGATGAAGTGGGTTGAGGATGAGGTGGGTGAGGATAAAGTGGGTGAGGATAAAGTGGGTGAGGATAAAGTGGGTGAGGATAGAGTGGGTGAGGATGAAGTGGGTTGAGGATATAGTGGGTGAGGATAGAGTGGGTGAGGATGAGGTGGGTGAGGATAAAGTGGGTGAGGATAAAGTGGGTTGAGGATGAGGTGGGTGAGGATAAAGTGGGTGAGGATAAAGTGGGTTGAGGATGAGGTGGGTGAGGATAAAGTGGGTGAGGATAAAGTGGGTGAGGATAAAGTGGGTGAGGATAAAGTGGGTTGAGGATGAGGTGGGTGAGGATAAAGTGGGTGAGGATAAAGTGGGTGAGGATAAAGTGGGTTGAGGATGAGGTGGGTGAGGATAAAGTGGTTGAGGATAAAGTGGGTGAGGATAAAGTGGGTTGAGGATGAGGTGGGTGAGGATGAGGTGGGTGAGGATAAAGTGGGTGAGGATAAAGTGGGTGGGGATAAAGTGGGTGAGGATAAAGTGGGTGAGGATAAAGTGGGTGAGGATAAAGTGGGTGAGGATAAAGTGGGTGAGGATGAAGTGGGTGAGGATAAAGTGGGTGAGGATGAAGTGGGTGAGGATGAAGTGGGTGAGGATAGAGTGGGTGAGGATAGAGTGGGTGAGGATAAAGTGGGTGAGGATGAAGTGGGTGAGGATAAAGTGGGTGAGGATAGAGTCGGTGAGGATAAAGTGGGTGAGGATGAAGTGGGTGAGGATAAAGTGGGTGAGGATAAAGTGGGTGAGGATAAAGTGGGTGAGGATGAAGTGGGTGAGGATAAAGTGGGTGAGGATAGAGTGGGTGAGGATAAAGAGGGCGAGGATAAAGTGGGTGAGGATAAAGTGGGTGAGGATGAAGTGCGCGAGGAAAAAATGGGTGAGGATAAAGTGGGTGAGGATAAAGTGGGTGAGGATAAAGTGGGTGAGGATAAAGTGGGTGAGGAAAAAGTGGGTGAGGATAAAGTGGGTGAGGATAAAGTGGGTGAGGATAAAGTGGGTGAGGATAAAGTGGGTGAGGATAAAGTGGGTGAGGATAAAGTGGGTGAGGATAAAGTGGGTGAGGATAAAGTGGGTGAGGATAAAGTGGGTGAGGATAAAGAAGGTGAGGATGAGGAGGGTGAGTATAAGGTGGGTTGAGGATGAAGTGGTTGAGGATGAAGTGGGTGAGGATAAAGTGGGTGAGGATAAAGTGGGTGAGGATAAAGTGGGTGAGGATAAAGTGGGTGAGGATAAAGTGGGTGAGGATAAAGTGGGTGAGGATAAAGTGGGTGAGGATAAAGTGGGTGAGGATAAAGTGGGTGAGGATAAAGTGGGTGAGGTTAAAGTGGGTTAGGATAAAGTGGGTTAGGATAGAGTGGGTTAGGATGAGGTGGGTGAGGAAGAGGTGGGTGAGGATGAGGTGGGTGAGGATAAAGTGGGTGAGGATAAAGTGGGTGAGGATAAAGTGGGTGAGGATGAAGTGGGTGAGGATAAAGTGGGTGAGGATAAAGTGGGTGAGGATGAAGTGGGTGAGGATAAAGTGGGTGAGGATAAAGTGGGTTGAGGATAAAGTGGGTGAGGATAAAGTGGGTGGGGATAAAGAAGGTGAGGATAAAGAGGGTGAGTATAAGGTGGGTTGAGGATGGAGTGGGTGAGGATAAAGTGGGTGAGGATAAAGTGGGTGAGGATAAAGTGGGTGAGGATAAAGTGGGTGAGGATAAAGAAGGTGAGGATGAAGAGGGTGAGTATAAGGTGGGTTGAGGATGAAGTGGGTGAGGATAAAGTGGGTGAGGATAAAGTGGGTGAGGATAAAGTGGGTGAGGATAAAGTGGGTGAGGATAAAGAAGGTGAGGATAAAGAGGGTGAGTATAAGGTGGGTTGAGGATGAAGTGGGTGAGGATGAAGTGGGTGAGGATAAAGTGGGTTGAGGCTAAAGTGGGTGAGGATGAAGTGGGTGAGGATAAAGTGTGTTGAGGATAAAGTGTGGTGAGGATAAAGTGTGGTGAGGATGAAGTGGGTGAGGTTGAAGTGGGTGAGGATGAAGTGGGTTGAGGATAAAGTGGGTGAGGATAAAGTGGGTGAGAATAAAGTGGGTGAGGATAAAGTGTGGTGAGGATAAAGTGTGGTGAGGATGAAGTGGGTGAGGATAAAGTGGGTTGAGGATAAATTGGGTGAGGATAAGGTGGGTTGAGGATGAAGTGGGTGAGGATAAAGTGGGTGAGGATAAAGTGGGTGAGGATAAAGTGTGTTGAGGATAAAGTGTATTGAGGATAAAGTGTGTTGAGGATAAAGTGGGTGAGGATAAGGTGGGTTGAGGATGAAGTGGGTGAGGATAAAGTGGGTGAGGATAAAGTGGGTGAGGATAAAGTGTGGTGAGGATGAAGTGGGTGAGGATAAAGTGTGTTGAGGATAAAGTGTGTTGAGGATAAAGTGTGGTGAGGATGAAGTGGGTGAGGATAAAGTGGGTTGAGGATAAAGTGTGTTGAGGATAAAGTGGGTGAGGATAAAGTGGGTTGAGGATAAAGTGGGTGAGGATAAAGTGGGTTGAGGATAAAGTGGGTTGAGGATAAAGTGGGTGAGGATAAAGTGGCTGAGGATAAAGTGGGTGAGGATAAAGTGGGTGAGGATAAAGTGGGTGAGGATAAAGTGGGTGAGGATAAAGTGGGTGAGGATAAAGTGGGTGAGGATAAAGTGGGTGAGGATAAAGTGGGTGAGGATAAAGAAGGTGAGGATAAAGAGGGTGAGTATAAGGTGGGTTGAGGATGAAGTGGGTGAGGATAAAGTGGTTGAGGATAAAGTGGGTGAGGATAAAGTGGGTTGAGGATGAAGTGTGTGAGGATAAAGTGGGTGAGGATAAAGAAGGTGAGGATAAAGAGGGTGAGTATAAGGTGGGTTGAGGATGAATTGGGTGAGGATAAAGTGGGTGAGGATAAAGTGGGTGAGGATAAAGTGGGTGAGGATAAAGTGGGTGAGGATAAAGAAGGTGAGGATAAAGAGGGTGAGTATAAGGTGGGTTGAGGATGAAGTGGGTGAGGATAAAGTGGGTGAGGATAAAGTGGGTGAGGATAAAGTGTGGTGAGGATAAAGTGTGTTGAGGATGAAGTGGGTGAGGATAAAGTGGGTGAGGATAAAGTGGGTGAGGATAAAGTGTGGTGAGGATAAAGTGGGTTTGGATAAGGTGAGTTGAGGATAATGTGGGTGAGGATAAAGTGGGTGAGGATAAAGTGGGTGAGGATAAAGTGGGTTGAGGATAAAGTGGGTGAGGATAAAGTGGGTGAGGATAAAGAAGGTGAGGATAAAGAGGGTGAGTATAAGGTGGGTTGAGGATGAAGTGGGTGAGGATAAAGTGGGTGAGGATAAAGTGGGTGAGGATAAAGTGGGTGAGGATAAAGTGGGTGAGGATAAAGAAGGTGAGGATAAAGAGGGTGAGTATAAGGTGGGTTGAGGATGAAGTGGGTGAGGATAAAGTGGGTGAGGATGAAGTTGGTGAGGATAAAGTGGGTGAGGATAAAGTGGGTTGAGGCTAAAGTGGGTGAGGATAAAGTGGGTGAGGATAAAGTGTGTTGAGGATGAAGTGGGTGAGGATAAAGTGTGGTGAGGATGAAGTGGGTGAGGTTAAAGTGGGTGAGGATAAAGTGGGTTGAGGATAAAGTGGGTGATGATAAAGTGGGTGAGGATAAAGTGGGTGAGGATAAAGTGTGGTGAGGATAAAGTGTGGTGAGGATGAAGTGGGTGAGGATAAAGTGGGTTGAGGATAAAGTGGGTGAGGATAAGGTGGGTTGAGGATGAAGTGGGTGAGGATAAAGTGGGTGAGGATAAAGTGGGTGAGGATAAAGTGTGTTGAGGATAAAGTGTGTTGAGGATAAAGTGGGTGAGGATAAAGTGGGTTTGGATAAGGTGGGTTGAGGATAAAGTGGGTGAGGATAAAGTGGGTGAGGATAAAGTGGGTTTGGATAAGGTGGGTTGAGGATAAAGTGGGTTGAGGATAAAGTGGGTGAGGATAAAGTGGGTTGAGGATAAAGTGGGTGAGGATAAAGTGGGTGAGGATAAAGTGGGTGAGGATAAAGTGGGTGAGGATAAAGTGGGTGAGGATAAAGTGGGTGAGGATAAAGTGTGGTGAGGATAAAGTGGGTTGAGGATAAAGTGGGTGAGGATAAAGTGGGTGAGGATAAAGTGGGTGAGGATAAAGTGGGTGAGGATAAAGTGGGTGAGGATAAAGAAGGTGAGGATAAAGAGGGTGAGTATAAGGTGGGTTGAGGATGAAGTGGGTGAGGATAAAGTGGGTTGAGGATAAAGTGGGTGAGGATAAAGTGGGTGAGGATAAAGAAGGTGAGGATAAAGAGGGTGAGTATAAGGTGGGTTGAGGATGAAGTGGGTGAGGATAAAGTGGGTGAGGATAAAGTGGGTGAGGATAAAGTGGGTGAGGATAAAGTGGGTGAGGATAAAGAAGGTGAGGATAAAGAGGGTGAGTATAAGGTGGGTTGAGGATGAAGTGGGTGAGGATAAAGTGGGTGAGGATAAATTGGGTGAGGATAAAGTGGGTGAGGATAAAGTGGGTGAGGATAAAGAAGGCGAGGATAAAGAGGGTGAGTATAAGGTGGGTTGAGGATGAAGTGGGTGAGGATAAAGTGGGTGAGGATAAAGTGGGTGAGGATAAAGTGGGTGAGGATAAAGTGGGTGAGGAAAAAGAAGGTGAGGATAAAGAGGGTGAGTATAAGGTGGGTTGAGGATGGAGTGGGTGAGGATAAAGTGGGTGAGGATAAAGTGGGTTGAGGCTAAAGTGGGTGAGGATAAAGTGGGTGAGGATAAAATGTGTTGAGGATAAAGTGTGGTGAGGATAAAGTGTGGTGAGGATAAAGTGTGGTGAGGATGAAGTGGGTGAGGATAAAGTGGGTTGAGGATAAAGTGGGTGAGGATAAGGTGGGTTGAGGATTAAGTGGGTGAGGATAAAGTGGGTGAGGATAAAGTGGGTGAGGATGAGGTGGGTGAGGATAAAGTGGGTGAGGATAAAGTGGGTGAGGATAAAGTGTGGTGAGGATGAAGTGGGTGAGGTTAAAGTGGGTGAGGATATAGTGGGTTGAGGATAAAGTGGGTGAGGATAAAGTGGGTGAGGATAAAGTGGGTGAGGATAAAGTGTGGTGAGGATAAAGTGTGGTGAGGATGAAGTGGGTGAGGATAAAGTGGGTTGAGGATAAAGTGGGTGAGGATAAGGTGGGTTGAGGATGAAGTGGGTGAGGATAAAGTGTGTTGAGGATAAAGTGTGTTGAGGATAAAGTGTGGTGAGGATAATGTGGGTGAGGATAAAGTGGGTGAGGATAAAGTGTGTTGAGGATAAAGTGTGTTGAGGATAAAGTGTGGTGAGGATGAAGTGGGTGAGGATAAAGTGTGTTGAGGATAAAGTGTGTTGAGGATAAAGTGTGGTGAGGATGAAGTGGGTGAGGATAAAGTGGGTTGAGGATAAAGTGTGTTGAGGATAAAGTGGGTGAGGATGAAGTGTGTTGATGATAAAGTGTCTTGAGGATAAAGTGTGGTGAGGATGAAGTGGGTGAGGATAAAGTGGGTTGAGGATAAAGTGTGGTGAGGATAAAGTGGGTGAGGATAAAGTGGGTGAGGATAAAGTGGGTGAGGATAAATTGGGTGAGGATAAAGTGTGGTGAGGATAAAGTGGGTGATGATAATGTGGGTGAGGATAAAGTGGGTGAGGATAAAGTGTGTTGAGGATAAAGTGTGGTGAGGATGAAGTGTGGTGAGGTTAAAGTGTGGTGAGGATGAAGTGGGTGATGATAAAGTGGGTTGAGGATAAAGTGTGGTGAGGATAAAGTGGGTTTGGATAAGGTGGGTTGAGGATAAAGTGGGTTGAGGATAAAGTGGGTTGAGGATGAAGTGGGTTGAGGATAAAGTGTGGTGAGGATAAGGTGTGGTGAGGATAAAGTGTGGTGAGGATAAAGTGGGTGAGGATAAAGTGGGTTGAGGATAAAGTGGGTGAGGATAAAGTGGGTTGAGGATAAAGTGGGTGAGGATAAAGTGGGTGAGGATAAAAAGGGTGAGGATAAAGTGTGGTGAGGATGAAGTGGGTTTGGATAAGGTGGGTTGAGGATAAAGTGTGGTGAGGATAAAGTGGGTGAGGATAAAGTGGGTGAGGATGAAGTGGGTTTGGATAAGGTGGGTTGAGGATAAAGTGGGTTGAGGATAAAGTGGGTGAGGATAAAGTGGGTGAGGATAAAGTGGGTGAGGATAAAGTGGGTTTGGATAAGGTGGGTTGAGGATAAAGTGGGTGAGGATAAAGTGGGTGAGGATAAAGTGGGTTTGGATAAGGTGGGTTGAGGATAAAGTGGGTTGAGGATAAAGTGGGTTGAGGATAAAGTGTGGTGAGGATAAAGTAGGTGAGGATAATGTGGCTGAGGATAAAGTGGGTGAGGATAAAGTGGGTGAGGATAAAGTGGGTTTGGATAAGGTGGGTTGAGGATAAAGTGGGTTGAGGATAAAGTGGGTTGAGGATAAAGTGGGTTGAGGATGAGGTGTGGTGAGGATAAAGTGGGTTGATGATAAAGTGGGTTGAGGATAAAGTGTGGTGAGGATAAAGTGGGTGAGGATAATGTGGGTGAGGATAAAGTGGGTGAGGATAAAGTGGGTGAGGATAAAGTGGGTTGAGGATAAAGTGTGGTGAGGATGAAGTGGGTTTGGATAAGGTGGGTTGAGGATAAAGTGTGGTGAGGATAAAGTGGGTGAGGATAAAGTGGGTGAGGATGAAGTGGGTTTGGATAAGGTGGGTTGAGGATAAAGTGGGTTGAGGATAAAGTTGGTGAGGATAAAGTGGGTGAGGATAAAGTGGGTTTGGATAAGGTGGGTTGAGGATAAAGTGGGTGAGGATAAAGTGGGTGAGGATAAAGTGGGTTTGGATAAGGTGGGTTGAGGATAAAGTGGGTTGAGGATAAAGTGGGTGAGGATAAAGTGGGTGAGGATAAAGTGGGTTTGGATAAGGTGGGTTGAGGATAAAGTGGGTGAGGATAAAGTGGGTGAGGATGAAGTGGGTGAGGATAAAGTGGGTGAGGATGAAGTGGGTGAGGATGAAGTGGGTGAGGATAAAGTGGGTGAGGATTAAGTGGGTGAGGATAAAGTGGGTTGAGGATGAAGTGTGGTGAGGATGAAGTGGGTGAGGATAAAGTGGGTGAGGATAAAGTGGGTGAGGATAAAGTGGGTTTGGATAAGGTGGGTTGAGGATAAAGTGTGGTGAGGATGAAGTGGTTGAGAATAAAGTGGGTGAGGATAAGGTGGGTGGGGATAAAGTGGGCGAGGATATAGTGGGTGAGGATAGAGTGGGTGAGGATAAAGTGTGGTGAGGATAAAGTGGGCGAGGATATAGTGGGTGAGGATAAAGTGGGTGAGGATAAAGTGTGGTGAGGATAAAGTGGTTGAGGATAGAGTGGGTGAGGATGAAGTGGGTGAGGATAAAGTGTGGTGAGGATAAAGTGGGTGAGGATAAAGTGGTTGAGGATAAAGTGGGTGAGGATAAAGTGGGTGAGGATAAAGTGGTTGAGGATAGAGTGGGTGAGGATAAAGTGGGTGAGGATAAAGTGGTTGAGGATAGAGTGGGTGAGGATAAAGTGGGTTGAGGATAAAGTGTGGTGAGGATAAAGTGGGTGAGGATAAAGTGGGTGAGGATAAAGTGGGTTGAGGATAAAGTGTGGTGAGGATAAAGTGGTTGAGGATAAAGTGGGTGAGGATAAAGTGGTTGAGGATAGAGTGGGTGAGGATAAAGTGGGTGAGGATAAAGTGTTGTGAGGATTATGTTGAATTCTTGATGCTCATACAATATCAAGATCAATTGAATAAAATAATCCATTGGATTTGAAGATATAATTCCAATTTCGACAACGATATGGAAACTTGTAATTTCGTTTGTTTTTGTCTGTTTGTTAATTCATTCGTGAATGAAACTCAATCCTGTATCCCGTCTGCCTGTCATTGTTCAAGATGACTTGATGGTGAACAGCCTCACGATGAATAGATGAAATGTATGTGAAGAAGAGGATCCAAACCTCCATTTCTGATTCATGCACAGGGTGTACAAGAAGAAGAAGCTCAGATCACTTGGTTTCCAGTTCACTTGATTCTCAAAACATAATTGGTTTTCAGGACTGTCGAGATCTAGAACAGTTGGATTTCTCCTGCTTCAAAATGAGCCTCTTTTTGGGAACACAAGTATATCATCGTATTGATGGATAATTTTACTCTCAATATCAGTCAACGACCGAATCCTTTTCTACCATCACGAAAACTGCAATTTCCAAACCACATGTACTTCCCAAGAGGAAAATGGGAGACTTCATCATCCTTAAGGCATCCCCACTCTCCATAGGGCAAACATTCACCGCCAGGGTGATTCCACAGATATGAATGAATCATCTGAAGCAGACAAGATCAGTCGAGAATGTTGATAAGTCACATTTCACAACTTCACAACACTGTCACAACACTGTCACAACACTGTCACAACACTGTCACATCACTGTCACAACACTGTCACAACACTGTCACAACACTGTCACAACACTGTCACAACACACTGTTACAACACTGTTACAACACTGTCACAACACTGTTACAACACTGTCACAACACTGTTACAACACTGTCACAACACTGTTACAACACTGCTACAACACTGTCACAACACTGTCACAACACTGTTACAACACTGTCACAACACTGTCACAACAATGTCACAACACTGTCACAACACTGTCACAACACTGTTACAACACTGTCACAACACTGTCACAACACTGTCACAACACTGTCACAACACTGTCACGACACTGTCACAACACTGTCACAACACTGTTACAACACTGTCACAACACTGTCACAACAATGTCACAACACTGTCACAACACTGTCACAACACTGTTACAACACTGTCACAACACTGTCACAACACTGTCACAACACTGTCACGACACTGTCACGACACTGTCACAACACTGTCACAACACTGTCACAACACTGTCACAACACTGTCACAACACTGTCACAACACTGTCACAACACTGTCACAACACTGTCACAACACTGTCACAACACTGTCACATTACTGTCACAACACTGTCACAACACACTGTTACGACACTGTTACAACACTGTCACAACACTGTTACAACACTGTCACAACACTGTCACAACACTGTCACAACACTCTCACAACACTGTCACAACACTGTCACAACACTGTCACAACACTGTCACAACACTGTCACAACACTGTCACAACACTGTCACAACACTGTCACAACACTGTCATAACACTGTCACAACACTGTCACAACACTGTCACAACACTGTCACAACACTGTCACATCACTGTCACAACACTGTCACAACACTGTCACAACACTGTCACAACACTGTCACAACACTGTCACAACACTGTCACAACACTGTCACATCACTGTCACAACACTGTCACAACACACTGTTACAACACTGTTACAACACTGTCACAACACTGTTACAACACTGTCACAACACTGTTACAACACTGTCACAACACTGTTACAACACTGTCACAACACTGTTACAACACTGTCACATCACTGTCACAACACTGTCACAACACTGTCACAACACTGTCACAACAATGTCACAACACTGTCACAACACTGTCACAACACTGTTACAACACTGTCACAACACTGTCACAACACTGTCACAACACTGTCACATCACTGTCACAACACTGTCACAACACTGTCACAACACTGTCACAACACTGTCACAACACTGTCACAACAATGTCACAACACTGTCACAACACTGTCACAACACTGTTACAACACTGTCACAACACTGTCACAACACTGTCACAACAATGTCACAACACTGTCACAACACTGTCACAACACTGTTACAACACTGTCACAACACTGTCACAACACTGTCACAACACTGTCACGACACTGTCACAACACTGTCACAACACTGTCACAACACTGTCACAACACTGTCACAACACTGTCACAACACTGTCACAACACTGTCACAACACTGTCACAACACTGTCACAACACTGTCACAACACTGTCACAACACTGTCACGACACTGTCACAACACTGTCACAACACTGTCACAACACTGTCACAACACTGTCACAACACTGTCACAACACTGTCACAACACTGTCACAACACTGTCACAACACTGTCACAACACTGTCACAACACTGTCACAACACTAGAAATATGAATTGATCACGTGGAATGTCTCATAGGACTGATCTTCTCGTGCAAGATACTCAGTGCATTGGTATTCCACTCTTCAATGCTTCATCAGAGTGTATACAATCAATCAGTGCTGAAAATCAAATCAAAATATCCCTCGAATAATTTCTAGTCGAGCATTAATTCTACTCCATTGGAGATTCTTTGAAGTGCGTGAACTTTATCAATAAGATCTGTACTGGTAATGATGGTCTTTCATGTGCGTATAATATATTGATGTTCAATATTGTTTGTTTTGTATCCATATCGGAAACAAATACTAGGAATGTATATGTTGTATATTCATACTGTGTTTTGATGTTTTAATCTCCATGACGGTCCATATGACCCACATTTCAGACATTGTTTTACTATACCCTGATATGTGTGTCCAATTTGGACAAGTATTGAATTGATGAATGAATGAATGAATGAAAAGGGTGGAAAGATCACTTGAATGTGTGAGTAACACTCGATATTTATGTCATCCCTTGTTGTCTCACCTCTCACCGTTACATGGAAAACACATGTAACATACTGCGAATGTTTAATGTGTACCGACATTGATCTAGCAGATACTTTTCTGCACTATAAGAAGCATAGTGTTCGTGATATGTCGTGATCGCGCATATCTTATATTGACACTGAAAATGTTCCGCTGTTCCTCAACCAAAAAGGAACTTGATTCTACTCCATTCTCATGACATCAACCCCTTCTTTACCCCCCCCCCCCCCCACCCTTCCCATTTCCTTCTTGATTGCGCGAGACTAAAAACCTATAAAGCAATCGAACGAATATTAATATCGCATCTCGTATAAACACGAATTAAAATGGATTAAATGGGGAACTTTGAGCTACTTGATGCGGTGAAGAATACAACAGCTGTTCACTTTAAGCCTGTTACGTTTGATTCACTACAATTTTAACGAGTTTGTTTTTGTCTTGGTTTGAATTTAGTTCTAAACCGATTAAAACCATCTTGGTTTATAATCGATTCGAAGCTGTTTGGACAATTCTGAGAGAGTACGTTAATTTCGCCCTCCTGTCATTATCCTGAATTTCACCATATTTATGACATATTCAACCATCGTTCAGTACCCGTACCTGTACCAGTACCTCGTACCCGTACCTCGTACCCGTACCTCGTACCCGTACCTCGTACCCGTACCTCGTACCCGTACCTCGTACCCGTACCTCGTACCCGTACCTCGTACCCATACCTGTACCAGTACCTCGTACCCGTACCTCGTACCCGTACCTCGTACCCGTACCTCGTACCCATACCTGTACCAGTACCTCGTACCCGTACCTCGTACCCGTACCTCGTACCCGTACCTCGTACCCGTACCTCGTACCCGTACCTCGTACCCGTACCTCGTACCCGTACCTCGTACCCGTACCTCGTACCCGTACCTCGTACCCGTACCTCGTACCCGTACCTCGTACCCGTACCTCGTACCCGTACCTCGTACCCGTACCTCGTACCCGTACCTCGTACCCGTACCTCGTACCCGTACCTCGTACCCGTACCTCGTACCCGTACCTCGTACCCGTACCTCGTACCCGTACCTCGTACCCGTACCTAGTACCCGTACCTCGTACCCGTACCTCGTACCCGTACCTCGTACCCGTACCTCGTACCCGTACCCTACCTCAGTACCCGTACCTAGTACCCGTACCTCGTACCCGTACCTCGTACCCGTACCTCGTACCCGTACCTCGTACCCGTACCTCGTACCCGTACCTCGTACCCGTACCTAGTACCCGTACCTCGTACCCGTACCTCGTACCCGTACCTCGTACCCGTACCTCGTACCCGTACCCTACCTCAGTACCCGTACCTAGTACCCGTACCTCGTACCCGTACCTCGTACCCGTACCTCGTACCCGTACCTCGTACCCGTACCTCGTACCCGTACCTAGTACCCGTACCTCGTACCCGTACCTCGTACCCGTACCTAGTACCCGTACCTCGTACCCGTACCTCGTACCCGTACCTCGTACCCGTACCTCGTACCCGTACCTCGTACCCGTACCTCGTACCCGTACCTCGTACCCGTACCTCGTACCCGTACCTAGTACCCGTACCTCGTACCCGTACCTCGTACCCGTACCTCGTACCCGTACCTCGTACCCGTACCCCGTACCCGTACCTCGTACCCGTACCTCGTACCCGTACCTCGTACCCGTACCTCGTACCCGTACCTCGTACCCGTACCTCGTACCCGTACCTCGTACCCGTACCTCGTACCCGTACCTCGTACCCGTACCTCGTACCCGTACCTCGTACCCGTACCTCGTACCCGTACCTCGTACCCGTACCTCGTACCCGTACCTCGTACCCGTACCTCGTACCCGTACCCGTACCTCGTACCCGTACCTGATGAACCAATTGAATCAACGTTCCAGGGCTACACTGCTCCAAGATGACTATGAAGACTTTGATGGGTTAATAATGTTCACTGGAAAAGCTGACCAAGGCTTGGTTCCCAATTGAAATATAGAGTTGTCAATATGGAATAGTGAGTATGTTGTAGTGTGTGAAATAGTGAGTATGTTGTGGTGTGTGAAATAGTGAGTATGTTGTAGTGTGTGAATGACATGGATGGTGGCGTTCTCATGTAGCCGTTCACAATAATAAACTGTGTCAATTAGTAATGATTTTGCTAGTTGCTATGAGAAATGAAATAAATCCATTTCTTTGAATATTTCCTCATAACCTTCATGACAAACCAAATTGTGACCAATAATATGATATTTTAATATCGTACTACTGTATTCAAGTGGCCACCCTTCATATATTACCGGTATCAGATCTCTTCACGAGAGTCAAGAAAAAAATGAAGAACTAAATTAAACAGAGAAACACTCACAAATGTCAAAATGGCTGCAGACAGCCGTTCCCACTGCCACTGAAACTCGAACATTTCAAAGCAAATAGATAATTAAGTGTGGCGGTGAGCCGGATCTTCCTGTGATCTATATGGTGAACCTATACGTTTGAAATGAGAGGCTTCTGTGGCCCATCTATGTCACCATACAACGTATACTATAACATGTCCACTTTTTCATATCGACTTATTCTCTACATTCCTTCATGACAATATATAGGCTTCTGTCACGTAACAAATGACAAACAATCGTTACCATAGCAACACAGTGAACTGGTGGACTACCAAACATTCTGATTGGTCAATTCCAACTGGTGGACATTGTTGTCTGTCTCTTTCAACAATGAGTGACGTCACTTGACAGAAGCCCATTGAAATGACAAATTCACGGTCTCTTGGACTGAATACTTCATCACATTTCGAAGCCAAACTCACGATTTGAACACATAGTTTTGTGCTAACAACCATGGAATACACATAGACTAGACATGTTGTCATGACAGATAACTCTCCTGGTAAACCTAAACCAATCAGAGTCCCAACATCTTGGAGCTAGATGGCACTAAAGTCGATGTCAATGAGAGATAATTCTGACGTCAGAGTTTCTTCTGCAAAATACACAATCAGCAAATATAATTCTGATATCTCTTGCCGATCTTAAGTATAAGCACACGAAAAAAAGATATATTCCTCCAAGTCGACTATGGCATGTTCTCATTCAATTGAGACTCAAGAGAATATATCATTGTATGAGTAGAATTATATAGTATCAACGTTACGCTTTTGAACAAGAATGAAGTAAGACACAAAAGGAATCACTAGTGATTATTTCGGTATACGACGGAAGAAGCGCATTAGATCTAAATAGACGGAGCAACAAAGAGATTCCAATTCAATGCCATTGTTTTTTGAAGATCATCCTCTTATGAGATGAAAGACGGCTTTCTGATTCGAGTATTGAGTTATTCAAGGTATTCATCATATATATAATGTATTGACGATATATTCATTTTGGTGCTGATAAACAAAACTTTATTGACTCGATCGCACCGAAGAGCTGGTGGAGGTTGAATTAGAAAGTCCTCTGTGGTGGAAAGATACACACATATATATATATATATATATATATATATATATATATATATATATATATATATATATATATATATATATATATATATATATATATATATATATAAATATATATATATATATATATATATAAATATATATATATATATATATATATATATATAAACATATATATATATATATATATATATATATATATATATATATATATATATATATATATATATATATATATATATATATATATATATATATATATATATATATATATATATGAAATATATATATATATATATATATATATATATATATATATATTTAATCCATCCCAATGAATCAAGAACAAACTTCTGGATGAAAAAAGAAGTAATGTATATACATCATGAGGATCATAAACAACATGAATGAGACGGCACCACTGTCTCCAAGGTCATCAGAGTGAACCATCTGTCAGAAATCTGACAGAAATCTGACATGAAGTCATCAAATTTTACCTCGACGTCCTCCTTCTATCCTTCTGCAACCTCCTCGCAATCCTCCTAGTCTGCGGCCTGGCCGACGACTTCCTCCGGTTGTCCGACGACAGCTGACTGACGACACTAGCGCTCGTCGTGGCCGTGCTCGGCACCTCTTGTGACGTCATCGACGTGGCACCAGACAGTGTGCGTAGTGGGGGCGGTGTCGATGTGGTCACGTGACCCCGATAGAGGGACCAGAGGGCAACGCAGAGGGTCAACATGTCGTGATGGGGGTCAATTATTGTCTTCAAGTGCTATGTCGTTTCGAGTTTGGGCGGTGAAAGTGCCACGCGTTTTCGTCTGGGAACATTTTTCTTTCCGAAGTTGGCTGTCACTTTGAACATTTCACATAAGTTTCGTAATAATATAGAATGAGATGTATGAAACATTAATAGTCGCTTAACGTTCGTAATTTCAGAACTTTGTGCGGGTTGTTCGTTCGAAATTCAAAAGTTTCAGTTCAACAATCGAACGGATTCAGTTGGCGGTTCAAATTACTGTATGAATTTATCTTCAGTCCCGTCATTTCACAGTACCACCAATATCTGAGAGCTTGAAAAGCGGAGATTCGGAATTCAAAAGTGTGCCTATATCACGTCCGATATTCACAATTCGAAACTCGTAACAGTTTAGTATCACTCTCGAGATTCATTGTAACTTTCATGTTCCCAAAATAACCACCAAGAAAGTTGATTCATATCATTATTGAATCAAGTCTGTATTATTCTTGTTATTATAATGCTATGGTTACTAAGGGCAATCCCACATGCCAGTTCAGATATGTTGAAGTTATTATCCGTAGTTACCAACATTACAATCAGAACCAATCCGGAATTCTCGAGATCGTAACGGCATTTGGGTACACACGTGGTGGCTTGCGCTCACATGTTGGTATCACTTGAATATCCAGTTCGGTCTTCTCTAAGGAGAAGGAGAATGTGTCTAGAGAAAGTGAACGTCATGAAGAAGAGGAAGATGATTAAAAACTGTCTAAAATGAATGCTGATGACTATTGACGATTATCATTCTGTAAATGTACAGTCTTCTGGCTATAAAAACATATCATTAGTATTATTATCACTATTATTGGTAGCTGAACGACCCCACCAACATATTATTTCGAGGTATCAATTTGATGATGATTTCCATTATTTTCATTCGTATGATGACCACCAGTATACTATCAATATGGTTGATGATGTACGCAGTGGACAATCATATGATAAATTAAATATTGTATATTGAATATTGAATGACTCTTCCTCAACCAATTTATTGGATAGGATCGGGATCTCAAACAAGTTCAACATATTCCGATGATGATTATTGCTTGCTTGACGACCCCACCAAAAGCTGGGTTATAGTGGATACAAATGAGCAGATGATGATTATTGATTGCTTGACGACCCCACCAAAAGCTAGGTTATAGTGGATACGAATGAGCAGATGATGATTATTGCTTGCTTGACGACCCCACCAAAAGCTAGGTTATAGTGGATACGAATGAGCAGATGATGATTATTGCTTGCTTGACGACCCCACCAAAAGCTGGGTTATAGTGGATACAAATGAGCAGATGATGATTATTGATTGCTTGACGACCCCACCAGAAGCTAGGTTATAGTGGATACGAATGAGCAGATGATGATTATTGCTTGCTTGACGACCCCACCAAAAGCTAGGTTATAGTGGATACAAATGAGCAGATGATGATTATTGATTGCTTGACGACCCCACCAGAAGCTAAGTTATAGTGGATACAAATGAGCAGATGATGATTATTGATTGCTTGACGACCCCACCAAAAGCTAGGTTATAGTGGATACAAATGAGCAGATGATGATTATTGATTGCTTGACGACCCCACCAGAAGCTAAGTTATAGTGGATACAAATGAGCAGATGATGATTATTGATTGCTTGACGACCCCACCAAAAGCTAGGTTATAGTGGATACAAATGAGCAGATGATGATTATTGATTGCTTGACGACCCCACCAGAAGCTAGGTTATAGTGGATACGAATGAGCAGATGATGATTATTGATTGCTTGACGACCCCACCAGAAGCTAGGTTATAGTGGATACGAATGAGCAGATGATGATTATTGATTGCTTGACGACCCCACCAAAAGCTAGGTTATAGTGGATACAAATGAGCAGATGATGATTATTGATTGCTTGACGACCCCACCAAAAGCTAGGTTATAGTGGATACGAATGAGCAGATGATGATTATTGATTGCTTGACGACCCCACCAAAAGCTAGGTTATAGTGGATACGAATGAGCAGATGATGATTATTGATTGCTTGACGACCCCACCAAAAGCTAGGTTATAGTGGATACGAATGAGCAGATGATGATTATTGCTTGCTTGACGACCCCACCAAAAGCTAGGTTATAGTGGATACGAATGAGCAGATGATGATTATTGCTTGCTTGACGACCCCACCAAAAGCTAGGTTATAGTGGATACGAATGAGCAGATGATGATTATTGATTGCTTGACGACCCCACCAAAAGCTAGGTTATAGTGGATACAAATGAGCAGATGATGATTATTGATTGCTTGACGACCCCACCAAAAGCTAGGTTATAGTGGATACAAATGAGCAGATGATGATTATTGCTTGCTTGACGACCCCACCAGAAGCTAGGTTATAGTGGATACGAATGAGCAGATGATGATTATTGCTTGCTTGACGACCCCACCAAAAGCTAGGTTATAGTGGATACAAATGAGCAGATGATGATTATTGATTGCTTGACGACCCCACCAAAAGCTAGGTTATAGTGGATACGAATGAGCAGATGATGATTATTGATTGCTTGACGACCCCACCAAAAGCTAGGTTATAGTGGATACGAATGAGCAGATGATGATTATTGATTGCTTGACGACCCCACCAAAAGCTAGGTTATAGTGGATACGAATGAGCAGATGATGATTATTGCTTGCTTGACGACCCCACCAAAAGCTAGGTTATAGTGGATACGAATGAGCAGATGATGATTATTGATTGCTTGACGACCCCACCAAAAGCTAGGTTATAGTGGATACAAATGAGCAGATGATGATTATTGATTGCTTGACGACCCCACCAAAAGCTAGGTTATAGTGGATACAAATGAGCAGATGATGATTATTGATTGCTTGACGACCCCACCAAAAGCTAGGTTATAGTGGATACAAATGAGCAGATGATGATTATTGATTGCTTGACGACCCCACCAGAAGCTAGGTTATAGTGGATACGAATGAGCAGATGATGATTATTGCTTGCTTGACGACCCCACCAGAAGCTAGGTTATAGTGGATACAAATGAGCAGATGATGATTATTGATTGCTTGACGACCCCACCAAAAGCTAGGTTATAGTGGATACGAATGAGCAGATGATGATTATTGCTTGCTTGACGACCCCACCAAAAGCTAGGTTATAGTGGATACAAATGAGCAGATGATGATTATTGATTGCTTGACGACCCCACCAAAAGCTAGGTTATAGTGGATACGAATGAGCAGATGATGATTATTGATTGCTTGACGACCCCACCAAGAGCTAGGTTATAGTGGATACGAATGAGCAGATGATGATTATTGATTGCTTGACGACCCCACCAGAAGCTAGGTTATAGTGGATACGAATGAGCAGATGATGATTATTGCTTGCTTGACGACCCCACCAAGAGCTAGGTTATAGTGGATACGAATGAGCAGATGATGATTATTGATTGCTTGACGACCCCACCAAAAGCTAGGTTATAGTGGATACAAATGAGCAGATGATGATTATTGATTGCTTGACGACCCCACCAAAAGCTAGGTTATAGTGGATACGAATGAGCAGATGATGATTATTGCTTGCTTGACGACCCCACCAGAAGCTAGGTTATAGTGGATACAAATGAGCAGATGATGATTATTGATTGCTTGACGACCCCACCAAAAGCTAGGTTATAGTGGATACGAATGAGCAGATGATGATTATTGCTTGCTTGACGACCCCACCAAAAGCTAGGTTATAGTGGATACAAATGAGCAGATGATGATTATTGATTGCTTGACGACCCCACCAAAAGCTAGGTTATAGTGGATACGAATGAGCAGATGATGATTATTGCTTGCTTGACGACCCCACCAAAAGCTAGGTTATAGTGGATACGAATGAGCAGATGATGATTATTGATTGCTTGACGACCCCACCAAAAGCTAGGTTATAGTGGATACGAATGAGCAGATGATGATTATTGATTGCTTGACGACCCCACCAGAAGCTAGGTTATAGTGGATACAAATGAGCAGATGATGATTATTGATTGCTTGACGACCCCACCAGAAGCTAGGTTATAGTGGATACAAATGAGCAGATGATGATTATTGATTGCTTGACGACCCCACCAAAAGCTAGGTTATAGTGGATACAAATGAGCAGATGATGATTATTGATTGCTTGACGACCCCACCAGAAGCTAGGTTATAGTGGATACGAATGAGCAGATGATGATTATTGATTGCTTGACGACCCCACCAGAAGCTAGGTTATAGTGGATACGAATGAGCAGATGATGATTATTGATTGCTTGACGACCCCACCAAAAGCTAGGTTATAGTGGATACGAATGAGCAGATGTGATCATGAAATGATGATGAGTATAAGGACATCCACAATAACCGATGCATTATGCAAGACTCAAACCCACGTCCAACGATGACTTCAGTTCCAGAAGCGCTTCCTCAGCTGACTGAGAAACGAAGGGAGTCTGAACATTTTCCATCTCCTATATTCGGTACAAACCATAGGTATATATATATATAATTGAGTGAATCTGGTCTCGATTATTATATTACTTTGAATTCCAGTGTAAGGCTCATCTGTTTACAGTAATTATAGCCCCTTAATACTCGCGGGAATAATGTCAGAGAAGACACCACCGATGTCGATATCGACATTACCGGCACATATAACTCAGTTGCTAACACATTCGCTTCATGAGGTCTGGGAGGTGAAGGGGAATATGAAACTCGGTTCGATCCCGCCACCGTCTATCTTTACAAGGGGTTTTCGTGGTTTTCCTCTGTATATAGTCTAGGCTAATGCCGGGATCTTTTCCACAATTAACACCACGACCGCTTCCTTCTCACTATCCTTCTCAATACCTAAGAAACCCTCATCTCATCCATCCCATCATCTTATCAATCATTCATTCGACGCCAGTGGATCTTAATTATCATCAAAAGTGCGTCGTTAAAAGTCAATAATAACGAAAGATGATATCGACATTGAGGAGACATTGACAACCATATTCTTCTCTTTTTTCTTTTCAAGATTCATAATGATTCGCATGTTTTGCCAATTGGATGCTGCAAAAATCACAGAATCATTTGAAGTTGTTTCGATTGTATTATTTCTCTCATGCAGCACTTTTTGGGCTAACTTTTCATATTTCAGTGTAATCAACTTTTGTGCTGATATTCTCAAATGCAGTTATACTAAAATATATTTTTCCATCGCAGAAACCATTAGAGATAATCACTCCAAATATTCACTACGTATGGATATTAGTATGTCATACATGTGTATAGACAGTGTTCTGTTGCTATGTCGAATAACATGGGAATTAAACTTTGTTGTAAGCATGACAATGTGATAGTTTTGGGCATTCTATCAATTATGAACAGGTTGTATTCAATTCATATCGTATTCAAAATAATGATGATCAATTAAGAGAATGAGGAAAAATTGGAATCCATGCACAGCTGTATGATTTCCACTCGTCAATATTCCAGATGAAACCGTTTGAATATCCATCAGAGTGAATGTTGTCGACCTTGGCTCGTCAATCGAGTGATGGATGGCCGAGAGATCAGACGAGTAATGATAGGGGTCTCATCCAATCAACAAACTCAATTACACTCGATTTATTTATATTGGGTTCAATGACGCTCTCTACTGATGACCACGATCTATTGGCGTCGGTGAATTATTTATTCATTTATTTATCCTTCCTCATTTTCGTCCAAGTGGATCACAATACAGAATGGAATATTTTTGAGTAAATCATGTGGACAGTCAAGGATGAAAAAACATCATGCATCACACACAACAAACAAACAAGAAAATATACATGAATTGAGATAAATGGTGGATGCCATTTTTTATAAATACTCAGCAACTATCAGGTCAATTGTAAGGGAATGAAAACAAGTATGAAAATCAAGTCACTATAAAAAGTACATTGATATTACAATCAGAGGGTTATGGGCCTAATTGGAAGTAAAAAATGAAAGTCAGTTGGTCAATAGTTATAGTTTGAAGTGTCAATTAGTGATACGAAATGTGGGTTAAATATTTTGAATAATTCAAAATGACATTTTGAAGATATGAGATGGTGAGATGGAAGATAATTCCAGGTGTTCTTGGATAGTGTGAAGGAGACGGTTGTGGCCTGTTGTTAATTAGGGAACCATCCCAGTATTGATCAGAATGACATGGGAAAACCACGAGAAACCGCTGTCAGGATGATTGACCACTGCGGAAATCGAGCGCCAGTTTCCTGGATGATGGTTCGGTGTATTAACCACTCGGCCACCCGTCTCAGTTACACTCGGATGCAAGAGAGAAAAAGGTCGTCTACAAATGAGATAATTGCGGGAGATTCACTGATTGGATAATCTCGCTGTAGGCCTAACTTGGACGGGTTGAATCATGTTGGAAGATGTAAATGCGTTTCTTGACTTTGATCTCGCCTCGAAAAATACATTGAGAAATAACAAATACAAATACTGGGACTGAGAAAATGACAGTATATTCTGATATTCGAGTGGAATGATAAGATCTCTCGGCAATTCGTCCATACACTAGGCAAACGCGTTATGTGTTTCCGCGTTGATGGATGAGCTGGAACATATCAACTTATCTTTGGATTGGTTATTATATATATATACACCTTGAGATCCAAACCATTACATCACTGCCATCTTATTTTACATTAATAATTTATATAACTAGGCAAACGCGTTATGTGTTTCCGCGTTGATGGATGAGCTGGAACATATCAACTTATCTTTGGATTGGTTATTATATATATATATACACCTTGAGATCCAAACCATTACATCACTGCCATCTTATTTTACATTAATAATTTATATAACTAGGCAAACGCGTTATGTGTTTCCGCGTTGATGGATGAGCTGGAACATATCAACTTATCTTTGGATTGGTTATTATATATATATACACCTTGAGATCCAAACCATTACATCACTGCCATCTTATTTTACATTAATAATTTATATAACTAGGCAAACGCGTTATGTGTTTCCGCGTTGATGGATGAGCTGGAACATATCAACTTATCTTTGGATTGGTTATTATATATATATATACACCTTGAGATCCAAACCATTACATCACTGCCATCTTATTTTTCATTAATAATTGGATGAGCGAAGCGAAGACTCAATTACACTATACCGAAAAAAAAGTGTCTGTTTTTTTTTTTTTTTTTTTTTTTTTTTTTTTTTTTGTTTTTTTGTTCGCGCTCCACAGGTCAGACGAAAATTCAAAATCAGTTGAAACTTGGCTCACAGATGAACCCCTATCTGACTTGATGCTGTATAGTTTTGAGGCACGATCGGTTGAACAACTTCTGAGAAAACTCATTCCAAAGTTTTCAAAAATCCCATTAGAATAAGCCAGAGGAAAACATTCGTGAAAAATATTTCATCTGAGAGGATTCAAATTTTCAGAGAATTTCAATCTGATAATGATACACATTATTCCGAACTTTTACTCAAATCGGATCAGCCGTTTCGATGTAAAAAAATATATGATGTTATTTGTGTCAATTATTCAAAGCTATTAAGATACCTATTAAATCAAAGCAACAAGTGTCACCACTTGATTGTAAACGATTAAAACAAAGCCTTCTTTATTATTATATAAATTATTAATGTGAAATAAGATGGCAGTGATGTAATGGTTTGGATCTCAAGGTGTATATATATATATAATAACCAATCCAAAGATAAGTTGATATGTTCCAGCTCATCCATCAACGCGGAAACACATAACGCGTTTGCCTAGTTTATATGATAATAAAGAAGGCTTTGTTTTAAACGTTTACGATCAAGTGGTGACACTTGTTGCTTTGATTTAATAGGTATCTTAATAGCTTTGAATAATTAACACAAATAACATTATATATTTTTTTACATCGAAACGGCTGATCCGATTCAAGTGAGAGTTTGGAATAATGTGTATCATTATCAGATTCAAATTCCCTGAGAATTTGAATCCTCTCAGATGAAATATTTTTCACGAATGTTTTCCTCTGGGTTATTCTAATGGGATTTTTGAAAACTTTGGAATGAGTTTTCTCAGAAGTGGTTCAACCGATCACGCCTCAAAACTATACAGCATCAAGTCAGATAGGGGTTCATGTGTGTGCCAAGTTTCAACTGATTTTGAATTTTCGTCTGACCTGTGGAGCGCGAACAAAAAAACAAAAAAACAAAAAAAAAAAACAAAAAAAAAAAAAAAAAACAGACACTTTTTTTTCGGTATAGTGTAATTGAGTCTTCGCTTCGCTCATCCAATAATAAAGAAGGCTTTGTTTTAATCGTTTACAATCAAGTGGTGACACTTGTTGCTTTGATTTAATAGGTATCTTAATAGCTTTGAATAATTGACACAAATAACATTATATATTTTTTTACATCGAAACGGCTGATCCGATTTGAGTAAAAGTTCGGAATAATGTGTATCATTATCAGATTAAAATTCTCTGGAAATTTGAATCCTCTCAGATGAAATATTTTTCACGAATGTTTTCCTCTGGCTTATTCTAATGGGATTTTTGAAAACTTTGGAATGAGTTTTCTCAGAAGTTGTTAAACCGATCGCGCCTCAAAACTATACAGCATCAAGTCAGATAGGGGTTCATGTGTGTGCCAAGTTTAAACTGATTTTGAATTTTTGTCTGACCTGTGGAGCGCGAACAAAAAAACAAAAAAACAAAAAAAAAAAAAAAAAAAAAAAAAAAAAAAAAAACAGGCACTTTTTTTTCGGTATAGTGTAATTGAGTCTTCGCTTCGCTCATCCAATTATCACCGATTATTCACAATATGAATTTGTATGAATCATATTTTTACGCCAAAATATATTTCATATTTTTATCGCAATTTATCATTTTCTGACGCATTCAGTAACTTGTCAACACAGTTCCAGTGTGTGAAGTATGTACTACCATCATCATTATTATCATTTCCATCTTTATTCCAACTTAGTTCGAGTGTATTCGTTCTGTATTTTGAATATCGTTAGACCCGCAGACTGAAGTCGAAATCTCCCACTTTGTTGGTCCATAAAATACGAACATGATGATAGGTTTCCTACTGTATATTATATTTCACCATCAGATTAGTTCATACCAATATCAAGTATATAGTGTATATAGGCCTATAGTATGATGTATAACTGACAAGTGAATCAAATGCCTCTTGAAAAAGGAAATTATTATCATCATTGAAACTGAATATACGTTGATATTTGTGCTGATGATGTTGGTAGATGACCATCTTCTTCCGTGAATCAAAGTAACACTCATTCAACAAAATAATCACACTTAACAAATACGTTCAGGTTTATGAAAACCTGCAAACTGTTCGGATTCAGTTCTAATTCACATAGAATTGATATTCAACTGACAAAATGATTTTTCAGCTAAAACTTATGAAAATCACTTTCAAAATGGCACTGAGAATACGAACCAGTAGATTCGATCAAAACACGTGCTTTTGAGAGGCTATACCTCCAGTGATAAGTACGGCCATGGCCCACCAAAGACGCTCCTATGCCTTATGACGTAATATGCTATTGCATGCTAAACTGATCCATGTCCATGTTGTAAAAGGGTCCATTCTTCAATATTTCCATTGAAAATTGAAAAAAACGAATTCATCCATTTTTAGTTTCTGGTCAACATGTGGAATCACCAAAATATTCCATACATTTGGCCTCCTTATCCAATAGGGTCCTCATCCACCTTCATGATTCTTTTTTCACCTTCTTTTTAGAAAAACAACATTCTCACAGAAATCTATAAAGTATCTTTTCCGCTTAGAAACGTTTTCCCATATATGAAAGATCGTAAAAGCTTTTGTAATCTTGCTATCAAAGTTATTGACTTCCACAACTGAAGGACTTCTTCTCACGCTATTCCCTTTTCTTGATAGGAAAATGTCGGGATTTTCCTGGAAAATCGAACACTGAATCCAGTTCTGATTTCACTTTCGAATTAAACCTGGATCAAACTGGTTTATAGGAATAGATCGTTCACACATTCAAATTGTAACAAATCATTCATTCATAACTCTGAGAAATCGTTGGAGATTAGGTAGTATAATGCAACTAAATATGACTATGAATAAACTCGAAACTGTCTGTTCGGAGTTGATTTCTCACAGACACATGATGAGTCATTCGGTGAAAGAAAGTGACAAGATATTTGCATCATTTTATATGGTCACCACAGCAACTCGTGCCGCCCACGGTAGCTCAGTCAGCTGAGGCACTGCTTCAGAAACTGGGTTCGAGTCCCGCATAAGGCATGGGTTTTTGTGAACGTCCCCTTACAAATCATCACTTCATAGTTTCCTAATCACCTGCTCATTCGTACCCCCGTATAACCTAGCTGTTGATGGGGTCTTCAAGCAAATATGCAGAAATAATGGAACTGTAGGCCTATTAGGACTATTTGTGACATCATTATTCACATCGCTCTGAAAATGTCATCATATTGATAATGATTATAAAAACCGTTGTATGGAAATGATAATGGTTGCCTATCGGGATAATCACAAAGTTAACACAAAATTTCAACATTTTTTTTTCGAAATAAATTAATTGTGGCATATTGAAATTAACATTCAATCCAGCATAACGTTGGTATGATTGTACTGTAACATTAGTAATACAGCTGTTCATTATGTAAATCCTGATCCACCGTCAACTTTAACTGTAGACACCACTTAAGTCCCTCATTTAACATTATTGCAATTCCACGCTCACGTACTGAAGTTATTTGTTGACGAAGCAGACAAGCCCACACACAATGACTTCCGGTAACGATTGACCGTCTCCCCTATGCATTAACACCAACTGCAAGCGTGTCGAGTCGTCACACTCGTCTCTTGCTGGTTACGATTGACCGTTCCCCCTATAAATTAACACTAACCGCGGAAGTGTCGAGTTGTCAACTGAGATATAGTCTAACAAATGCATCATGAATAAATTACTTCTATCGACATAATGTCAATGGTGTTCTATCGTGAACACAATATATTTAAATATCAATACATTTCACATGCCCGGTTGGCAGTGGCAACTAAAGCATGGATATTGCATCCATTATTGCGAGAGGAGTTCAGTCCATGCAGTATATTGGAAAAAGCTTTCTGAATGTTTTGGTCAGATGCTTTCGAAAGTTGATCTCCATTTATGATTATGATCCGAGAATAGAACATGATGGAATCTGCAGCAGCATACAAGTATCGTTGACATATGCGTCTAATAGTACAGGACTATAGACATGTACACCAGATACTTTTTGTTTTCGATAAGATTGAAACTTTGATACAAAATCATTGTTCCCCAATTGGGGCTATGGATGAAAGATGTGATCGTTTGGACGGGGCACCACAAGGACGATCTTACCACCCCTTTTTGATTATTCAAAACTAATGAACTTCAACACCAGGACTGCGCTGTCTGTGACCCTAATTTTTCGCCAAGGATAAAAGTATACTGATAGATAGACTGAAAGTAATAATTACGAAGATTCATATATATATCTATATATCTTTATATATATATATATATATATATATATATATATATATATATATATATATATATATATATATATATATATATATATATATATATATATATATATATATATATATATATATATATATATATATATATATATATATAATATATATATATATATATATATATATATATATATATATATATATATATATATATATATATATATATATATATATATATATATATATATATATGAATATATATATATATATATATGTGAATATATATATATATATATATATATATTTATATATATATATATATATATATATATATATATATATATATATATATATATATATATATATATAAATATATATATATATATATATATATTCACATATATATATATTCATATATATATATATATATATATATATATATATATATATATATATACATATATTTATATATATATATATATATATATATATATATATATATATATATATATATATATTTATTCATATATATATATATATATATATATATATATATATATATATATATATATATATATATATATATATATATTTATTCATATATATGTATATATTCATCGGGATTTCATATTGTATTGGCGTGCCTTTCGAAATGTATCACCAAAACCTAATGATTCACTGAATCAATTCTCATATCCTCGAAGTTTCTGCGTTACATTATCACACTATACAATACATAAACATGTCGTTGTCGCCCCGTTATAATCATTATTCAGTATTTGACAAGCAGAATTCACGCGTGTTTTTGCTGCTGTCAGATAACTATAAGCGGACTTCTCACCGGAACAATAATCTGTGAAACTGACGGTTAAAACTGACAGTTATATCATAGAAAGTGCATGTGAATCAGCACGATGTATTATAGGTGATAAGCCAATAATGTCGTTATTTGCCTTGATACTATAAGCAATCTTGAGTGAACCTGCTTCCAATGATTTATATGCATTACTGATTCAATGTGACCAAGGTCAATTGATACGAATTAAAAACGTATTTTTTAAATAGTTGCACCCCTCCGAGTGGAAAGATCGCCCTTGCGGTGCCCCGCACGAACGACTCCGTCCTGTCAACTTGGAACTCGATTGAGAAACGATGACGTTTTGACAGATCCTGACCGCTGGGTTGATGGAATAGTACATAATATGAGATAGTTTAATGAGTGGACAATTCTGATTCACGTCCCAAATTAGGCCGAGAAACTTCCAAATTAGAAGAGAGAGAATTGAAAAGCATGTATAGGAGAAACTGAAATATATATTTAGAAATATCTTTGAATTATGGTATAAGTATTGTCTCAGATTCCTCATTGCGAATATATATAGGCCTATATATTGCCACATGCCTGGCATAGTCGATGGATTGAATGCATTGGAAATTAAAGTCTAGTCGGGTCAGGGGTTCAAGTATAGCTCAAGTCAAATCGGGTTTAGGTTCGAGTCTCGCTTCACATACAATTATCTTGTGAGCATTATTGATCAAGCTGTCATGCTCCCATTCGTACTCTCAAAAAGTAGCTGTTAGTGGGGTCGTCAAGCGAAAATTATACATCATCATAACTCCCTGGTTTCTTTGTCACCTGCTGATTCGGACTCTCAAATAACCTAGCTGTTGGTGGGGTCGCAAGGAAAACAATGAACATCAGATAATGCGCATCATCACTTTTCATTGTCGTCTGATTATTCGTACCCTCAAATAACCCAGCTGTCGGTGGGGTCGTTAAGAAAACAATAATCATCATTCACGTATTTCAAGTATGTGTGATTCTTCTTGGAACAAAACGAATGTTTTTTGGATCTTGATATTTGAAAAATGGAAACAGTTACTCTTTCACTGTTTCAAACAAATTCTGTCATGCTCTAGATTGAATCCTGAACGTATTTACAATACATACATTTTTTATTATCTATTGAACTATCAAATTATGAATTTTCACCTTGATGAAACATGTTCAATATTATCATCACGTCGAATATGCATACGTTTTTTATATATAATTTTCTCATAATAATTCGTTCGAATTCATACAATGATCCATTGAAACCGCTTATCATGAGCCTACACATGAATATGAATACATAACTGTAAGATACAATAGTAATTGACTGAAGATGTGTAATTATATTGTTCACGTGATAATTGCACTCCGCATTGGATTATTCATGCGTATTCAATCTCATAGTCAATTGAACACTATGTGTTAAGAGCATTAAAGTTGACGGTGACGATAATTCCACTTTTTTACGACGGGAGAAATTACAATAAAGCCAGAGTTAATGTTTCGGTTCACGTTCAAGAAAATAGTTCTGTGTTTTATCTGATATTTATTATTCAAATGCTACATTCCATTGCATGTGAATTAACACACTCAGTCGACGAAAGATACAGTAAAATATGATTTTGATGTGGTCAATATAATTTAAAAAAACATTGAAAATTGAAAATTAATACAAATGGAAAAATGATGTATAGTGGAATCAATATGATGTTCATACTTTTTGAAATGGAGTTCTGATTCTTTATTTATTCGCTTGTAGACTGGATGTGTAATTTCATTCATACTGAATTCCAGCTTGGAAATAAACAATTTTGAATGATAATACAGAGAATTAACTTCTCTCCCTGGAAGATATTGAAGAACAAAAGCAGTTTTAACACTTTATGGAGTTCTTGCTCACTAAAAGTAGATATTTAATGTTCAGAAAACACGTTGTAGCATATGTACACGAGCTCAACTTTATGAAATTATAACATATAGTCAATTCAGAGTAAAATGAAATGGAGTTGGCACTGAGCTTGATGTTTAGGTGTTGTATGAAGTGCACTATTGATATGTTATAAATCACACGAAAACTGAACCTTGTATTTGAACCTGAACATACTTCAACTGTCGATACAGCGGTGTCTGAATGACAGTGTTCAATGACGCGTTACCCATTTGGTCAATTTGCGTAATTTTCACAAATACTCTCCATAATGATGATCATTGTTTGCTGAACGACCCCATCATTGGCTATGTTAATCGGGGGTGAAATTGAGCAGATGATTATGAAATTAAGAAATATAATATATATAAAACTTTATTCAGTCTCTGCTCACAATAGAGTTGCCCCAATACACAGAATAACAAGCAATATAAAACATTCAATGAAATTACAAATCTATATTAGGAATAAATACAAAAAAATAAAAAATGAATGAAAGAACACGGGGGAATTATTATATCAAAAGTGGTATAAAAATGAGATGAAAGTAAGTGAAGATTAATAAAACTGTGAATATGAATTGTGTTAGTGAAATACGGAAGATGTGAATATGTATGCTCAATAATGTAGTATTTTTGTATAAGCGTCAAAGTGTGTTAGAGTACCAGAGTCGATGAACAAGGAAGGGTAGAACTACTTCAACGACTATTATACCTCATTCAGATATCTCGCTCATCTTACAACGAATATTATGCGTTTGCCTGGCTATGATATCACATGGCATAATTGGATGAGCGAAGCGAAGACTCAATTTCGCCATACCCGAAAAAAATAGGTGAAAATATAAATAGGTGAGAGAACGTTAAAAAGAACTTATGCAGGATTCGAATATACACTCAACGGTTGATTTCGGCTTTTGAAGAAGTTTTCTCAGTTAACAGATCTTTGAAGAGAGAATAATATCTGTTATAGAAGTACACCAAAAAATGTTTAATTCCGAAAATTTGAATATAAGACAAAGAGTTCAATTTGGACTTCAAATATTTTGAATTATTCCATATTCTTCATCTGAACAATTGCAAATAGGATAATTATGAGGGAGATGCGAATTATCCCATGACATATTTCTCTTGCCACCCTTCATAGCTCAGCCAACTGAGTCACCGCTTCAGAAATTGAGGTCACCGTTGGGTGTGGGTTCGAGTCCCGCATAAAGCATGAGCCCATTTAAGCGTCCGTCCACGCAACATCACTCCATGGTTCACTCATTCATACCCCCGAATAACCTAGCTGTTGGTGGGGTCGTCACGTAGACAATAGTCAGTGAACAATGATCAAATATCGAGAAAACCGTGAACTCGAACTCAGACCTAATTTGCACGTGATTTCGAAATGATATCAATAAAACACGTTTCAAATTTGAATATTTTTCATACCGTTAAAACTCAGTTAACTTCAACTTCAAATACAAATACATGGAGAGAAATCAAGATGAATCTTAGGAGAATCTGGTCAAATTCGCTTCCAGATCTATTTCTCATCTAATTACCCCCCAAAATAAGATAATTATGATTCCTAAATTGAATATTCATCATATCTATGATGAACTATGACACCAAGATGAGGAATATATCGATTGGTATAGGTTCAGCATCGATGAAATAAAATAACCATTTCGCACAGGTTATAATTCTCACATCGTCCGAGATCTACAGAAACATTATATTCGACGAAAATAATTCATTTAGGAAAATAAATCAATTCGGATTCAATTGAATTCATAAAAAAAAATCACTCGAATTCCAGATTAGACATTCCTCACATTTCTTTGAAATAACACCGAATGAATGAATTGACGCACTTTCAACACAGTTGGAATCAACACAGTTGAAATCAACACACTTGAAATCAACACAAAATGACATTTAAAGCACCATCAACATTGTATACAATAAAAAATTGTATTACACCCAAAAAATATTGAATTCAGACTGACTGAATTTCGAAATAATAAGAAAATACGAGTTCCACAAAAAATAGTTGAATTCGGAATATAATTCAATTCTAATTTAATCGAATGTTCTGGTTTTGACGGCGCGTCATCGTTAATTCAATCGAATTCATAAAAATTAAATCACACGAATACAGGATGAAGTATTTTGCACATCTCTTTGAACTAACACCGATCGAATGAACAAACGCACCCACAACACGTCATGACGTCATAGGTCTTATGCAGCTTCGAAACTGAATATCAACAGACAAATTATATCATCCGGGAAATGATAGAATTCAGACTGAATAGATTTCGAAATGATAAGAAAATATGGATTCCAGGTGGAGAATTCATCAACATTGAATGCACGAGAGAAAAAACATGATTGTAGAAATCATTCAAATTCAAATGAAGATTCATTTCGATACGTTGAAACGAAATTATAAAAAAGCACGAATTCCAATCTCAAATATACTGTGAAAATTCACTCAAATTACCAACGTAAGAATAACTGGAACCACCATTCAAATGTTCATATCACCATGATAACCCATATTATTACCACTATCTCTCCTGTCAAAAACAACCTCAGAGCCGACTTGATAATATAACCACCGATTAAATAACTAAACCGCACCGTTAACCTTGATCAACTCAACACACCGGTCTGACGTTTCCACGACCATGTGGTATCCACGAGCGAGCCACCGTCGCCGAGTTCGCGTTGGTGCCGCGTGCAATACATCCACCGTAGTCGGTGGCGCGTCGCAGACTGGCTCTATACGCTAGCGTGACGGCCCGGTGCACACGACCGACCGTGAATGTAGCCAGAGACCACGTGACTATATAGATGTCACGCGAAATTTGGTTCACGAATGAAATAGGTTTTAATCAATTTGTGTAATGGATTTTATGGTTATCAACAAATTCAGGAACACAGGTGTTTTCAGTTGCTAACGATTTGTGACATGGATTTTATGGTCATCATCCAAAGGGTAAACAAGTACTGAAATCTGGTGAACACTTGTCATGAAATATTTCCGATTTTTTTGAAAATCTTCTTGAAATTCCGTGAAATCAGTTAAAATATGACATCAGGTGCACACCAAATTGACTATAGTTGTTTTCCCCTATAGTCAT
>OZ023338.1:16095900-16115159 GCA_964007535.1 Brachyptera risi | reverse complement strand
TATATATATATATATATTATATATATATATTCGTTATATTTTTCATCATGTATGTATATATGAACGTCATCAGTCTCATCTCATATATTTGAAAACTGTACAAGAGGTCATTTCTCTCTGTCAATTTGTGAAATTGATACATTATGTTGATGCAAGGTTCTTGTCCCAGAATTCAGATGTATGAACTGTCAAAAAGATTGTTCCTTCGTCTTGAATATTGAAATACTCGATATTTTCCGGATTGATTCCACGCGATCATCGGTATTCACCGCAAGTGATATTCGATTTGGAGAAATTTCAGTCTTTTGATGATAAGTTTAACGGTATATTATATCGAAATTCTAATGTTCAAGATAGACAAATGATTTTTTGAGCTTCGAGATGATCCAATTTCCAACTATTCAAGTCATGTCACCCAACTGTCAAGCATATACAGCTGAAAAATATGTTTCAGAGCCGTATCCGCATGACAGTTATGCGACATGACTTGAATGGTCATAAACCATATCATCGCGGAGTCCTCCTAATTATCTGTGTTTCTTGTTCATCATTGTTCCGATATGTCACACTGTCCTGTAGTTTTCACCGAAGAACTGATATTTTGCTGAATCGCCTCCCATGGACTCTTAACAGAGAACATAGACACCAGCGATCGAAGCGCTGTGCTAACTTTAGCGAACCAAGATTGTGGTATTCGACGAAGCTGAGAATAAGTCGACATCTATTTGTGTTGAACAACTATATCCATGAGACTATAATGTAGTCTACCACCACGATAAAAACAAATACAAACATCGTCGACGTATTTATAGATTGCTTGGAGCATGCCATAAGCCAGAAACCTCTTATCCTTCTTGATTACATCAAAACTTGACACAAAATCATGTATTCCCAATTGAGGCAATGTATACAAAATAGGATCGTTTGAACGGGGTACCACAAGGGTGATCTTACTACACAAAAGAATAGTCGAAAATGAGAAATCAGAATCTGGAATTCTTTGATCTCCTGGAAATTCCTGGTAACTGGATTCTACTGGATGATAACGATATTCATTTCCTCAATTCCAGAGAAAAGTGGATAGTAATTTTTTCAATTTCCGAAAATTTGATTAATTTTTCTGTTCTCTTGAGACAATGAATCATGAATTGGGCATCACTGAACTGGTATAGAAACAGACATGGAATCCAGTCGACCACGTCCCAGCTCAGAGAAAGAGTCAATAACCTCTGAGAAGATACAATAATCACAACCTCTGAAATTGAGATGATCTAATCTAATCTAGTTTCGGGGTAACGATGTATTCAAACGATCCCACCAATGGGCAACTTATTCGGGGGAACTAATCAGAGGGTGAGGAGGATCTCTTCAGAACTAGGAGGATAAGATATCGCCATTGTTTCTTGTAATCTAGTTTCGGGGTAACGATGTATTCAAACGATCCCACCAATGGGCAACTTATTCGGGGGAACTGATCAGAGGGTGAGGAGGACCATGCCTAAGAAACGCAATGATTACAAGATCTCTCGAAGTATTGAACAAATTGGAAGGTCCAACTTCTAGACCGTTTTACCAATTCATTTTCAGCCTCAAAAAAACTCATGCTCACCTCATGTGGGCCTTATATGAGCAATGAAAAGTATGATCAATATTTTGTACTTATCACTCCAGACGTATCTCAGGTACTAGATGGTAACTTGTATATTTATTGCTGGTACGTACCTGGAAACAGAAGAAAGATACATGATTAGATATGATTACATCATTGGTCATCAGTCTGAAAAACAGTTCATTTCACCAAATTTTCTAACTTCGTTTTAACTCACTCATGGTGACCGTATATTCATTGTCAATAATCTCAATTTTCACGAGGTCAAATACTGAATAAGTTTATATGATATGGAGAAATCGAAATTAGTTCCAAATTGGTTGCCTCATATGTAGGGTCTACACGATGAACATGATTTACTATTCCATTCAATCTTATTTTCACCATTGGAAAATTTCCATTTTCATTTTCATTTCCATGTCCCTCATCATTCAGCCCATTGAATTCAATCTGGTTGATAATGTCATTCCATCATCCATTAGGATAATAATACGAGTTCATTATCATTATCAATCACAGTGCATGTGAATGTTTTGGTTTTTATCCAGTTAAACCACAGACAAGCCTGATATGGCTTACTGGACGAGAATTCAAATTGATATCACATGTATTATTCAATCTGATTTGTGACAATGAGAAAATGGAACAGTTCATTATATCGTCTCGTTCATTATATCGTCTCGTTCATTATATCGTCTCGTTCATTATATCGTCTCGTTCATTATATCGTCTCGTTCATTATATCGTCTCGTTCATTATATCGTCTCGTTCATTATATCGTCTCGTTCATTATATCGTCTCGTTCATTATATCGTCTCGTTCATTATATGGATTCAGAATGAATAGAAAAGACACATCATCTCAATCATCCACACGAGTTGGATTGGATATGAAAATGAGAAATATATATGAGATTTCTTCTCACATCATATTATGAAGCTATCAAGGAACGTATATGCTTATGTCAAGTAACACATGACAAACAATAGTTACCATAGGAATACAGCGAACTGGTGGACTACCAAACTTCCTGATTGGTCAATTTCAATAATAAGTGACGTCACTTGGCAGAAGCTCAGCAACAGGTATGACCGAATTATTTCTGAGACGTTGGAAATGAGCAACACATTATAATAAGAGGCAGCGACAATTTTTTCGAGCACGGAAGGCATTTTAAGCTATATCTTTATCACATATCATATAAACATGCATCACAGCCATCTTCATTCAAATAATTTATTTCTCATCAGAGAAGGAGGATCTGTATGAAGAAAGCTGTGACATGCACATATCATTAATCCAATAACACGTGCGCAATTTTCCCGAATCAAAATATATATATATATATGGATCATTCTCTTCATATTGATAATTTTATATATCCAATATTCACCCACCAACATATATTCATTGGATGAGCGTAGCGAAGACTCAATTACACTGTACTTGAAAAATCAAATGTGTTTTTTTTTTGTTCGCGCTCTACAGGTCAAACAGAAATTCAGATCATGATGGAACTTGGCACACACATGAACCCCTATCTGACTTGATGCTGTACAGTTTTGAGGTGCGATCAGTTGACCACTTCTGAGAAAACTCATTCCAAAGTTTTCAAAAATCCCATTAGAATAACCCAGAGGAAAACATTCGTGAAAAAGATTTCATCTGAGAGGATTCAAATTCTCAGAGAATTTCAATCTGATGATGATACACAATATTCCGAACTTACACTCAAATCGGATCAGCCGTTTCGATGTAAAAAAATATTTAATTTTATTTGTGTTAATTATTCAAAGCTATTCAGATACCTATTGAATCAGAGCAACAAGTGTCACCACTTGATTGTAAACGATTAAAACAAAGCCTTCTTTATTATCATATGAATTATTAATGGAGAATAAGATGGCAGAGATGTTATGGTTTGGATCTCAAGGTGTATATATATATATATATATATATATATATATATATATATATATATATATATATATATATATATATATATATATATATATATATATATATATATATATATATTTATATATATATATATATATAATAACCAATCCAAAGATGAGTTAATATGTTCCAGCTCATCCATCAACGCGGAAACACATAACGCGTTTGCCTAGTTATATTCAAACGACAAACCGTCTCATTTGAATCAACTTCTCAAATGGTCGGTGATAAAACCTTCCACGTCTCCTTTTTCACCACTGAAATAGTCACAAACTGAAGTTTTACAGTTGAAGTTTCTCGAACAACTGTGCGAAGCGTCTCCTTTATTTTCAACACCTTCTTTATGTGAAAACTTGAGATAAAGTTGGTATCGCCGTGAATCTGTTTTCACTGCCTCATGGACACTGTGTTTTGCATATCGGTGTTGTGGGTTGGAGGACCTGATATGTGGATTGGAAGAGAGAGCGTGTTCCGTTCAAGAGCAAATTCGTACTCAAAATGGAGACGAATTATTATAAAATAATATGATGATGATATAATATGGGTTAAAATGAAGAAATTGAAAAGGAGCATGACATTACTGTTTGAAGATTATTGCTATATACCTATCTTTTCTAGTTTGATGAAAAGATATACATATACATTGATTTTAAAAGTAAAAGAGATAGTTTGTCTGTTCCGTTTGATGATCAATTTGACCGTTTCGGAATATGATTAGTTTCAACTATTGAATCCCATTTTTGAAATTTCTAATAGAAACAAGAATTTATAATCAAAATTAGTTCTCCAGAAAAGATTGATTTGATTCATATGTAATACTTTGAATCGATGTGTCGGAGATTGTATGATTGATGTGATGGATTCTTGTGCCTGAATTTAATGGAGAAATGAATCATGCTGAGTGAATATTCATCCACATCTATTCATCACGTTCATTCTCATAATTGTTTGTGAAATTCTGAAATGGTAGTTGTCAGAAAAGGTTACATCTATTGCACCTATGAACAGTATCGAGTGAGAGTGAATTTCTCCATGGAATGTTTGAAAATGTGACGTTGTGAGAAAAAAAATTGGAATTAATAAATTAGTGGATGGATGAATGATGCCCTAATCTTATTCATGCGAGAATGGAAATTCATACAAATTTGTTACTTCATTCGAAATGTAGAACGTGAGAGAAATGGTGAGATTAGGTCCACGTTCGGGCTCATCAAATGGATTAAATACTCGACTATGAAAGAATGAAAACTGTCAATTCCGACAACTAGATTACTTCGCGACTATGTTTTCACAATCCTTCTTATTCCAAACTCACTATAACTGAGAGCAAAATCCTCGAAGCAGAGTTTCCTGTTCCTCCTCTTTGTCTGTCTTCTTTATTTCCTCTGAAACGTCTCTTTTCACAGATAATGTTGTTATATTTTCCATTTGTGTTGTCTTTGTTTCCTTCACTCACACCTCAGCTTGGGATGAATGTATATGCACTTCCCTTCAAATATGTATGGAGGATCGACACACCCACATGTGAGTGTTGGAGGATAGGGGAGACGGCCGATCGACCCATAAAACTCGCATTACAAAGAGTGAATAATATGTTTCATAAACTGGAAGAAGGTGAAAATGGAACACCTATTTTCGGAAATATGATATATGCTCGCCTTCAATATAATGGATTCAGTCTAGACCCATTCTGATGGAATCAGTGATGCATCAATGAGGCTATTTATCCATCTGGGATTGATCAAATCTCCTACCAAATTAATAATCATATTTCGAATCAATTGATGCAGGATCTCTGAAATAAATTGGTACCACACTGATGAAAACAGAGAAACTGTTTGTCAGTTTTCTCCGTGTAACGGTGAGATGATTTTAAGAGTTCATTGCATGCAGGACTACCACGATGATGACTATGACATTTTGAAACTGAAAACAAAATTCTTATTCATACAGATGGAAATTTAATCAGATGATTATGACTCCAGTAATAAGTATTGCCGTTCGATTATTAATGACGTTTCACTGGTCAGGAAATTGTTACATAATGTGATGAGATTTTTGGATGAATCTGTATCATTAGAATGGCAAGACTTATGATAGTACTGAATATATGTTGACATAACAATAATGGTGTGAACATAACCTTCGGCAAATTCGTTAGTTTCAACTTGGGTATACAAATGCTTTATTGGCACAAACATGATTGCTGTAACCCTTAATCACACGTGCGGGGCGCCAGCCACCCTTTGGTTAGTTCGGGAGGGTTCGGCTTCGTTCGAGAGGATAGAGTTGTAATTTTCACTGCTAGAGTGCACCAGTTCTCGATATATGAGCTCCGTTTCGCCTGCCGGCGGTATGCGCGAGGTGAGAACACCTAACCTAAGCCACTGTCCGCAACCTGAATGTGTCCACATAATTGAGCATGTTCCTTCATAGATGAACTCTGGAGGAACTAATTTGAAAAAATGAGAAAAAAGTCACAAGCGGGATGCGATCAGAGCTCCCTGGCATGGGAGTCAGCCGTGCTCACCATTGCGCTGCCGTGATAACATTGCCCAGAAGCGTTATTCTAGCCAATTGATTTATTTCAGCCACTCGGGCTCGGACCAAGCAGCCGAACCCTCCTGAACGAATTCGGAGGGTGGCCGGCGACCCGCTCGTCTAATCACCGCTCTCTTTCATGTATTGGCTCTCTATCATGTATTGACTCTCTTTCATGTATTGGCTCTCTTTCATGTATTGGCTCTCTTTCATGTATTGGCTCTCTATCTAGTAGAAGCTCAATGATAAACGTTGACTTCCAGAATAATACACCAATGTTATGCTTATTTCCGTCTCAACTACGTCATAGCCCTGTAGTACTTTGTCATCCCGCTACGATCGACCGTCCCACCTATTCACAAACATCATCGCACGTTCGTCTCGAACTGCCAAGCGTCCGACAAGAGATATTGACACCAATTAACCAAGCCAACATCGCCAAAAGCGTTTAGACGTCGTAAAACAAACAGTTATCTCATATTGTAGAACTGTTCCAATTGGCTCTTGAAATGCTAATATTGTTGTAGCTGAGAACCAAGTGGCATTTGTCATAGAGTAGGATGAATACTCATTCGATCTTGTATCATTGGATGAGCGTAGCGAAGATTTCTATTCAATATACCGGAAAAATTGGGCTCCGTTTATGTTTTTTTTTTGTTTTTTCTTTTGAAATTCTGTTTTTGGCCTATACAATTTGGATAGGAGAATCAATCGACCAGGAACAATTCCCGCATATTGGTGTCACACCAGCATGGGTTGAAATTGCTTGGACAAAAAAATGGTCAAACAGTATTTCCGGATACAAATCAGAAAGTCTAAAAAATCCTCATAAGAATTAATGACTTAGAGAAAAAATACTGATCAAGATCATTGTTTGCTTGACGACTTCAACAACAGCTACGTTATACGGGGGTACGAATGAGCAGGTGATTTTGAATGTATGAAGGGATGATTAGTGAAAGGACATTTACAAAAACTCATGCCTTATGCGGGATTCGAACCCACGCCCAACGGTGACTTCTGATTCTGAAGCGGTGCCTCAGATGACCAAGCTACCGTGGGTGGCTGAAAAAATACTTGGGAGATGAAAATTTTTCCGGAGCCTCAAAATTCGCACTGTATATGCCAAACACTATCATACATATTTCCAGTCTTCTTTACAACAATCGAATGATAAATAAATAGGAGAACGCAATGAAATTATACATTTGATTGAATATCAGGACCAATTGGATTTGTATAGCATATATGCAACAGGTTGCACTATGAATATCAACAAGTTGCAGATAAGATTTTCAAATGTGGAGGTTGTCGTAGGTATATGTAGAAGTAGATTGAGTTGACAGAATATTCAAGCATTCTTGTTCTCGATACTTCTAACTCATCTCACAACGCATATACTGCGTTTTCCTAGTTCAATATTATTCATACTGTATTCAATGACGCAGTGTATTGATGACTACGATCTATTGGCGTCTGTGAATGATATATGAGATTGTGGGATGATGATATAAAAGGTTATTCTTCTATGTGTTTTTGGATAGTGGAAGGAGTCGGTCGTGACCAGTTGTTAATGAACCATCTCAGTATTGTCTTTCACCAGAGAGAGACAAAATGGAAAACTTCTGACAGTAGAGTCAACCATGGCGGGAATCAAACCTTGGTCTCCCAAATGACGGTTCATTGTGCCAGCCACTCGACCACTCGTCTCAGTACTCGACATTTGAATAACTAGAGGAACCCACAACACGTGGAACGTAACAGAATATAAATGAGAAGGAAATGAAAGTTATCGTTGCACAGTGTGCGTCATCAAGTCCAAGGTCAGCCCAAGGTCAGATTAGGGTTAGCTCAAGGTCAGATTGAGGTCAGCCCGCCGAGCTTGTGTGAGTGCGCGCGCCAGCGTTCCGGACACACGCACATAACAGGGTAGCTATAAGTATGGTATAGCTATCGTACCGAAGGATTGGCGACAACGTTCCGGAGCTATGCAACCGGATATAACATAACAACAACAACAACAAAAACAACAACAACAACAACAACACCGGAAAGCAAAAATGTAGTTTCATCGCGGTACAAACTACACTAGTTCCTTATAATTGCATTACTTATTCGACTCATAGTTGAAATCATAAACTAAGTTGAAGAATGAATCAAGAAATACGTGTTGACATTTTTTTTCACGCAGCATTTCTTCTTTGTAGGCCCACATTGTAGTCTTGTTCGTGGAACAAACCGAAAGAAGAAGTATCGAATAATATAACATACATTTGCTCATCATTCCAATCAAATGAATCCTTCAATCAATCGGATTAATTAATTAATTGCCACAATGCTACGATAAGCATTGCATATCTGTATACTTGAATGTTGACTAATAGGCCTATGTGTGGAGCATCTTCATTGGAATTCCACGTTTTTGTTCGGGATGAATCACAATAGCAGAATTGTGTGACAAAAAATGAACTGTATTGTGAATAGTTTTGTTGTTTCTGCTCTGTCCATCATGAAGATGTGATTATCATTATTTAAAGTGAGTTCTCAAAGAATATTCATGAATATAGAGGATGATTTGATATGACATAGATACTTGCAATACATGGACACACATAATCATGCAGTATAGCAAAACACTTGTGAATTTGCAATTTAAACTGATATGGAATGTGAGATATGCATTCCAGAATTCAGTAACACTTGGAAAGAATGTATTCTTCGGCACGAATTCATTGAAAGTTTGAACATGGAATATCATATTAAATAAACATCCTATCCATATCTATACGTCTTAAGGACCGTTTTCATGGCTCGCGGTGGGCGGTGGGCGGCAGGCGGTTTTTTTTCTGTCCAATCAGAATGGATGAATCTCCTGCCGCCTGTACTTGTTGCTCTCTGCCGCAAGAGATAAAATATTTTCAACTTTTTGAAATAAACGCCGCGGTTAAAATTACGTCACTGATTTCTTAGCCAATCACGTGTGAGTGCACCGACAGCGCTACGGCATCAGAGTTGTCAACTACGACTCAACGTGACTTTGACAGCTCGGAGAAATAAATAGAAGGCGAAAGTGGCAAATGTCATGATGACGGACTATGCTGAGTATATTGAAAGTTTTGAAGGCGAAAATGAGAGGGATCAAGTGGAATTGATGATGACTTGATTCAAACACATCCATGTATTTGGGATGTTCGTCATCCCAAGTACAAACTAATCCCGGCGAAGAACCTTTTATATACCGAAATTGGTTTGGCTTTGGGTGGGGTTAGTGGTAAGTTATGAGGATTTACTAATTTACAGCCTTGATCCAGCTAGGCATACTAAAAACTTGTTAGTATGACACATAATGACTATTTGGTATGCTAGTTGTTACATTTCTGAGCCGTAATCAATTATAATTACAAAGTAAAAATAGGGCAAACGAGAACTTGAAAAGTTGGCCTATGGATAGGCCTAGTTAACTGCATAAAATGCTCAGACTTGAGGCATTGAGTTTATATAGGGCATATGCCTACTTTAAGCTCAGGTACAAGTTGGAAACAAGCTGCATATTCACATAGGTCAATGCTAGCTGCTATGGCCAAAGTCTGTTTGTTATGTTGTAGGATGACTAGCAGGGCATGTACTTTTACGCTGTAGCTTGATCAACAGCTTGATTCAAAAGCGTTAGAGCTTGACATGAGCCTAGTAATTGATTTTGTAAGAAGTTCAATGGCCTAGTATAACGATTGGTCCTCGCTGTCTCTCTGACGGGTCATAGACCTCTGAATTAGGACTAGACATATTCCTAATTATATTATTAGATTTCAATTACATATCAATTTCATGTAAGCCTGGGAGAGATCTAAGTACCGTAATGAAGAATATTTCAATCATATTCGCAGTGTTACTTGGCCCATTCTATTATTCTCTCTACTACTTTTACTAGGGTCTGACATAAAGAAGAAGTGGAAGAATTTACGGGATAGGTACATGAAAGAAGTGAAGGGGAAAAAAGAGTTGAGTGGTTCTGGCACCAAAATTAAAAAGCCGTGGTGCCATTTTGAGCGTCTCGGCTTTTTAAGGGACTCCACCGAGTTTTTGACGTGAGTTCTTGAGGCAAATAAAATGTATCACTTCATTATATTTATATATTCACATAGGCCTAGTATTTATAAAAACACTTTCTTAGAACATCTTCAAACTTGGCGCGTGTACCGGTATCAATGCCGGTATGCCCAAGTAGGCCTACTCATCTCGGGTCAGTGTCGGAGGGTGATGACGAGGGGTCCGTGGATGACCCGTTGTCCCTGGTTCCGAAGAAAGCTGACCATGCTATCTCATGGGATCCGAGTGAGGCAAAAAGTGAGTTATCATACTTTTATCCACAACGGCTATAGGTTATCTACTCGGTGGCATAACTACTGGGTGGGTAGCAGCATTCACTTGCAACAGTGCTCTAGCAAATGGAATTTTCTTGGTGATCACAGCACTCCTAGCAGGATTAGGCCTACTAGTTTTAACACGTAATAGCACCACCAAGATCTGTAGTCTGTGTAATCAGGACTCTGTCACTCTATCCCGTAAGGATATTTATATTCATTCAATGGTTATGCCACTGATGATCAACCAATATAACTAGCTCAAATAGTAGGCCTATCATTATATTTGTGTAGATTTTATATTTTCATGATGGAACGATTGGTTTAGTTGATGGTAATTGATTGTAATTGTATGTGGTTATAGGAAAGCGATCAAAACGGGATTTGATCGAGAGTGCGTTGCTGAAAGAGCTGGCAGGACCTTCAGTACCGGTACCCAGTTCAACTAAAGATGCAGATGCAGATTACTTCTCTTCGTTGGTACCAGCTTACAAGAGGCTGGACACTCGGGCACAAGCGAAATTGAAAATGGACATTTCAAAATTATTCTTTGATGCCGAGTTCCCACCAACATGACTTATTTTCCATCTCCTTCATTAGGCCTACATTATATCAACCTATATAATCAACCTCATACCTTCTATCCTATTCTTTTTTCAGTCCTGTATTTAAATAAAACATCATCCATTTGATCCATATATTTTCGATCTTTCAAATTAAATAACATCATGAGATTATGTGCAGATACGTACCGCAAAATGTACCGAATACACAACAAAATATCAAATAGGGAGGATGCCATAACTCATACTGTTATTATTTTCAAAAGACTGTCAGTCTTCCTTCTACTTTTACTAATTATATAATAATACTAATCATAATCAATAATAATATTCAGGATATATGGTACATAGACCTACGTTATTGTAATTTTAAATTTCGAATTTTGAATTTTGTAATTTTTAAAGCTTTGTAAGTATTCCAATCTTTCTGACAAAAAACACAAATAACAGAACAGATGTATCTTAATAGTTGATACCAATCTCATCACTAGGCATTACTCTTGTCGATGTGGTATTTTTCCCCACTGCCATGGCACTTGTCCAACAGTCATGAAATATGATTTGAATTCATCCCTCTGCTCTTTTGCCGACAGGGGGTGGCTGTTGGCTCCAAACCGGCCAATATGACGCAGAGCTCCACGGTTGTCAACTTCTCCTCGCCATTCACCGTCTGGTGCATCACCCGAATCAATTGCACCTGGTGACATATAACGGCGCTTCGATGGCCGGCTTGTGTAGTCCTGTTTCACGAGGAAGTTATGTAGGCAGCAAATGGCTTTGGTAGCAGCTGTCACTAGGGAGATTGACCCAATGATGGGTCGGCGAAAAATCCTCCACTTGGTGGCCACTAGGCCAAACGTATTTTCAATCTTTGATCTTGGTCGACTTAGACGATAATTAAATATAACTTTATCATCATCCAGCCATTGGCCAGGGAAAGGTCGCAATATGTTTTCCTGGAGGGGAAATGCCCCATCGCCCACAAACACATAATTTAGCTCTGTTTGTGAGCGTGGCAATGACTTCTTCGCTGGTATCGCCAGTTCTCCTTTTGCGAGCATCTTGCCAAATGTGCTCTGGGCAAAGATTCCGCCGTCACTGTTTCTTCCCGCCGAGCCAACATCCACGATGGTGAAACAATACCGAGCATCACAGACGGCCATGAGAACAATGCTGTGGCTACCTTTGTAATTGAAAAATGATGAACCACTTTTGTTGGGGGCCTGAAATAGTAAAATTACTATATAAACAACCTTTATTGGCCCCTGGCTCATAAAAAGTTTACAGGATAATAATCAGTATAAAATACAATTTTTGATATCAATATAATCATATAGATACTATTATGTATTACTGATACATGTACTGGCTCAGTCAGCCAACGCTCATTGTGTTAAAAACTGAAGTCTTGTTGGACTTGGGTTCAAGTCCCGCAAAAGGCATAAGTTTTTGTAAACGTCCTTTCACCTATCACCACTTCATCGTTTCATTATCACCCACTCATTAGTAAACCTGTATAAGTCCCGTATAATGTATGAACCCGTATAAATGCGTGTAGGCACTACATGCACTAATTATTATAATACTTCATTATTTAGGAAACATCAAGAGAACAGTGTGTTTATTTTCACCATGTTGTCATTATTACTTGAAGATTTTTTCGATTTAATTTGATTAGTTATTTTAGATCAAATGGATTTCCTTCATGAATCTTGATCCTGTGTATGTATATGTATGTATGTTATGTACCTTATGTATTTTCAGCAGACAAGTCAACTTTTCAGCAGACTGCGGTTCTACAAATATGTACTCACAGGTCTACCTGTGTTGGTATATATTTTATAGAACTTCTTGAGAAAAATGGGTTTGTAAGTACTTGCGTGGTACCCTATAGACCTAATCTATGAATATTAATTAATAACAGAGCTCAAGCAAGATCTTCTAGTCCACAAAATTATGATTTTTCAAGAGTGTAGAAATATGTGTAAACTCAATTAGCACGCTACAGTGAAAAATACCGATCCACTAACATAAACGTCACCATTATCGCTTCCATTACAATTAAGTTTGTTTCATTCTGCGTATATTTATAAAGTAAATATTGCAATAAATAAAGATGATTTAATAATATATTCAGTGGAATAATCATATTCATTCCAGTACCGTACCTGCATCACTACATGCTTGCCATCTATGGCACCAATGCAATTAGGGAAATTCCACAATGTCTGAAAATCTTCGGCAATTGCCATCCAATTTTCAGGCGTTGGTTCTAGAAATACTGTAGTGCTCAGTGTGTCCCATATCGCATTACATGTCTCGCGAATAACGACACTCGCCGTACTCTTCCCAATTCTGAAGGCGAACGATATACTGCCCATGCTATCGCCAGTAGCTAGATATCTGTACAATGATTGAAATATAGTCAGAATTATATAACTACACTAATACTTGTGCGTTCAATGTCGATTCATATTACCGTGAATTTGTGATTCAGTGTGTATAATGAGTACCTTGCTCAATAAAGAGTTATTTATTATCAGTATATAGAAACCTTTAAAGCTCAGTTAAGTCTAGGGACTACAGTTTCTTTCTATTGAGTCAATCATTATTGAAGGCTACAGTAATTGATATTATTCACTAATAGCATATGAATATGAATCATTGCTGGCTACATATGGTCATCAACCTTCCATATAACATTATTTTTTCTCAATTAATGCTATCAAATATAATTATGGCTACTGCTTAGGCCTACCTTAGCGTTACCGAAAGTCGTTCTCCGGGACAAAGGCTGCGAACACCCGACTTTTGCAGTTTTGGCCCAACCATGGTCAGTAACATATCGAAAACATCAGGCATCATGCGATAAAAATTATAAAACATCTCATGATCATTTAGTCTCATTTCTTGAAGCAAATTATTATAGTCGCCCTGTTCTCGCCTCCGAGAAAAAATTGGGCGGACCCACCATCGCTTAGTCGTATACGAATTCATTCTCCAGAGTAAATAGAGTAAAAAAATCCTTCTCCTCCTTCCTACTGCAATACGCCTAAACTCATTCTCATCTGCATCCACCATGGTTTCTTCAATGTCGTCTGTATATCTATATATCGTAAATCTTTCAAAGCTAATCTGATAATTCAAACTGTTTGAATTATCATTTAAAATGGCGCCGGATCTACGCCGCCCACCGCCTGCTCACGAAACGCGACAGTGTGAACAGCAGCATTTGATCTCGAGCGGCGCGTTTTTTAAAACCGCCTGCCGCCCACCGCCCACCGCGAGCCATGAAAACGGTCCTTAAGGCCTATGTACACGATTGCTGAAGGCTCGAACCACCCGTGCGCTAATGGTGTGGCATGGGGGAGACAACAGCTGAGAACCTTCATCTCTCGTGGACAACGTAACGCACTCAATCGATCAGGACAACAAATGGATTTTCCTTGTTATAGCATCGAAAGAGTACAAACACACGTTCATGTTGCTCACGTTGTTCAATACAACGTAGATAGACTAAAACTACTAACTGTCACTATGTCGTTCAATGGGAACCACATCTCATCGAAAATACCCCGGAACCCATGTCACACGATCGAGTCAACTTTATTCCGGTATACGCTCATCAGTGCTCCCCTTACTATCACCTGTAGGTTGCCTACATCTCATTATCATAACATGTCAATATTAGTTCATCAGACTCCAGCATTTCGTGGTCATCATCACAGTGCGTCAGTACCAGAGGAGAATAATAATAATAATAATAATAATAATAATGATCGGAAAAAAGTTTGCATTTCTTAAAATGCATGGGTTGTCTGATGCCCCATCTCTCTGAATGGAGAAAACGTTCGAGCATATTGAATTCATGGATATGATTCGTTATAACACATCAACAACACCGGCACAGTAGCTGAGTGGTTAGCGCACTTGCTTCGTGTGACCCGGGAGGTGAAGGGACATATCGGACCTGGTTCGATCCTCGCCACCGTCCTTCTTAACAGGGGTTTTTCGTGGTTTCCCTCTGTAGTCTAGGCTAATGCCGGGATGGTTCCCACAATATGGGCCACGACCGCTTCCTTCCCACTATCCTTCCCATTACCCATGAAACCTTCATCTCATCATCCCATCATCTCATTACCCATTCATCCGACGCCAATATAACTGTCATCATTACAGTGCGTCGTTAAAACCCAATATAGAAAAAAACACATCAACAGTGCGATATTTAAAATTGTCCTATATTGCTTATTTCTCTCATCATCATAAATGTTGTTGTGCCCCGCAGTTCAAATTGCTGAAATTAGAAGGGTGTCAATACCCAATTTTTCAATTCTCGATTGATCATTATGTACTATTATTACAATCAATATTATCATGAATCATCAATTGTGTTTCTCTTTCTGTACCGGTGTATGTAATCAATGGAAAAAAAATATATATATGAATATATATATATATATATATATATATATATATATATATATACATATATATATATATATATATATATATATATATATATATATATATATATATATATATATATATTACTGGTATATCATATATGATGTAGATAATATTTATCGAAATGTCCAAAGAGACTAATTGTATGTAATCTAGCTGCATCAAAGATTCGATGCTTTACAAAGATGCAGTTGTGTGTCTTAACGTGAACCTCGTCATACACATATTTTAGAATTATCCTGATAAAAAGAAACATTTAAAGCTGTAATTTTGATATAGGTACGGGCTTCTTGGGTGAATAGAAGTATATGTGAGATTTCATTTCTCATGTCGCATAATTTCAATTCCAACTCTTTAGAAACTTGAGAATAGATTGGTAAAGAAAATATAATCACATTTTACTTCTTTTTCCCTTGTTGATCATTTGTTTTGTTCTAATTCTTCATCTCCGAGAAAGACTACTGAATAGAATCACATGATTATGAAAAGCAGAAAAATGATTGTGTTTTTCTTTAAATGCATTCCAGTGAATTATTGCAAGAGAAAACAATTACACGTTCCCATCGCTCGATCTTTCCATCTTCAATGAATGTGTGAGACAGAAGTTTTGTGTTTCGTTAATAAGAATATAATCTTCTTGGTAACTAGAATCAGAGAAAAACTCTTATTGCCTCCGAGGCATCCACCGACGAGCAAGGAGATTCTACGTGTGGGAGGCTGGAGTATCAGCCTCCATGCTCTCCTATCGGGCTTCATTGCATCTCTTACAATGTCTTCTTCTCCATAATACTACACGTTCTATTTTACATCATCTATGATATATATTTTATCTGTGAAATCACAAATATACGGAGTGACGAGCAAACAAAGATGGGCGTGACTCATTAGATGAGCGTAGTGAAGTCACCATCCCACTCTTATGGGGCTTTGTCTGTGTGTGTTTTTTTTTTTTTTTTTTTGTAAGCACTCCACAGTTCGCAGGGGTTGACTGATCAACATGAAACTTTTTTGTACCCGCAAACTCATCCAACTTAGAACTGTAGAGTTTTTGAATTGAATCGGTCGGACCGATTTTGAGAAAAATCATCTCAAAGTTTCTAAAAACCCCGAAAGATTTGACTGGACGGAAAATGTTGAAAAATAAAATCTCTCCAAATGAGATGAAATTCTCTCTAAATGTGTATATATAGGTTTCACACATTATCACGATTTTGCATGTAATTCCAATCAGCCGTTCTGAAGAGAAAAAGTAACTGATGATATTCATCAAATATATCATACTAGTCAAACGCGAAATATGCGTTGTAAGATGAGCGAGATATCCGAATAAGTTATGAAAGTCGTTCAAGTGGTTCTACCCTTGCTACTTTATCGACTCTGGTATTCTACACACCTTGATATCTTAATAAGGTACATTTGAGTCGTTAAAGTAGTTGTACCCTTGCTACATTACCGACTCTGGTATTCTACACACCTTGACGCATATACAAATACTTCATTGTTGGGCAAATATCGAATCTAGAAACCATTGAATCTCGGCAGCTGATCTGTCTTAATTTTTATGATATATTTGATGAAAAAAAACAGTTGTTTTAATATTTTTCTTTGAAACGTCTGATTGGAATTGCACACAAAATTGTGGTTATGTGTGAAATATATGTAAACACATTCAGAGAAAATTTCATCTCGTTTGGAGAGATTTCATGTTTCAACATTTTCCACCCAGCCAATACTTATGTTTTGTTTTAAAACTTTGAGATAATTTTTCTCAAAATTGGTTCGACCGATTCATTCCAAAAACTGTACAGTTCTGAGTTGAATAAGTTTGCGTTTACAAAAAAAAGTTTCATGTTGATCAGTCAACCCCTGCGACATGTGGAGTGCCCCCCCAAAAAAAACACACAGGCAAAGCCCTATAAGAGTGGTATGGAGACTTCGCTACGATCATCCAAACCAGTCAAACGCAAAATATGCGTTGTAAGATGAGCGAGATATCCGAATAAGGTATGAAAGTCGTTGAAGTAGTTTTACCCTTGCTACTTTATCGACTCTGGTATTCTACACACCTTGATATCTGAATAAGCTATTAAAGTCGTGAAAGTAGTTCTACTCTTGCCACTTTATCAACTCTGGAGTTCTACACACCTTGACGCATATAAAAAATACTTCATTGTTGGTCAACTCTTGAATCTAGAAAGCAGTGAATCTCGACTACTTGATTATGTCACAAGTTTGATGATATTTTTGATGAATATTATCAGTCATTTCATTTTTTTATTCAAAACGGCTGATTGGAATTGCATACAGAATTGTGCAAATGTGTAAAAACCATGTATACACATTCAGGTAATTGTATCCTATCGGAAGATAATTTATTTTTCAACATTTCCTGCCCAGCCAAATCTTATGAAATTTTTAGAAACTTTGAGATGCTTTTCTCAAAATCTGTCCGATCGAATCATTCCAAAAACTTTACAGTTCTAAGTTGGATGAGTTCGCGTTCACAAAAAAAAAGTTTCATGTTGATCAATCAATCCTTGCGACCTGTAGAGAGCTTACAAAAAAAAAAAAGAAAAACACACAGACAAAGCCCTATAAGAGCGTGATGGAGACTTCGCTACGCTCATCAAAAATTGTGAAAGAATTGAGTTGTCGAGATTCACTGCTTTCCAGATTCAAGAGTTGACCAACAATGGAGTATTTTTTATATGCGTCGAGGTGTGTAGAATACCAGAATCAATGGAGTGGCAAGAGTAGAACTACTTTAACGACTTTTGAAGCATATTCAGATATCAAGGTGTGTAGAATACCAGAGTCCCTCAAGTAGCAAAGGTAAAACTACTTCAACGACTTCTATACCTCATTCGGATATCTCACTCATCTCACAACAGAATATTTCGCGTTTGACTAGTTAATCGATCATCCATATCGAATAATCCAAACAAATTGTATCTTATCGCTCGTTTCTTGACTGTATTTGAATTGTGGATTTCATCATAAATTGAAATTGTAATTTGTTTAATAATTGTACCTTGAAATATTCATCGGGATATTTGAAACCGTATTACCCTGAGAAGTCGACATTGCCCACGAGCCTTGGTTCAGCGTGGGAGAAGTCAACATTGCCTACGAGCCTTAGTTCAGCGTGGAAGAAGTCAACATTGCCTACGAGCCTTGGTTCAGCGTGGAAGAAGTCAACATTGCCTACGAGCCTTGGTTCAGCGTGGAAGAAGTCAACATTGCCTACGAGCCTTGGTTCAGCGTGGAAGAAGTCAACATTGCCTACGAGCCTTGGTTCAGCGTGGAAGAAGTCGACATTGCCTACGAGCCTTGGTTCAGCGTGGAAGAAGTCAACATTGCCTACGAGCCTTGGTTCAGCGTGGAAGAAGTCAACATTGCCTACGAGCCTTGGTTCAGCGTGGAAAAAGTCAACATTGCCTACGAGCCTTGGTTCAGCGTGGAAGAAGTCAACATTGCCCACGAGCCTTGGTTCAGCGTGGAAGAAGTCGACATTGCCTACGAGCCTTGGTTCAGCGTGGAAGAAGTCAACATTGCCTACGAGCCTTGGTTCAGCGTGGAAGAAGTCAACATTGCCTACGAGCCTTGGTTCAGCGTGGAAGAAGTCAACATTGCCTACGAGCCTTGGTTCAGCGTGGAAGAAGTCAACATTGCCTACGAGCCTTGGTTCAGCGTGGAAGAAGTCAACATTGCCTACGAGCCTTGGTTCAGCGTGGAAGAAGTCAACATTGCCTACGAGCC
>OZ023338.1:16058400-16093400 GCA_964007535.1 Brachyptera risi | reverse complement strand
TGTGACCTTGGTGCTACCTTCACAGCTATTACCGTACGTTTCCGTGCGAACACTACGTGTTGCATGCTTCACCTCCATTAGAATAGAAACCTACTCATTGGCAGTTCGCGTCAATACATTTCATTATTGCTGTATCATTATTCATTCGTACGTGTATTTCTGTGATATTCACGTCAATGACGGTATATCATGCATTTTCCGACTCATGAGAACATAACCTATCATGACTGTATGTATAAGCTTGGGATCTTCGGGACAATAGGAGAAGAAATATATCATTAAAATAGAACATAGCAACATTGATAATTATAATGACCCATTTCTTGACAATTCCAATACCGTGAATCATCATTCTCTCAATGCAATTCACAAGTGACTTTCGTGACTTCATCAAAATAATCGGAAGACAAATATTCGCAACTGAAAGATCTGGAAAAAATCTTATGATGAATCGAATGAGACAACTGAAAACCCCAAATGAATCAAAGTGGAGATTTCGGAAACTGAATAATTCATGGATGAAAAACTATCAATCACTGATTTGGATTACTTTCTATCTAGAAATCAACATTTTTTTCGATGAACAACAATCTACTCATCAGTTATATATTCCCGTTGTATCTCTGTGTTCATTGATGATTGACATATTGAAATATCAATCATCTGCAATAATCCATAGCAGAACAATCACAAATCGGAAATAATAAACGATAATATAAGTAAAAAATCATCATCATTATCATGAATGATATAATAATAATAATTAAAATGTTATTTGAAATGATAATCACATTCTGATAACATGGTGAGAATGTATGACGAGGAATCATCATTTGTATTCAGGATTCAAGAGAGGGTGACTTTGACTCAATTCAACAAATAACTCAAAAGGTTAAGCCATTTTCCTCCATGAAAATATACAGTTTTACATTTTTATCCCACTCGCTAGATTCACCAACGCTTTGCCCACGTTCACCAAGCCATTATAAAATCCGCCATGTCGTAAAAGATGAAATATGACCGACTAGAAATGTGTCTTGTTATTACCTGCAATGAGGCGTGGGTTGTGCAGGTAGGGGTAGGAGGAGGGGGGGTAGTGGGTTGCTTTTGAAGAAAGGTGGAAGGAGGGGTGGATTCAGAAACACATTTTGAAGAATCCAATCATGCGAGCAATAGCCGCAGTGTTGTGACTATAGTGATCCGATTTCATCAAGATTGGATCAAAAATGAAGATCATAATTGAGTGTCATAATATTATCTCATAGAGTATAAGATATCTTGATGAAATTTGATTAAAATGCATGACGAAGAATCCACAGACACCGGTATTCGAGTCCACAATATTGTATAGACTTCAACGCAAAAACTGCACTCACTTGAATGTTTGGGAAATGAACATTGATGAATAATTTATTCTGGTGGTATGTGTAACATTGAGTGGTGTTAGATAATGGTTAGAGTCGTTGGGGCAGGGCATGAACCCTGGAATTACAATCTAGTTGTTCATTCGACACGAAACTCAGCCCTACTTGAAAGCATCACACAAAAAAAAACTCTAAATCAAAATAACTCCGAAACAGTTCGATTACATGTACGGCATATTTGAAAGAAAAATCTAGGTAATGCGATAGAAATTTTTTGTAATGATTCTGATATGAATACAAGAAAAACACTCTCGATATGACCGAAGGTCAACCTCAGTAACCCTGACAATACAGCTTCTATGTTGTCTCATCCAATTTCCCGAAGTATTAACTCTCGCGGTAATATTGCAAACGAGAATATTCATGATTATTTTACAAGAAGACATGACAATATACACAAAAAAATGCCTCAAGATGTCAGATAATTGTCCCAGCCATGCAGGCCTAATCTTTCATATCAATTCACCGGAATACATCAAAAGAAAATTTAATGAGTTTGAATTTGAATCAACATTGAAGACACATTTCATCGCGAAATGTTTTCATGAAGCTAATGATTTGTTCAATTTTGATTTTGTGTATTGAATTCAAAATGAATTCATTCGTGTCAATATCGTGAATTATGGTGAAATATGTGCAAACAAGTTGTGTTTTTATGAATTGTAATGTCGACTCGTCCAATACCATGATTGTATGTTCAATATTTCTGGATCGATGAATATATTATTTCCAATTATTTTTTCAGATACGAAGCATTATTTCAGATCATCATTGAAACATTCCAACAAAACACAAATATTTGACTATACAGCTAAATTCGAAATGGCAAAGTTCGGGTCTGAAATCGAACGCGCTACCGCAGCGCCACCACGACAACATAGTATCTTCAATGTGTAGACCGATATGAGAAAGAATTGCGAGTAAGAATGGCAGTATTGTTGAGGTATATTGTAATCGACGCCATTGGGATGCCAGGATTCTCTCATCAAACAGCTAAAGTAGATTTGATTGCATTTTTTAATTTTTACTATTTTTTTCAATTTTCACTGTAATTAGTTGATATGATATGGAAATGCTGAAATCAGTTCCGAATTGGTTGCCTCATGTAAGGTGAACATGAACATAAATCATCCCTCCATCCATTATTATTTTCACAATTCGAATTACGCTCATTTTTATTTTATTTCTCATGTTCATTATCATTGAACCTATTGAATTGAACCTATTGTTGATGATATAAGTTTATCATCAACATTGTCAACGCATCGTATGTGAATGTTCCCGTCTTCATCTATTCAAACCACAGATGAGCCAGTTATGACTGAGTGGAAAAGAGTTCGAATTTAATCACATTGTATTATTTGAACTAATTGGTGACAACAACATACATGGTGGGAAATCCATCCGAATCTGATTCACAGTGGAACGGTCTTTTCCATCCGGTTAAGTCAAGTGAACCAGCCCAAGATATAACAGAGAGTAACAATATAGGGTGAGAGTTGGGTTGTGTGAGGTCGAATGCATTCTCAGCATCGTCATTGAATACAATTTCTCCTGAATTTAGCGGAGATCCTTCCATAATCTCTGTGCTAAACATTCAAGATCCACAAGCATGGGCAGGTAGAAGGGGTGTAGAACGAAGGGAGTGTTTATAGCGTAATTAAAACTAATTTATGTTTTGAAAACACGCGAGATTCTGTCAGAACACGATATGGAGTTTACTCTCCTATATATAGCTCAATCCACGTTCGTGTAATGGGTAGGCCCTATACTCATACAGACAAAATGATTCGTTTGCCGATGATATTCGATTTCTAATTCAATTTTCGAATCATTTTATTCTTGTTTTTGATTCAAATTTATATTCATTGTTTTCATTCATTGACCCATTGCTTGACGCTCGATTCCAATTTCCATTCAACATAAAAAATACCACTCAATCGTAACACATTCAAATGAAACCAATGTATCGAATGACATGAGACCGAGACGTGTGGCCGAATGGTAACACACTGAACCGTCATTCGGGACACCGAGGTTCGATTCCCGCCATGGTCGACCATCCTGACAGTTTTTTTTTGCGGTTTCCCTCTGTTGTTCAGGTTGATACTGGGATGGTTCCTCAACAACAAGCCACGACCGACTCCTTCCCACCATCCAAAACACTTGATGAAATAACCTCCCATCTTATTATCCCATCATCTCATTCATCTTCCACCGACGCTAATAGATCGTAGCCATCAGTATAGAGTGCGTAGTTAAAACCCAATATCAAAAAGAAATAAAACAAGAGACAAGTTTGTTCACTAGGCAATAATTCTCGTACTGGCTCGTTATCACAATTGATTATCAACAACATGGTTGCACTTCTTTTCCAAATTAACAGTCACGTGATGTCCACAAAGCCCCAAAGAGCTTGACTGTGGATCAAATATGGAAAGATAATGGACAGAATATTGTGTGATGCGATGATTATCTCGATCACCACATATACGAATCACAAAGTGGCTTTGCCAATGGTTTTTGAATGAGAGGGATTTGAAATAAAACCGTCACCTAATTTTTCCTATCATGCTGTTGGAATGAAAGGTTAATAATATTTCGTTAAGATTGGAATATGCAATTGGGAATGCAAATGTTGGAATTATTTCACTTCGGAACTTGAAAAATGTGTGTGAGGATGTTCAAAATCTAGTTGACTGACTGGATTCGATTTAATTTCATGGTTCATCTATTCGAATGCCTAAGAAATACGCATGATACAAATTCATAATAAAACCAGTGTTGTAACACATATGATTCCACATATTCTACATTCTATATTACCCACGGGCTCATTTTGGAACTTCTTTTTTCTTCCCATCTGGTATTGCTTATATGAAGTGTTGTCAACATAAGAGTCCAAATACTCCCTACAGTTATGCAAGGTTCATTGTCAGATATTATTCTCAATCTGAACATTCTAGTTTGATACATATCCATCTCATCCTCCACTAAAACATCATCGCGCATGACCGTTGGAAAAAGAGGTAAATGTCGAATTCTTAAGTGGCCCTCATAGCCCTGAGTGGGTCTTTTTCCGTAACTATGTTTCTAGGAGCTGGGCTTCTGAAATCCAGTTCTGGACTCTGCAAGTCTCTCTCTATGTGGTTCAGCCATGAATACTGAATGAGAGAAGTAAATGTTTCGGACCAACTTTTTGACACCTTACTTTACTATCTGCATGATAAACGAGCTCAATTATTCAAAAAACCACCTCCCGGATGATTAGATTCGACATATCAACTTCATTTAACTACTGTATCAACTCTTAAATCGCATACTTGAAAAAAAAAGCAATGGTGGGTATACATATGGATGCACTTGTATATACATAAATGGAGAACACAGTTTACTAACTGGATAAAACTTCTGAAAACTGTGAAAGTTTCAGAGAAGCTTGAGACGTTTCCCGAAGTCTCTCAGGTGGAAAAGTACTCTCCGGAGAAATTCCAGAGTTATTATTGAGCATAAAACTTCAACAGAGCAAGATATGAAATTGATAAATGGATCAAAAGTGTCAGTAATCATTCGTAGGAATTGGTATTGATTCGAAATGTTCAATGGCAAAGGTTGAATGGTTATCTTTATGTAACAAACGATGGCCAATATTTCTGTCATTGTAATCCGGGTCGTAACTTTTCTTGCCCCAGGCACTCAAGGAAAGCCCGAAATTGATATGAAACCATCTTTTAACTTCTTCATGATCCTGTATCAACTCTTACATCGCCTACCCCAAGAAACAAAAGATGGTTGGTATACATTTGGATATACTTGTATATACATGAGTGAAAAACATTGTTCACTAACTGAATGAAACTCTTGGAAACTTTGATAGTTCCGGAAAAACTTGAGACGTTCTCAGTCTCTCAGGTGTGCAAGTACTCGCCAGATAAATCCCAAAGTTATTATTGAGCATGAAACTTCAACAGTGCAGGATGAAGGATCCATAAATACATCAAGTGTCAGTAATCATTCGAACAAATCATGTTGACTCAAATTTCACAATGACACTTGTAAAAATATCATTTCTATGTGACAATGATGGTAGGTATTTCCGTCAAGGAAATCCCGGTGGAAACCTTCATGCCCCGGACAGAATGGGGACAGTCAGAATTGGGATAAAACTATTTCTTCGAATAGATTCTAGATCTCTCAATCTGATCTCACCTCAAACAATAACATACAACATCGAGTGACCTTTCGTAATGTCCGATTATCCACACGGAAGTAAATCCAACTGTCAGTTCAAAAATGGCATTCCTGCATAAACCAATAATATATGTTGTCAGCAACTCCTGAATGAGAGCTGACTTGCCTAGGTAGGACCATATACACCTACATGATATACTCACTCATAGAACACTTCGCTGTCCGACCGCGGGAATATCAACCTCGGCAGCACTATCGCCTTCTTCCTCCGATTCTTCATCAAACTGAACTGGATAGGGTCGGTCGCATGTGGACTGTGCGGCGACAGTATCATCAACCTCCTCGCGTCGCCGCCGGCACTGAGGAAGGAACCGGCTGTCGGCGGCAGACTCAGGTGTTGCGGTACCGTCAGGCGACGCTCGCCGGACATACCGGCAAACAACGTGCGTCGCTTCTCGGCAGATATGTCTTCGATGGTTTCTTCTTTCGATAATGTGCGACGGATACGGATTTCACGTTCGAGAGATTCTGAAAGGTGGGTTTCAGAGTGATGATGTATCGTGATGCGGTATACGGTATATATGAGAGTGTCATGGCGGCTGTCGTCTATATAGTTGGGTGGATTATTGATCAGTGCACTTAGAAGGCCTCTCCATATGTTGCCCACCGGCTTGATTGCAGACGTTCGGGATACAAGTTGGCAACGGAAAATCAATCGCCATACAGCATACAGTTTTTGGGTGAATGATCACCACAGTATGTATATATATATATATATATATATATATATATATATATATATATATATATATATATATATATATATATATTTATATATATATATATATATATATATATATATATATAAATATATATATATATATATATATATATATATATATATATATATATATATATATATATATATATATATATATATATATATATATATATATATATATATATATATATATATATATATATATATATATATATATATATATATATATATATATATATATACATATGGACACATGGAACGCATAACCCAATGATCCCGTTATTCAGCTCCTGAGCTGTATCAGGGTGGAAACGGTATTGAATGACCCTGTTGCATGCTGTCACCATGGTGACGTGCTGAACAACTCGAGATGGTATCGAGAACGGTGTAACTGACGGTATGCATCCATCTCGAATATTCCACTTGAGTGGTTTTAACGGAAACGATGAGTATTGGAATATCTACGCAATTACTTGTTCAAGAGATATGGTTGTGAATGATGGCTTGATATTTTCGACGACTAAAGTTTGTTTTTCAGGAGTTTGTTTTTCTCAGTCTCTCTCTCTCTCTTCATCATGCCTCCTCTTCCTCTCTCCATCTCTCTTTCACTATCCATTTCTCTTTCTACCTTGCTCTTGTTTTTCTTCTTCCCCCTCTCTCTTCTTCCCTCCATTCCTTTCTGTCACTCTAGTCTATATCTTTAACATTTTGAAATGACAGTTCTCTTTTCTCTCTTTGATTGTTTTTTTTTGTCATATTTCAGTTCTTACGTGATAGGCCTTATGCGTTCCAATGAACAATGTGGAAGCCGATAACTCCCCAGGTGGTAATGAAACATTTTTCCAGTGGACAATTCGTATATTCATCTTTCTAGCTGACACGTCTGCTATATTCCGTCATTAGGTGACCATGATCATGATTTTAATCGATCATCATATTATATACATTAAAATCGAGGATGATAATCGAATATGTATGTACTGTCGATTGGGTTCATGCGATTATCGTGAGAAAAAAAATGCTGGAGTTCTAAAATGATTTCAAAAAAGTGAACATTCAATTGGTCATCCAATCTGTCTACTCGATCACATTCAATTGAGGATTATTATCCAACTAAGACATATCTTCGAACAACGCGTAATCGAATTGAAACCTGATTGTGACATTAGCAATATTTCGGAATTAGGTCATATTTTAAAACCTCCAAACATTATTCAGGAGAAGATAGTAATGATTTTATGATTGATGATTCACGAAAACGGAATTATAATATGCATAGAATGATAGAATCTAAAAATGGCTAATTGAACCGGCACCTCCACCAATATCTCCTGAACGGACTCATTGACCTAGATGGACTGGAATGATCAACTCGGTGACTCAATGTCTCTTGGAATGTATCAACTCATCTATTCGGTAGGTTCAAGCATGGCTAATCACGGAGATAACAACACACTTGAAACTGTCAGTGAAACTCATCCCACGTTCGATATGCAGGCTCTACGACGTTGAAAGAGAACTCGGCGATTTGGAGTGGGAAGAGAAAAACTTGTTCCGTGTCGGATGCAAATCTTACAGATTATGTTCGCCTGAATAATCTCATCTCTTCATTGAAATTTCATCAGAATATCATCCCGATTTATCATTCCTATCGACCAGGATATCGTGGAATAGCAGCCGTTATATCAATACTTTCATCCATCTCAAGACAAACTTGTGCGCGGTCATTCACCATGTCAACATTTTCAGGAACCATTCTCTCCAAAATGGCCCGAAAGTATGATGATGAAATCATTTTTACATGACAAGGAATACATTATGAACAGTTTCCGAATAGTTCGAACTCATATTATTGTCACTTCCTGCAGAACAAAATAGAGAGTGCGATAGCGTAATTTTAGAGAAGATAACACCACACATTGACAAATTGAATTATCAATAAAACCTGAGATGATCGATGAATCATGATGACGTCGTACAGATACATTTGGAATAAGGTCATAACTTTCGGTAAATAATTCGAAACGATATCTTATATGATGATGATTTCTAAAGTAGAAAATAATGAGAACTGAGTGAATGGGATTTGAATTTGATGCACAGTAATTTCTCTGTTTGATAATTATATCTAGAATCACTGATATTAAATGTTGAGTGTTGAAAATTCCGAATGATTATTCAAAGATTGGATGATCATTTCGATCGCAGAACTTCATACAAAATGATTTTTCATGATCATAAAAGTTGAAGAGAACACGCACCGTGCACTTGTTGCCTTAATAGAACGGAATTCTATTCATGGACATGGAACTGATAGAAGAGAAGTTATTCGAAAACTTCGGTAATCGATTGAATCTCAGTTCATAACAACCTCTGCCTGCCTCAATAATTCCACTTTTATGAATCGCGTCCGTATCAATAGTGCTTATATACATTGAACAGTTCAGAAAGAGAGAATGGTGAGCTGAAGAGGGACATAGTGAGAGAGAGAGAGATGTGAGAGAGTGAGAGAAGAGAGGATGTGAAAGAGAGTGTGTGAAAGAGAGAGAGAGAGAGTGGAGAGCTGTGAAAAAGAGAGAGAGTGGTGAGCTGAAGAGGAACCGAGTGAGAGAAAGATGTGAGAGAGTGAAAGAAAGAGAAAGAGAGAGAGGGAGAGAGAGTGATACCGAGATGGAGGAGAGGAAGTACAGAGAAGAGAGAAAAGAGAAAGTATTAGAGAGATATAGAGAGAGAGAAAAAGATGGAGTGACCCTTTCACAATATTCTCGAGAGCTCTCAGAAAGATATTGAACTTCATGCAATTCAGTTCATATACCACATTTTCTGAAATAAGTGTTTTCCTTTCAACATAACCATATCTCGATATTGGGATAATACAGGGTCGGTAAAGGCAAGCGATCTGTTTTATCGACTGAGCGGATGCAATTTGGGTCACACGTACACAACTACTTGTTAGAATATCGTTCGGTTTCGAGAGTATGAGATTCGATCGCGTCTGATTTGGAGGCTCAAATTCGATGGCGTATCACGCGACTGGGTTGGAGAGTACAAGTTCTATCGTGAATGGGTTCGAGACTCACTTGTAGGATGCCGTGTTACGAGGCTTTGAGCTGGAATAAGATGGGTTCGAGAATTATCTCCAGCATTGCATGTAATATACAGAATTGAGTGCTATATTTCCTACGATATTGTGATGAGTCGTCACTGAAGTCCTGGTACCAGGTTCGATGTATCAAATGAAGACAGTGATATCTCATATTTGAGAAAAACCTATATTTTGATGATTCTCAAATTCTCTCCCATTTCTACCACATGAGTCAACAAGGCAATGATACATCATGATTTTGATTCGAGCTGTTGTATTTCAAGATTGGGAAGAATAGATGATTGTTATGGGGCTTATGTTTGAATCAGGTTACCTCCCAACCAGCTGTGACTGATTTGAATTCCAGATCCATCGGAATAATTTCGAAAATTCAATAATTTTTTCATCGAAACATATTTCTCATTCCTCCCATTCAATCAGAGTATAGTTAATATGAATTTGATTCGTGTTTGGCGAACTGATTGAGAAAAAATATTTTGAAATTTGTCTGAAAAATATAACTTCAAATCGGAACTGCTAATTGACGCGGGTTCGATATGACGGAGATATCTTGAGCATTTTTATTCCATTAATCATTCTCAAGATAATATTCGATGTGATGATTTCAAAAGTGGTAGAGTATTGATAACAAGCACAGCGTATGATTATAAAAAAATAACAAATGTCCCATTGGATGAAAATCAATTAGTATTCCAAATAAGATTTTGAACTTGTCAATGAATCCTAATTTGTATGTGGAGAGAATAAATGAAATCAAGTTGATGAAACAGCATATTTTTGAAAAGATTAATTTTATACTATCCATGACTAACTTCTCCTCTGTCAGCAGTGCTCATTTGTGAACATCATTTCATGTTCAATTATCAAATACATATGAAAATGAAGGAAATATTGAAATTAAAAAACATCAGACAAAATCCAGTTGAAAAACTGGATCAACCTCAGCCATTTCATCGACTGATACGTCGACTCTAATGAACTGTTGTCAATATGAAATATAAAATTACCTTGTTTGAAAAGTTCGAGAAAGTTCAGAAACTCCGAGCCTTCTTGATCCACTTTGTTCGTATACATAGCAGAAATGAACTCAATTCACATAACTTTGTAACAAGCTTATCAAAACTGTTTGGATGTATCAAATTACTCCTGAATGATTACATGAGGAAACATCATTATAATCCAGATGTGATCCGGCTTCTCGAAACAGAAGTTAATGTTCGGAAACATTTTTGAATCGAGTATCAAAAATCATTGAGGTGTCATCTCACGAATAGAATATGATCATTTGAGAGCGCATGAAAATTGACGAATCGAAATGGGCGTGGTTTCACCAGTCAGCCAGTTGGATCATATCATTTGTACTAATTTCCAGATACTTCGATTGGATATTCAAATTTGACTGCAGTTTTAACAGCCCTGTTGATTGGACGGTATGATTTCTGATGTCATGAGGGCGGAGACTGCGATTCGTCAATTGCTTCAGTGAAATATCAGTTTGTTGGTTATGAATTTTGTGAGATATGAGAATCATGACTTTAATACTAGCAAAATACAGAATTTACTACCTTTGAGACGGTATAAGAGTGTTACTATTCAGCTCATATTCCATAATTGGCAATCTATAACGGCTGAAAAACACATTTCCAGCTGTAAGCGCTCGAGAATTATGAGATATAGTTTGGATGATTTTTACTCGTATAATATTAAATGTATTCAAAATATCTGGGTTTCCCCGTGAACAATTCTTTCATTAAGAACCTCGTCCCGAGAAAACTTCATGGATTGAAAGAAGTGAAATCTGTTGTGATAACGTTTATTTTGTTCGTCGCATTCCTAGCGAGTTATTCAGAGTTGTTTCTCCTTCAATGAGGTACAAGTCTATTCATGTTGATTTCACAACATTTATATCACTTTAATGAATTCTAAAGCGATCTCACGACAAAATATGTGCCAAGATTACAATTTTGAGAATGCAGAGCGAAGTATATCAATCAGGAACTGTAATGTTATCTATCAGAACTTGTTTTTGTAGTTTGTTCGGAATGCACAGCGCTGGATTGAATTGCATCAATTGTACTCGAATTGAATGCACAAATTGGATGTTCTGCCAGAACGGATGAGAAAATTTAAATAGACTGCACTGCGAAGGAGAGATGATTTCGATATGGAGTCAGGAATGAAAATAAGATATGACATCACGACATCATTTCCTCCTAACTTATCTACGACGAATTGACGCATATATGGAATGATGACATTTTATAACATGATTTCATGCAGATTTGTGACATGTGGGATGATATATGTCAAATAGACCCCAGCACAGTATACAACTGACCATTCTCTTTGAATCAGTTGTCGAAATACGACAGTTAGAACATGATAAATATTTCTAGGATATCAAATCTTACATGATTTGGAATCATTGGTCTGAATACAGGGCTTTTTGGTGAACAAGACCAATACCGTGGTTGATATTTCATGAATTTGGTATATTAGTTCAGCTCATTTGATAGCGTTCGAGTCGTGGATATAAATCACTTGTCCACTCAGATACTGTAGTTTCTGCATTCTCATGATTTGGCAATTGTTTCAATAGAATTTATCGATAGATTGCAACCAAGAGGCACATAGAGTGTTTTCAAGAAATCGTTCACGGTATCAATGTAAGTGAATAATTGAATCAAGAAATATATGTGACTCCAAAAAAAAGGGGGAGATTGCTAAATTCCATACACAGAATCAAGCCTGATACACCGATAATAAGAATGACCCTGAGAAGTCGAAGTTTATAATGAATATAGTATTGATCGCAAACTATCAATGCGAAGACTGAATCATCACACCTCATCACACCTCATCACACCTCCGTTTACCGCATCATCATTCCGAAACCCACCTAACGACTTCGCCTCCACCGAGCTCTGCACCACCCTCCTCATGTCTCTCTCCGACGTCGTGATGAAACTCGGCCGATGACTCGGCGTGTTCGTCGACTGATTCATCGTGATCGAGTTCGATCTGAGGCTCTCCATCGACTTGGCAGTCTCCGCCCGATGTCCCGTCGTTGACGATGTCGTCAACCAACGGTTCTGATGACCGGCTTCCAAAAACTGACATTGATCGACGGATTGTTGGGCGCCAAATTGTGATCTTTGTGTGCCAAACGAGGATGTTTGGGCGCCAAATGTGGACTGTCTGACGAGACCACCTTTTGATTGTATTCCTTGAGCAAAATTGTCTTCGAAAGATTTCGATAAGGAGAATTCCTCACCGCCACTGCCGAGTAGGATCGTCGATCGGGACACGTGAGCCGATTCGGAGAGCGAATCGAACACCTCGTTGTCGGCATCGTAGTCTTCCAGTTCTATTGTCGGATTCGTTGGAAGGTAATTCACACGTTTTTGTTGTTGTTCATTTGGTATTGGTTGTTGTTGTGGTTGTTGCTTGATTGATATTCTTTGTTGTTGTTGTTGTTGTTGAACTGTTTGTGATTGAATAGTTGCTCCGTTGAACGTTTTTATCAAATTGCAACTGGATAATGTCGTTGCGGAAGTGGTGGAACCGGATATAGAAGTACCAGAAAACGTGGACGTTGTACCGGAAGTCACATATTTAACACTCGATGAGGTGGTTCTAGAGGAGGAACTATAGGATTGTTTCGACGATGATTTTTGTAGTATGATGCTGGAACTTGTCTTGGCTGCTATCGCATCTTTTTCGTTGGCCTCCATCTTGTTTCTCGTACTTTTATCGGAGTTTCACGATTTTGGATATCTTGTCGATGGAACTGAAAAATTAATATGAAATAGATTGTGAGTTAACAGATATTTTTGTTTTTTGGTGTTTGTGTAATAATTCATGAAAGACCTTCCACAGCATTGTTGAGTTTCGTCGAGCTTCCGAAAGTATTCACTGACATAGAGTTGCACATCAGCTATCGAAGAGTTAGATACGGTATGGTACATTAGCACGTCTCAAATGATGATATTCTAACGGTAATCAGTACGCTGAAGGGAATGAATTTTCCGTCAGGCAATTTCACAAGATGTTAGCGATCACAAAAGTCTCACAGTGCAGAATACGGAATCAATGAACATGTTCTGAGAGGTGGACAATGATTCTATCGAATAGCAATGGATTACATTTCATTTTTAAGAGAAGAGGAATATCATTAAAATGATTCACTTGATTCAGATATTTTCCACAATCACTTTCATCTGATCATGAATCAAAGCATACAAATACCGTGTAACCTCAAGTGAATGTTCATTATGAATCGAAAGTAAATTGGGAAGAATTTATCTTCAATGCCATGAATCAGTGCTACCCACAACATCCCCGAGCGGAGGGTGAATAAAATGGTATATATGTGATATTGATGCTGATTATGTCACTCTACGAGTGAATCTCCCTTGGGGGCAGCCCTCACGGATGAATATTATCAATTTTAACCCTCCTTGTGAGCTATCATAGTGACTTTCTGTCTGGACATGTTGTAGTGAAACTGCCTCGAATGATTCAGAGAGGATTCACCAGAATATTGTCGATTCATGACGTACAATTCTCAATACGTCACGTGTAATTTGTTTGTAACGATACGCGGTGAGGTGAGATGTGATGGCGCTTAAGTATAGAGTGTTACTGTTACATGCAAGTGAACTTTCTACCTTTGTTATTTCAACGTTCAAGTCATAATTATCTCCGGCTGATATCGTCTGCATTCCATGATTTTTTAGATTTTGTTTTCACCGCTTTCAAAGTTTCACGATCATTCATATTAATGAAATATTCCTGGCGGGATTTTTTTACCCCGAGGAGATTGGGGACGCGTTGAGAGCAGGCAGACTCTCGCCAAAAGACTTGCGTTTGCCAGAGAGATAATTTGGTGAGGCGAGCTGAGAGAGCTGAGGTGTTTCAGCAGCAGCTCAGAAATTAGCAAGCTACTGAGCGTAGCATATACATGAACCACAGTAATTCCCCAGCTTACACTCATATAATAGATTTCCTGATGTTCTGTGATATTCATCATGTGAATCTAATTTCTTCTCTGAACACGAAAGTTCTGTATAATTTCTTCTTCTGAAGAAGTATAGAGTCAATTTCAACATCAAATCCGGTATTTTTCCTACAATTATCAACTGGATGAGAGATATAGTTATCATCTTAGAAATTTCGGTCCTGAGATTTCACGGCGTGAACCTTGAGTGCTTGTAACATATGACATATAATAACGATCACAGTTCGAGATCATCTTTCATCCACGGTATTTTGCAGGTCTGAGAATACATTCTCAATGCTCAATCATTTCACTCAGTTATGCCAATCATGGCAACGTATGGATTGCGTGATTACCGATCATTGATACATCGAATCTTGAATCAGATATGGTAATTTCATACCTGATCAACATTCGAATGTGTTAGATGAAGCTATTGAACGATGATAGTTGGAGATGACATTCACATTTCATCTCAACATTAAAGCTCTTTGAAATCAACGCTCGTTTGCATTGGGTGACTTATTTCTGTCCACACAAATACGCATTTCCCCTCCATCAGAGAGTAACCATGCTCAAATTTCTCATGACACTACTCTCATATGCCGAAGTGTTCACACAGCCTCGACTTGGCTCCCTGTTTGTTTGGATAAGTTTCTGTTTCTGGTGCGAGTCATGATTACTGGTATTGTCTCATTAACCTCATCATTAACCTCATCGTATTTGTTCGGAGTCAAGTTTTGTGACTTTTGTGGCAGGGTCAATGACTAGTATCCAATCAAGAAACAATGAACTGTCGTCCAGTAGGACCCATGAGAGTCGATTCAGTGAAATATCTATTCTTCGTGATAACTTCTCAACGTTTTGAAATATCAAAATTCTAATAGGAAGAGAACACAGACAATTTCAATGATTTTGATATTATATGGGTGTCAACGATTCAACTCATATCTCAAAATTATCAAGTGTCTACAGTTGAATGAATGACTTATTTGTTAGCTGTATACGCTTGACAATTATGCGACATTGGCTATGTAGTTGGATATTACACTATTTCGAAGATATTAAAAATAACTCTGTCCTATCAGATTTCCAATATCACATACCGTTCAAAAGTTTATCACTCGAAAACTGTAATTTCATTAAAAATACCCCTGCATACTTCCGATGGATAAATATGACATTGAAGAATGAAACTGAAATTGCTATTATGAAATTATTCATATGCTATATCAAAAATCATTATTCCAAGAAATAGTCTTCACAATATCAAGGAAATCGTCACATAACCTTCTCAACCATCTCTGCAGCGTTTCTCAATCAACTTGAAATCTAGTTCTGATTTTTTCTCATTTTTACTAATTAGGTTTTGTCATTTTGTCATCATAATTATATAACTCATTCTCACTTTTGGCAATTATAATTTGAAATGTATAGTAAGCTGGACCTTCATGGTCAGTCATCGTAAAGATGAACAGCCGTCATGAATGAATAATCCTCGCTCTCTGATATTTACATTTCATTATTTTCGATTCTGTTAGCAGAGGTTTTTTAGACGAGGAAGTTTATTTCTGTCTTTGTCAATAAGAGACAAATCTATGTTCGAGATGGAGGATGTTGCTGTCGATCCTAAGAATACCCTCTAGAGAAAAACGAGGCATAAAACTTCTGCACGTCAAACCAAGTAAACCCGAACAAATAGAAACAACTTCGAGTTGTGTAATGATTGGAGAGTATTTCCTCGTGACAGACGAACATGTCGCCACCTTGCGGTAGTTACACGGCACTAATTATGTCTAGACCCGACCAAATGAATCGTCACGACGTCTCAGTCGATCGCATTGAATTTTATCTCGCGTAATTGGAGTAGATGGAAATGAGGGTACGATCGACTGTCCATATCTTTATGGTTAACTAGTACGTTGCGCCCGTCGTATACGACGTGCCATGATCATGAACTGAATAGATTGGATGGAGTTACCATACATATTTGAGCCGATTTACCGAAAAATGTATCCCAGTTGACCCATCAAATGTTCCAATACTAGGAAAACGCGGGATGCGCGTTGTTAGACGAGCTTAGGGGTATAGAAATCTAGAAAGAAAAATAATTCGTCAACCCAATCTACATCTACAGACCTTGGATCACTCCAAACGTTCAAAAACCTTACGAGAATCAGTTATGTCACGGCCTTCTTCTTCATTCATTTCAATCGTTTTGAATTAATTAGTGACACTTGTTGCTATAGATTTAATTGGTTCCCGTAATAGCCTAAATTGATGGGAGAATGCTTTATAAATGCGTTTTCTCCGTTATTTCTCATCCGATTGATGCGAAAGATCTCTCAAAATGTGCATAATAGTTTCCTTTATATTCGGCGAAAATTTGAGAGGTCTTGAAAAATTTTGATTTTTCAAGTATTTTCCTCCGGGTTATTCTAATGGGGATTTTTGAAATTTCTAAAATTCATAAAAGAAAAAGTTACCACCCGATAATGCCACAAAACTATACAGATCTAAGTTAGATGAGGAACCATGACGAAAAAAAGTTTGGACTTGATAGCTGTAGCCGTTTGACCTGTGGAGAACCGACAAAAAAACATAAAAAAAAAAAAAAAAAAAACATAAAAACGAACACCAATTTTTTTCAGTATGTCAAATTGAATCCTCGCTGAAGCTCGTCTAATGAAGCATGATAAAATATATGGCAAGTCAAATACGAACATGAAAATTAGCATTTGTCCTGATAAGATCACCCTTGGTGGTGCCTAGTTTGAACGCTCACAACTTTCTGTTCATCGCCCTAATGGAGCAAAAGTGATATGATGTGAGATTTTTCATGCTAGTGAAAGAAAAATTCTCAGTATTTCACAATTGAACTTTTTTTCTGTTGGGGGTCCATGTAACTCGATTCATCAGAATAACAGTATCTTGGACGATTACTATTAAACGGTATGAGGTATAAAAGAAAGAGAGGAAACACATATGAATTCCCAATTTCCTCAAAATGGTGTTATTCACAACTATATATCCAATATTGTATAATCGTCAAGCGTATTCGTCTTCAAATTCTCATTTTTCATCTATGAACCTTTGCGATTGGGTGATATGTGATGAATAAATAAGAATAATACCATGTTGGAAGTATTAAAAATATCTGTGTTTTTCGCTCATTAGAACTTTGATATATCATACCGTTCAATAATAATTATCAACAATCAATATTCTGCTGAATCGACTTCTATGGGCTCTTAAATGGACTCACAAAGCACTCTGAATGAGAATGTCTGAGTCCACAGATGCATTTGAGCGCATTCTTAGCTGTGGTTTTCACATACGCTTTTCCTCGAATGACTCAGATAGTAATAACTGATAGTGGAAAGCTTCACCACATTCAGTTATCGAGGCGATAAATTCTCTTACTGGGCCAACTGGGGGTTAACTGGGGGCAAATTTGCTTCCCTGTTTTTGTGCACAAAAAGAAAGATTATGAAGTTGATGATTGCAACTATACGTTGAATGCATAGTGCATTATATAATGGAGCGGAGTGATTTGTATCGTGATAAAAGCACATTTCTATGATCTAATGAACATGACCGGATGCGAGGTTCCATACCGCATTTCACCATCCATCGATACGATAGCCTCAAGATGTTTCGATCGGAACAGATTGGCAGTCTTTGGAATGGAATCAATAACTGCGTCGATAAATGGGAATTAATTTTAATAATTGTAGAGAGCACATTTTGAGGAAACACATGTTGACTAAACAAATGTTAGAAATAAGAACGTATTAAATTCGTCAATTTCCGTCTTTCAATTGACGACCGTGATACAATCCAATCGGGTGTCATCCATTGTGAATGTTGAGATCTATCAATCGGAAGCTGAAATGTTATTGATATTTTTCTCCACTATACGAATCGCAGTCTACACAAATCGTTCATCATAACATGAAACTCTACTCGTCGCCGATACTATTCCATATGATGCTTCTCTGAATAGTGTGAAGCCGGTTCACTGCAATATTAGGTTAGAACAGAAAGTCATGTCGATAGATTGTGAATATGCTGATGATTCAGAGTAAGTAGGCCTACTCTCCTATATTACTCAGCATTTAAATTATCGACGACTAGTGATTGACCCGCCCACAATCGTCACGAAACAAAACATCCAATCAGATGAACTGTTTGTTATGTTTTGTTCTGACATAACCTATCAGAGTAGCCCATCTCTAAATGCCCACATGAAGTATTGTTTGACTCAATTTTTGTTTCATCGGGAATTTTTTTTTTCAATAATGTCTTCATTATATTTTTTTTTTACATCTAATTCTCTTATTTTTACCAAAAAAATGCAATTTTTTCATAAATCTTATCATACTGTGCCTTTGTGGCAACCGTTTTTGCGGCAGTGTTTCAATAAGCTTTTCTCTCTAGGTGGTCTACCGATAAGCCACGCCCATCACTAGTGGTCAATTCGGATCAAGATTTCTTTATTTATTCTCTCAGTGGTGAGAAAATATGTGTAAGAGGACACACAATGGAGTTGAATTCTCATCCAAAATTTCAATTCTGACATCAAAAATCAGTCATGATCAATATGTTGTTTCCTCATGAATAGGCAATCAGTCCCACATCCAGGATATAGGAAGAAATATAAATATCCATCTGAACGGAAATTTCACGCTAAAAATGTCAGGGCAGGTATTTGAAAAAAAAATGGGTAAGATTTCCTCGAAGATCTCAACTCAAATCCAAATAACAGAGAGAAAACTTAATTCATTATTTCCATGAAGATATGACGGGAATAATGGAGAAACTATGACCCACATGTGACGAAACTTGGTGATATAATTCTCACATCAATATCTCAATATTTTAACGAATCGATCAAACCATGCAACAGTAATTCATCTCTCCAGCGAACTGCGGTTTCTCAAAATATGTTCAACTCAGTTCAACAGTTTGTATTCCACATGAGCGACCACCAACCTTACAAAAACATCGTATCAAGCTAAACTTATCAGACTCATTAATTCTATAAAGTTTGAGTCGGAAAAGAAGTTTCACCTTCTAGCCATGTTCTATTTTATCGACTGTTCAACGAGTAAACACAAGTGATGGTAACGAGGATGAGAATGGGATGATCGCAGCATGAACTGGAATGAATAATGTAAACTCTCCTAACTAGCAAAACAATATTGTATTCATGTAATGCTAGTCGAACCATAAAACCGTGATGAAACGAAAAGTTATATCGACTTCAAGTTCTTCATGATAATAGTTTGGTTGCATTCGGATTTGACGACTCGAAATGAGCGTGGCTTCATCAGTGGGCCAGTTGGATCTCTATCTTTTGTGTTTATTCCAAGATACCCTGATTTGATATTCGAATTTTACTACAATTCTGACAGATTGGATGTTATGATTTGTGACGTCAATGGGGCGGAGACTGTTAGTCGTCAATTGAGTCTATATTTGGGGTGAACTCACAAACAGCGTGACATTTTGAGGGTCAACATAGCATATAAATTATCGCAGTGAATTTCCGAATGTACATTCTAGTGGAAATACTTCACACCGCTCGGGGAAGTGTCATGTGAAATTTATTGTCAATTCACAATGGTCATTCACATTAAGTTACGCATTATTGTATCAATTATTCATATTTAATTATCGAATAATTATGAATTCATGGATCATCAAATCATCATATGAAATGCATTGTCCATTCACAATGGTCATTTACATCATATTATGGATGAGTATATCACATAGAGTAACAGTATACGCTATGAGGTGAAAACGATGGCAAATATATCGAGGGTTGATACTTATGATCATTTATCAATCTTGATTGAAAGAAGCATTCAGTCTCAGAAGACATTTCGTTTAGAATTTTTGATTCTGGTTGATACCGGATGAATCATCTTCCAGATTGAAATTCGAGATAATGAATATGGAAAGTGAGTACTACATAGGCCCACAAGTGATATTTCCAGCTTTGTTGTCGTAAAATTCCCAGTCATCAGTATTTTCGACAAATGTTGTCCGCATTTAATGATGTATTTCTTGAAATGTTGTATCTTGCATTGCTGAAGTTTCATGATCATTGATATCTATGGAATCACTCTGGTGGGATTTTTTTTCCCTAGTGAGACTGGGAACGCCTCAACTCTACCATCCAATTAGAGAGGACTTTTGCAACAAATGTGATGAATAGAGATGAATAGAATTGATAGAACTAGATGGAATTGTTCCGGTCGTCTACCTACCTAGCACAAGCACATCTGTTTTAGATCTGTGATTTCTCAGTATGAGATTTACAATGAATAAGAAACGCAACTGAATCTTCCAAAAGCGTCATATCCTCAAAGTTGCAGTAACATCATGTGATTAACAATTTTCCCAATTATTTGGTTCCTAAGCGACTTTCTCCGGTAATTTCACTGATTAACGTACCATGGCCACTTTAGGTTCGATGTTCATGTTTTTGGTGCTTTCTGATAGATCTTTTTCATATCTATGTGTGTAGTCTGAACATTTCTTATTTTGTTTGTTTTGATAAGTATTTTACTCACTTGAAGATGATGCTTTGTGATTTGACAAAGGTGACAGAGGTGGACAGTTAGCTGGGTTTTCAAGGTTAGGTTAGTGTACAAACCTCGCGTATACCGCTGACAGTCAAAACGGGGCTTATATACTTCAGAAATATTTTCCCCAAAAAATGAATGGATGAAAAAATAGGCGTTGTACGTTTATCAGTACATTCACCCTTCCTCCTCTCTCGGATACAAGTATATCAAGGGCATTCTGTCGCTCTCAGGAAAATAACTCTCACCAGGATTTTCACGAATATGAATGATCGAGAAACTTCAACAAAGAGGCTGGGGGATGATACGTCATAAAGTTGACATTTTGGCGCAATAATAATGAGTCACATTATGAAAAAACAGATTGGAATAAGTGGTCAAACCATGGTGGAAGCAGAACAATGTTTCAATGATCATTTTGATTCGGGAATCGACAAAATTCTTTGAAAATAATTCTCTCAATGGTTTGAAGCAGTCTTCTGGAATATTCAGAAAAGTACATTCATTACAGACCTGTTTTCTCTTCTCACAATGATAATTGAGTGGGGATATTCCTCGAGACTACGATCGATGATAATAAGAATGAATGGAATTCTCAGATTCTCTGGAAGTGTGGGAAGCTATTGCATGTCTTGAATATTGGATGAAAAAATATCTGGAGACATCATCAGATTGTTCAAAATGAGAAGTCATCGCTGAAGGGTTTCCACTGATCAATCTCAGACTCTAATCTGGTGATTCTATCATATTTCTCACAATTATGAGATCATCTGAGAAGGCCAAGTCGAGTGGACTGAGTTTGTCCAATTATCAGTGAGAATTAAGTTCCGAAATAATCCTTTCTCACGTATCTTCTTCCATATCATGATATTGTTATGAGCATCCCATTTTGTGAATGGGAATAAAAATTTCAGATCCAAGAAATGAAGTTCCATTGAATAACACCATGCTGTCATAACAGGATTAATACTATTTTCCACTATCATTATCAATATTATTTGAATAGTTTTTCGTAATTCTGATTATTCTTTGGGGTGGTCAGTTTACCCTTGTGGTACCGTATTCAAACGATTCTACTCACATCCATTATTTCAATTGGGAAACAATGATTTGTTTGAAACTCTCAATGTTATTTGAGAGAGGAAACATCAGTTAAGACTTGTCCAGTGTCAGTTATGGAGTAGAATGTCAAAGTTGAGATGAGGTTCATCTATGAACAATTCTTGAGCATTCAGTTTTATTCACATCATCAAGAAGAATCGAATCATCGCTGGTTGCTGTCCATCATATACAATGATGTCAATATTCACGCATGCTGCTACTGGAGTTTCTCAAAATCATTCAACCAATCGAAACCAAGATTTCGCCGATCGTTAAAATATCATTCCACTACAATCACAGAATCATTCCGGCACTCTCCCAAATACGCATGTGATTTCAACAATCAAACTATTTTTGTAACAGCCCCCATTGAGTCCCTCTCAATTCAATCACCAATTGTCCCAACTCGGGATAAATACTCTTTTGTCTGTTGTAATGGAATCGTTTCATCGGTTCACAAAGCTGCTACGAAAACGAATGATTCCGCCGTGAATACGAATCGTCGAGTTGGACGTGGAACAAGAAAAACATCAGAACAATAATGACTAATTGGATGACAACAATGTGACATGAATTAATCAATTCGAGAATTAACATACGAATGAATGGATTGTGATGAAAAGGAAACAGGATTTCAATTTGAAACAGTTGATGGAGCAGTATGAAGTACGTCGATATATAGTGTTCAGTAACGATTTCTGAGATGAGACATCACTTCGGAAAAGTCGGTAAATGGGTGGACTGTTTTTATTGCGTGTGGTCAAGTATTGAAGTGATCGTATCAAATTTATGAATATATATATATATATATATATATATATATATATATATATATATATATATATATATATATACGTATATATATATATATATATATATATATATATATATATATATATATATATATATATATATATATATATATTTATATATATATATATATATATTCATATATATATATATATATATATATATATATATATATATATATATATATATATATATATATATTTATATATATATATATATATATATATATATATATATATATATATATATATATATATATATATATATATATGTATAACTTCATACATATTTGATATTCATTTATGTGTGTGTGTGTATCATCACAAACACAAACACCGCTCTTGAAAGTGACAAAATCAGTACAATTAATCGAACAATTCTGATAGACTGAGAAAATGAAAGTCAAGGGAAAGTAAAATACGATTTTCAGTAAAATCTCCAATTAGTCATGTATTGGTCTGAATCAAAGTTGTGTTCGTGGAAAAAGTGACGAAAAAAATTATTCAACAGAATGCAAATGTTTTTGATGCTCTACTAATGCTATGAATGATGTTATTGTTTCTTAATAGTGAAGGGTGGATCGTTATGTTCAATATTCATGAGAATACCACCAGTCATTTCTCGAGAGCACTCTCTATCAGAAGGGTCGTTGACTCATATTCCCTCTTCTTTCTTCCAGAAGACCTATCTGGTATTCAAAACACCCGACTATTGGAATTGTTGGCATTTCTTCGTCGCATCGGTCAATAGGAAACGAACTAGAAGATGGACTTCTCGGCTCATCTCATCGAGGCGTTTTGTAAGATAAAAAACCTAGCCTGCCTCTGGTGGCCATATTTGGGACCTGAGTTTACATCAAACTCCAAATCGAGAGGGCTGGAAAATATCATCTTCATTTTATTTCAACACAGAAATTGTATAGACAATAATCATTTCTCAATTGAGGCCAAGAATTAAAGGTGAAAGTGTCATCTCACCACTCAAGAATAAGAAAATCCCGAAATTTGACACCCAAAACATATCTGTAGTGAACTTTGAGTGTCTCAGCCCTCACTTCCTCTCATGTGGTAGAATTATTGTGAGACCACCATCAATGGAGAATGAAGTGAAACGAGAAAATTGAGTTCACTAGCGGCTTGAACTGGATTTATTTTTACAATGTCATTGAAACATGATATGAATTAATGTCCCTGATTTGTGAACATGGATGGAAGTTAGGATCATAGGAGTCGATGAATCATCAGAAGAGCAATCGCCCATGTAACTGTACTTTACCGATCCAATTTGGTCGAATAATCATCTCACCGTGTAATTCTCATGCAAATTGCAACTTCTGTGTTGATATTCACTGTACGGCACAAAAACGAACGGAGTCTGATTATTTATATCATTATTATCCTGATTTGTATTCGAACGGGGCATCACAGGGGTTATCTCAACACCCCAAAATAGTATTTGATATCGGATAATAAGTAATCGAATGAAACACTTCGAAATATGCAAGTTGCAAATCGTTCCGAATGATGAAATCAAACTTCATAAAAACAAAGTTCACACAAAATTTTACAGTGAACTGTGTCTTGCATTATCAGATTGAAAATTCAGAGTAATCATTGATTCATCGATATTACCAAACCAATCGACCATACAATAGCTCCGTGGCTTTGAATGCTCACTTTTCAATCCAGGTCTACCGACATCTTCTGAAATGAAAAATCTCAGTTGAAGCCAGTTTGAAAATTATCTCCCTCTGGGTTGATGAACCGAAAGAATTATGGAAATATCTACCATAGTCCATTGAATGGGATTTGGTGGCAGAAAGAAGTGAAATATTCGGGTGGATAAATACACCAGAAGGTAGAGTGCTTATACAGATGTATACATTCAACTCGAATATTTTGTCCAAGTTCACGAACCAGTATCATTGGATGAAAAAGTATATCAAATTCAGGATAATGTTACTTCCTATGAATTGATGACATTTCTTACTGTGCAATCGATCAGCTTCAAGATAATGCGTAAATAAATACAAAAAGTGTAATTGAATTCATTGACGTATCTTCTTGAATTTGATTGAATCCACGAAAATGGAATGTGATATCACGATTGAAGAGCATAAAATTGTTATGAAATTGATATACTATCCCATCCAATTGCACTGGTTCGTGAACTCATGAAACAATGATGAAAATCAATTAATAATTTCCCATTTGTATGAGCACCATGCCTTTCCCCCCCTCACCTCCTCACTTGAAATCTCAAATTGAATGAAAACATATCCGGCCATGTAGGAATTCAAACCTTCTTTATCGTTCATTTTTCCACTTTGAAATATTGTACATGAATGATAAAAATGTTACAATAAATTCATGCTGTCACCAATCATTCACGTCTGTCGATTTCTATTCATATATATATATATATATATATATATATATATATATATATATATATATATATATATATATATATATATATATATATATATGATGATGATGATGATTATTGTTTGCTTAACGACCCCACCAACAGCTAGATTATACGGGGGTACGAACAAACGGGTGATAATGAATTTATGAAGTGATGATTAGTGAGAGGACATTTACAAAAACCCATGCCTAGTGCGGGACTCGAACCCACGCCCAACGTTGACTTCAGTTTCTGAAGTGGTGCTTCAGCTGATCGAGCTACCGAGGACGGCTAATATATATATATATATATATATATATATATATATATATATATATATATACATATATATATATATATATATATATATATATATATATATATATATATATATATATATATATATATATATATAGGCAGGAATGGAAACTGAGGTGAAAAACTGAAGAAAGTTGGTATATTATATTGTCTTGAATAACCGTTTCCAGGTTTAAATATCAGAATTTTAATTGGAAAAAACGAATACATGGAGCAAACCCAGTCTATAACTCAGATCGAAAGCATTGTGACATTCTCTTTCAACAATTTTCATTTCAAGAACGCTTCATTTCCATTTCATGACAAAGAACATCATGAGAGGATCACAGTGCGGACTGAACATCGAATCCGAGCAACAATAAGAAAACATCCATTTTGATGGAAAAGAATTGAACCATAGGTTCCATAACGATGAATACTTCAGTCCAGCAAATCGTGTGTATAAGTTATGGATGTGAATATATGGATGGAAATAACATGCTAAAGTTTGTTCGCATATTCCATTTTGTTTTACCATCAATTATTTTCTCACTGGGAAACATATCTCATCATTCACAAGTGTTTATTTATTCATTTATTTAATCCAAAGATTTGTACATGGCACAAATATAGGAGGTATAAAAACTAACAACTAGATATAAAAATTAGTAGATGAAAGAATGGATTGAAAAAAAGACAGAATGATATATATAGTAGTGCAATGATGGTCTAATGAGATTTTGAAGTTAGGAATTCGTTGAGGTCATAGAAGGGGTTCTGAAGTAGGAAATATTTAAGTTTGTATTTGAAAGATGAGAGTTTGGTGAGGCTAGTTATATGGGCAGGTAGTTTATTGTAAATGGTTGTGCAAAGATGGAGAGGGCTGTGTCTGAAAAAAGCGTGGGAGTGTGTTAGAGAACGGATAGAGTTACTGTGACTGGTAGGGTAGTTATGGATAGAAGCATTTTTGGGAAAGAGGCTAGAGTTGGAGTAAACATAAAAACTGGCAATTTGAATAAGAGTACATGTGAGGGTGAGAATTTTTAGCTTTGTGAAATGTGATTTACATGAGGAACTGCGAGAAATACCGGAAATGATGCGGATTGCCTGTTTTTGCATAATGAATATTCGCTTAGCTCCTGGGGAGGAACCCCAGAAGAGAAGTCCATAAGAGAGATGAGAGTGGAAATAGGCATGGTAGACAAGTAATAGGGTATGAGGATTGAATTCATAATCTCCTCCATTTGCATGAACAACTTATATAGTATCCAAGCGAAACAAAACATCGAACGCATGGTGCGATAATTACATGAGATGATGGCGAGATTTGTAAACAATGAACGCACATCTTTGTTCTCGATATATTTGGCTGATTAAACAGGTCTGAAATCGCTCATTCAGTCGCCAATAGATCTCAGTTATCATCAAGGTGCGTTATTGAACACAATTGATACAAAAGATCCAAACACTGTCGCATAACCTTCGGTACCATAGAATTGGTAGAATATACGATCCAAGATCATTGATGAATGAAAATGAAGAAATGTGACACGATCTATAATCCATAAAATTGAATGTTTACTATTTTAGTGGAGGCGTGTATGCCACAAAGTTCCACCTGATCATCATCACACCAATTGTGTGCACCTCACATGTCGGGTACGGGCGGATGAGCCTGTCGGGCTGGAAACCAGGTGACTCGACCGTGCGACATTGGTGCGATGTGAGAGTGGAAGAGAGAGTTCTGATACTTCATATTGTCATCCAGTTGGTGGTCTACTAGATTGAGAGTATGCGCGGGTTTTCTTCTCCATCATCCGTGAACGCGCATGATCGCGATCGTGACGGTCGGATTCACAGAATGCTAGCTCATATAGATTTCAAGACGTATTCACGTCAAAATGACGTATCATGTGTTCCTACACCGTGGAATGACCTTGAACTCGTCAATAAGTTCGACATGAATGGAGTGTATGATATTCATGAACAGTGAGACGTGACACAGACTCGACTGTAATGTGTAACTTGAAAGTCAAACTATTTACTTTGAGACTTGTTTCGATCCAGTTCAATTCCACGTCAAAGTTGAAAGTTGTTGCTAATTGAAATGACTTTGGATAGTTTATCCTACGTCACCAATATATAAGTTACAGTCAATTCGTACTTTGATATCTTGCATTGATATTTCAATTAGGCCCAGTATTACCAAGTCCAGTTAGTATTTATCTGAGAGTTAATGGAAACAAATAGCACAAGTAACCATGGTGATAACAAGTTTGAACTGTCAGATGAAGGCCAACCAGATTTGGTAATACCGGGCCTTAGTCTGATTAATGATCGGAATCCAGATTTGTTTCATCAGGTGTGAGAGGAAAACGATAAGATGAATCCAACGAGCGGTACATAATAATTGGCTCAATTTAGTTCATCACACTGACTTCGCGCATGAAATATATCTTCATATTTGTATTCTTCGAAATCTTATTGATTGATAAATTTCTGTGGAGAAAGATTCACGTGGACTACTTGAAAATGGATGGATTAACTGAGACCCAACAGCTGTCAAAAAATATCGATGCTGGCCTCCACTACAAAGTTACATCACCCCATTCTCAGAGTCAATGCAAACAAATAACATACCCAACCATGGTGATGTTCTCTCTCTCTCAACATCTTTTTTCAACATATTTCATGTTGATGATTCAAGATCCCTGTAAATAATGATGACGTATATCACAAAGCCAGGAAACGTTTTGAGCAAACCGATTCACGCTGAAACGGTTCAAAAAATGAGTGTATATGACAATAACTCGAAAACACCTCAGCAAAACGTTTCAATTCCAGCCATCTTGAATATTGGCAGTGCCTTGTGAATAATTATTGTCCGCGTTCAAGCAAGGCTTTGGACCTTGAGCAAGGCCTTCTATAGTATAACAATAATATAGAAAACCTCGAATCGGTTTGAAGTGTATATCAATCGTATCAAGATGTCCAATTGACCACTAGTGATAGGCGTGGCTTATCGACTGGCCACCTAGATATATACTTCATGTAGGCGTTTAGAGATACTGTGATAGATAATGTCAAAATACCTAGGCCACATAACAAACAGCCCATTTGATTGGATGTTTTGTTTTTGTGACGTTTGTGGGCGGGTCAATCACTACTCGTCAATTCGCTTCCCAAACTGGGTTGTAACTCAAGTGTTTCACACCAAAACTGAAAGGTATATCACCATCTCTAAACCGTTTCAGCGTGAACTGGTTTGCCTAAACCGTTACCCGACTGCAGTGTGGTATACATAGTCAATGATGATAATACTTGTGAAAATAAGAATCGAATGTATCAATGTATATTTCTGTTGGAAGACGTCTAGACGGTATGAAATACAAAATACAATGTTCACCACTTCCCTACACGGAAACGCGTTCTGTCTGCGCGGGAACCAGATGACGTCACGTCGTACAGATGAAAACCATGCTGTGGATTCGTAGATATAAATGCAATTTGATAGCCCTATTCTAAATTGATGATTTAATATGATACAATTATTGTTGTTGTTGTAGTCGAACATATTCGTTATACAAGTTGAAAATGAGACCGCGAATTTGAAGAATAATATCAGAAAATCAACTGAGACATTATAGATAGAATGTAATAGCTTCACCTTCATCGCTTATCTGATACAATCTAATTGCTGTTGTGGTTGTTGTTGTTGTTGTTGTTAACGACTTCACCAACAATCCGATTATTCAGGGAATTACATGCTCTCTCGACCACATATCATCAGGGTGTATTATCCCCTTTAGTCCTCAATAAAAGTTTGAGCCATCCGTCTTATTGACGGTTCTACACCCCTAATCGCGTATTGGTGAAACATCTCGGAGACGGGCGTTCGGTTCATTCAAACGTTGCAACAAGTGTTTCTACTCACATTCGATGTAGAAACAAGATAATTATTTATAAACCTCCTCTTAGCCCCTTTTATCCCCCTCTGAGCCCCCATCACTTCTGTTTGTCTGAGTTCTGCATCAAAGTCCGGTGAATTATTCACGTTTTCATCCCTCTGACGTCACGGGTTGATGAATTCCGGGAACACATGAGTGATCATTTATTCATTCATATTGTGTCCAACGACAAAGTTCAATGAAAACTGAGATCCATCGATGTGGGTATTCGAAATTCAAAAAAGGTTAGAAAACGGCCATGAAAGGTTGATGATGATTATTGTTTGCTAAACGACCCCACCAAAAGATATATTATACGGGGATACGAATGTTCAGGAGATCACCAAACTATGGAGTGATTATAGGTGGAAGGACGTTTCCATAAACCCATACTTCAAGCAAGACTCGAACCAACGTCCAACGTTGACTTCAGTTTCTGAAGCGGTGCCTCAGTTGACTAAGCTACTGAGGCTGATCAATGACATGTTGCCAAGGCTGATAATATCAATGACCTAATTAATTTTGTCATTGAGATCTACATTACTTATTATTTTTCCAACGAAATCGAAACTTGATACAAAATCATTGTTTCCCAATTATGGTTATGGATGACAAATTATTGATTATTACTCGATCATTGATCATTTTTCCAGAATGGTGTTTCATCATATGAGAACTGAGAAGAGCTCTTTTTGACAAATAACTGAATATTGAATGAACTGATACAGGGTTAAAAAATTGGACTGCTTTCACACTAAGGGAAATTGAGGGTCAGAATATTTCGTCCCATTTTTTCCTTGTATCAGTGCAATAATTGGAAACACATGTGACATGAGATATGTCCACAAAAAACTTCAGAACACTTGAAACTTGCCGCATTTAATCAGCAATGGTTATCACCCCTGGTTACGAATGTTATTTCAGTGTCCTGGGCGCTTACCACGACTGTCACTTGAGAAAACGTCCCAGGCATAGTTAACTCCAAGAAACCAGGACTTTGATCGGATAATGTGCACTAGGAAAGCAGAATACCATCACAATACGAGATAATAACAGAGTCACGGTCTCTTGGAACGCAAAGATGTGACATATCTTCAGCCCACCTCAAGAGCAGTGCCGGGATTCTGTGCTCACAACAATAGAAACCATGTTGCCATGGTACATAGCTCTATTAGTCAAAGTCCAGTCTTTTGAAGCTTGCTGGGCCCAAGTAGCAGTCCTGACCAATAATCAACAGATTGTCAGTTTGTCATATGAGTTGACATAACCTGCTCTGAATAAATCACGGAAACGTTCAATGAGAAAATACATTTATTCCATGGTAATTAATAGATTGATAACTCATACAACCCATACATGTTCGTTATGGTATATGAAATAAATGTCAGTGTTTAAAAACTGGATATATATCTTATATATATGAATTGTAGTAAAATGTGAAGTAAGCTTAATTATTGTATAACAAAACTGCAGACGTGTCAGAAATGTGAAATACTAATTTATAGTTATGAGAGTCGATTCAGCGAAACATGAGTTTTTTTCTGATAACTTTTGAAATGGATAAAATATCAAAATTCTGATCCGAAGACAAATATGTTCAAGAATTATTCTGAAAAAAGATGGACCTTGATTTTCAGACCATTCTCAGAGGTTTTCGACAAGGGGAAAAACATTATAATGCACTTCCTAATCTCAATATGGCCAACAATATGGCTGTAAAAGTCAAATCAGGAATGTTATATTCACATCAATATCACTGTTGAAAATATGCGCGCGCTTTATTTTGTGACTTCTCCATAGTTCCACTTTTAAACACTAACAGCGTACCTGTAAAAGTTCCTGGCGGATAGAAGCTGATGACATATTATCCTATCCAAAAACATGTGGAAAATATGCGATTTGGAAAAAAAATTCACAGTTCAACCATTTTGAAATGAAACAAATCATCTGCGTTGTCCAGTTATTAGAGAGTGGATATCTCAGAGCATTCGAGGATTCCCACCAAATACTGATACTTCGTAAGATCCAAATTTGGTGGGCTCTTGAAACCTGTCCATTTTGAGATCAAAAATGATGAATTGCCGCCTGCTTGTCTCAGTCAAGTATCTCGGATAGAGTTGAGAACTGGAGTCAGATCGGGCGTGTGTTCAAATCCCGCATAAGGCATGATTTTTTGTGATGTCGTTCCGCCTATCATCACATCATCGTTTCATTATCATCAGCTCATTTTCTCACTCCTATGACCTAGCTGTTGGTGGGGTCGTTTAGTAGCATTGCGAAGAAGTAATGGATCACATCATTATTGTGCAATATATAGATTCGAATTTGTGATGATGAGTTCTTCTGTGTGGAAGAGGTAATATTCCATGAAATAACCAATGAAGATGGGCGTGACTTATAGGAAACAGGGGAAATTTCAGATACCTTGATTGGTTATTCCGTATTTCCCCTACTTCGCTGTCCACGTGATTGGTTTTCATATTCTGTGACATCACGAGGGCGGACGATCTACAATGGTCAATTATCGTTTCGGAGTTATGGAATGAATATGTGGATTGTATTCTTCTGTAAGCTAACTGGTTCAAAATTGATATATCGCCGCATGGAGGGAACAATTGTACCGAAACTAACTTCAATTTCAGTTCAATGTGCTTCCTTTGAATCTATAATGAGATAGATTTCATATCGTGATTACCTATTTCATTCGATGAATCGATTCAATTCATACTTTGAATGAACCATTTTCTCGGTTTCCTTTCCATGTATATTCGATCATAGCTGGTTTGTATTATGTGCCTTGAATTGACAATCATCTACATACGTTATATTCATACTTGAACATATACATCCACATTCACCATATACACACACACACATATATATATATATATAAATATATATATATATATATATATATATATATATATATATATATTCATATATATATATATATATATATATATATATATATATATATATATATATATATATATATATATATATGGATATATATATATATATATATATATATATATATACATATATATATATATATATATATATATATATATATATATATATATATATATATATATATACATATATATATATGCATATAAATATATGAATATATATATACATATATATATATATATATATATATATATATATATATATATATAAATATATGTATACATTCAAATATCTGATTCCATGGAACTGATTCTCTCATCATATGACACGAATAGTTCACGAAACATCGTATTGATCAATTGCAAGATAAACACATCACTTGAAACAATATGAGTGATCATCCAATCACACAATACCATTCGGTGGATACTTTATCAACATATTAACAAAATCAATAGAACTAATGAACCACACCTACATTCGTTTTACATGTTCAACTGTAGCTAAAGCAATTCGTTTATCAACAATCCAATTACAGTTAATTACAGATGATAACTGGAACAATCACCACTATTTCAACCCCTAACACTTGTGATGATCGTATGTGCACTACGTGGTATGACAGAGAGACGCTGGTTTGAATCCCGTCCAGACAATACTCGGTGTACTTCATATTATCACTAGGAAAATGCGAGATGAGCGTTGTGAGATGAGCTTAGAACTTTGGAAATATAGGATGATAATTATTCTGTCAGCTCAATCCACATTCACGGATCTTGTATTACTTCAAACGTACAAAAACCTCACCTGCAACTTGTTGATATTTATAGTGCTGCAACCTGTCGTATATACACTTCGCGGAACCTTTTGATACAAAAATTTAATAAAATGTTCACTTTTATTGCGTTTTCTTCGTTTTTTTCCATCTGATTGTTACACAAATCTCTGCGAAGGTGAATGATATATTACTGTTCAAATCTTGTGGAAATTTGATAGCTTCTGAAAAATTCCTGAATTAATGAATATTAGGGTTTTAAGGTGCATCGACAGCAAGGTCCTGTGAAGAATTATTGCTTCTCAACTATTTTTCCTCCGGGTTAATCTTATGAGGATTTTTCAAACGCTATGATTTTTCCGGAGAAAAATCCGACCGATTCTCTCTGAGAAACGATTCCAGCCTATTATGGTATCGACAGAACTTTGTAGAAAAAGTTTCAATTCGATAGATATTTTTTTCCGGAACTGTATGCCGCTCACAAAATTACAAACAAAAAAAAAACATAAAAACGAAGCCCATTTTTTTCGGTATGTGAAATGGAATCTTCGCTACGCTCATCTGAAAACAACTTCTCACGCAAATTACGAACGACCGTCTCATGTATGATTCAGTTATGACGGCCGGATGTCTCGATACTCGATTTGTTAATTCGGACAACATATAGGATAATTGTAGAGGCTTGTTTTGTTGGGCAATATAAACAAGTCATGGATGAGAGTTGAGTAAATAATTCATGAACCAATTGTTGAATGAATTCATGAACTGAATGATGTGATAGGGGATTTAATATCCGTTCTCAAATAGAATGGGGAAAAACATTCCAAACTCTGAGAATGATTCATTATTCTTAAAAAAAAAAATTATATACTAAAAACACTTTCAGATGAACAAGTTTGTAGTTGTAATGGTTCAGATTCACGGAGGAAGAACCACCATATCTCTGTATTCCTCGTATTTTCCCAGGCGCTGATCATACTCAATCTCTCGCAAGTACAATTATCATCCTAATTTCCATCATTATTATCACTAGGAGAACGCGGGATTTGCGTTGTGAGATGAGCTTAGAAGTATGAAAATCTAGAATGAAAAATATTCTGTCACTTCAATCCACATTTACGGACCTTGGATTACTTCAAACGCTCAAAAACCTTACCTCCAACTCATTGATATTCATAGTGCTGCAGCCTGTTGCATATACAATTCGCAAAACCAATTGATAGGCCTATATCTTTGATCCAAATGTTCAATAAAATGTACACCGTTTTCTTTGTTTTTTCTAATCCGATTGTTGCAAAAATCTCTGAAAAGGTGAATAATAATATTGTTCATATTCGGTGAAGATTTGAGAGCTTTTGATGAATTCTTGTTTCCCAAGTATTTTTTCTCCGGGTTATTCTGATAAGGTTTTTTCAAACTCTACGATTTTTTCCGGATAAACCTTTTTTTCTGAAAAACAATCCCAGCCCATTCTGGTATGACAAATATATGAAGAAAATTTTTCGAGTCGATAGGTATTTTTTCCTGACCTGTATGCCACGTACAAAATTACAAAAAAAAAAAACATCAGATCGGAGCCCATTCTTTTAGGTATGTGAAATGGAATCTTCGATACGCTCATCTAATCAATAGTACTATCATTTGTTTTTCA
>OZ023338.1:16043400-16055900 GCA_964007535.1 Brachyptera risi | reverse complement strand
GATCGAGATGGAAGAATATAAACGGATGGGTTATTACATAATGTATGATAATGTATTCTGATCATGATATTATTGATGATAATATATTCATTGGTCCAGAAGAATCAAACATACAAGTATGATATTGAATAAGTCGAACATATTGAAATCATAGCCTACAAACACAAGTTTGCATTCCTTTCGGATAAATTGAAATTCAGCACAAAGTATAAAACAATGTGATATGATTGGAGAATGATCAGTCCATTCATATGAACATGATTACAAAGAACGAGATGATCATCGAATTTTCCGATATGTGAAATTGAAATCAAACGAATCAATTACTTTATAGAAACATTTTTCTCTCAATAATATATTTCTTTGATGGTGATTTGAATTTGAACTCATTGTTATAAAAAATAGAGCCTGCATAGCTGGGACAATCATCTGATTTCTTGAGGCAATGTTTCTTCATATGTATATTGTTCTGTTCTCTTGTAGAATAATCGTGGATTATAATCGTTTGCTAATGAAATATGTTTCCTCTCATTTACATACATGATGGACATGAATATACAGAGAGAGGGTGAAGCTGAAATATGGAATCTTCTAAACATATCAGCTCAATAATCCTTATAATAAACATCCCCACACGGATTGGAACTGGCGTTTGCTAAATAGCGTATTGCTTTTTTCTGTAGTATAAATAATCCAGGAGTGTGTTGAGACTTTCCCCATAGAAAAACATAAAACATAGTACATTTTATATAGTATATGTACAATTTGAAGCAGAAGTGTGAGTCTCTTTGCTACCTGGTCGAACCAGTTTATTATGTTGAATTATTTGACATATCGTATCAAACGACAGGAATAGATTTTTACTCGAGCTTCAAGCCACACATTCTTAACCAGGATAGAATTTCAATCCATTTATATGAAATGTTTCGTTTGTCAGTTGGACAAATGTACCAGACTGAACCGTCATTCGGGAGACCGGTGTTCGATACCCGCCATGGTCGACCATCCTAACCAGGGTTTTCCGTGGTTTCCCTCTGTCGTTCAGGTTGATACTGGGATAGTTCCTTAACAACAGGCCACGACCGACTCCTTCCCACCATCCAAAACACCTAATAAAATGAACTTTCATCTCATCATCCCATAATCTCATTCATCATCCACCGACACCAATACATCGTTGCCATCAGTAGCCCATAGTGCGTCATTTAGACCCAATATGGAAAAAAATGTACCGGAAGGACATTATTTTCTCCGATGGAATCTTTGTGAGAAACGATGATAGCCCATACAGAGCTCATTCTGCCATCACTTGAAACTATATATCTGAGATTTCAATCATCTTCAATCAGTTCTTCGATGAATCTCCAGTCCATGAGGTCACCACCAGGTGGAATGATCATCAAACTTGAGCAAAGCAGAAGAAAATAGGAAATGTATCACCTGACGTCGACAGTATTTGTTGTGAGTGGTAATGACTCGAGTTGGATGAAAACACTGCAGGAAGATATTATTGTTAGATGAGGAATATGGACTAATTCCATCCCACTCTTATGAAGCTTTGTATGTTCATTGTTCCTGCAAGCACTGCGCAGGTTGCACTGCGCAGGTTGCACTGGTTCACTGAATGACTTGGAAATGTATGAGTCTGTTTTTATTCGTTCAGTTTGTAGTTGAACTTCAAAGAGACGTTATTTAGTATTTATGAAGCATGTATGAGACTCTTCACTGCTATATGGAACATTCGAATCATATATCACATGCATTGATACGATGATACTTTTCATGATGATATACATAGAAAATATCCCTAAACTACGCCAGTAGATCGTTGTAAAGTGCGTCGTTGGACCCGATATAATAAATATACATTCTGAAATCACTCAAGAAACAAATGTTAAACCTCATTTGATATGCTGCATACTCCAAACTGTAAACTCCATACACAAATACATTCATCACCAATCTCATAGAAAAACTTCAACTTCTTCCTGGTAGAATATTAACTTGACGATAACTTGATAAAGTACTTGATGCCTTTTGAATACATTTTTCATTTCCCAATCTGGCCGTGAAATCACGTCGATAAACCTTCAACAAAATGATATATATGTTCGACACACCCAACCGTTATCAGAAATGAATGAAATGGACGGTCGATCGGGAACACCAACATTCACCCACCAACCGAAGAAAATAATGCTAAGGAGGAAGATGTCTATATTCAGTAACTTGAACCTCAAAGAGATGTAATCAAACATGACAAGTCTCAACAGTGTATCTCGACTATTGATGGCCTAGTTCATTCTTCTGATCAACTTACGTAATCCCCTGCTCATGAAGTTGTTGTTGTTATTGTTGTATTGCTGTTGTTGATGAGACTCATATCCGATATTATTTCTACCGACTCAATCTTACCACCTCATTCAATGGTATAATCATTTACCAAAACAAACCACCTCTCATACAGTGTGAACCAATTAAATCTAACTTGAAACTAAACCAGAAACACGAAATTCAAATATGACTCGTTTATTTTCATTCGTTTATGAACTAATTTCATTTGTCAATGGACATTGACGCCAATGTGGTGAGAGATAAGCAACAATATTCACCGGGTAATATCAAACAATTCGGTTAATTGTCAGGCAAAATTTCGCTGTATTGCTATTTCAATGCTTGCTAGTAATTTATCGAATATGGCAGAGAGCTTTGAGAAGAAAAGAGAGAGACAGATAGGAAGAGAGAGAGAGAAGGAGGAACAGAAAATAACAGTGGTGAAAGAAGAGAGAAAGAGAGAATTAGAGGTAGAAAGAGCAATATGTACTTATTTACAGAGAGAGAGAGAGACAGAAAAAGAAACAAGAGGAGAGGAACAGAGAGAGGAAGAGAGAGAGAGAAAGAGATCGAAGCAAGATAGAAAGAAAAAAAGCAAGAGATGAAGAGAGTGTGAGATCACTGAAGAGAGAGAGAGATAGAGAGAAGAGGAGAAAAGCAGGAGAGACAGACCGAGAGCAATAGAGGAAGAGATAGAGAGAACAAAACAGATTTAAATTAAGAGAGAGGGGGAAACACAGAAATGTGAGAAGAGAGAGAAAGAAAGAGAGAGAGAGAGAACGGAGCAGAAGAGATGACTATATTCAGCATCTTGAATGACAATCAAAATACACAAGTAGTTTAACATTAATCATGTGCTTAATGGGATAGTTGACAGCGAGGCTCGTGTGTAGGCCTCATAATGACTTGTGTAACTTACTAACTTGGCACAAATACACATAATAATAATAACAATGATTGGAGGAAGATTTGAAATTGTTCCACATGATGAATTGGAGTTCACACTTCCCGATCAAGATTGATTCATCCTGTAAAGGTCTTATGTAACATCTCCCCTCCTCAAAAAAAAACTGCTTCAATCGGTCGCGTTTTCTTTCTCTCTTACTCTCTTCTCTCTCTTTCTCTCTCTCTCTCTCTCTCTCTCTCTCTCTCTCTCTCTCTCTCTCTCTCTCTCTCTATATATATATATATATATATATATATATATATATATATATATATATATATATATATATATATATATATATATATATATATATATATATATATATATATATAAATATATATATATATATATATATATATATATATATATATATATATACACATATTGCTATGTCTTCCTCACTTCTTCTCTCTCTTTTCTTTTCTGTTCTCCTCTCCTTGTATCATCATCTTCATTTCTGCCTCTCATCTCTCTCTTTAGATCCTTGCTTTCTCCCTCTCTTTCTAATTCTCCTCTTTTTTTTTGATCATTGTCAATAATGTAGATAACGCATGATGTATGTCTTGTATAATGTATCCAAGTCAATACAAAAGTTAAAATAAAATACCTAATTCATGCATATTCTCTATTGAGGAACAAGAAGAAGATTTGTGTTAATTGTTCCAGTTTCAAAAAACTGTCGTACAGTAAGTGGAGTATGAATCGAACCAATGAGAATATATGTCTATATATCGGGTAAACATGAATGAGCCACGTGAGAGAATAGATGTGGGCTCGAACTCAAGGCTTCAGATGATTGTGTAGGTCTATTCTCTTGGCAATCAAAGTAGATATTGTAATGATTACATAGGAAGTTGTCCTATTGTCTCATACATGCTCATAGAATGTGCCTCGTGAGTAGAGATCTTCCATCATATGAAGGTTCCATAATGGTTGGTGAATATATTTTTCTGAACCAATTTTGAAGTTCCTCAATTACGATCAAAATTATGATGATAACATCTCACTCTTCCTCAAGATCCAATGGCAACTGATCCTGACATCATGAGAGTTTCAACGACACAAAATACAATATTAATATTTTCTCTGTCCGTCACGCATTGTAGGAATTATTACAAAATTGTGCTCAATGTGATCAATTCTTCTCATTTTTTGCTCTCAGAGAGAATGAATATTTTCAATCGTCAGAATCAATCTGATATTTCTATCAAACGATAACCATGTTATATTGGTGATGGAATTCATCCATCTCTATAATATGTGTTCTTCAATTCTGAGAACAGCTTGGTAATGTACTTTCGTGCTCAAAACCCGTGAGAATGATGCATTGTGAGGTGAATAGTCTTCACTTATATATATTGGAAATATATTTTCTGGGGTGGTACAATCACCCTTGTGGTGAACCGTTCATTCGATTCTACATTCTTGTAGACCATATCGGAAAGCAATGTTTTTATCTCAAGTTTCGAAAAGAGTTTGGAAACACATACTACGTCATGAGACGTTATAAGGTATGATCGTTTTCCCGATCAGTTGTATCAATTAGGAGAGTCGTTCTCACTGAAAACGGTGCATCTGAAAGCTCTGATCGCGATTCAACGCGATCAGCAGATTCGAAATGATTCACGCATTCTGAATGCCATTATTACGCTCAACTCTGATTCCATGAGAAAAATAACATTTTTATATTATTCAATCTGTTGCAAATGTATTCAAATTCATGTAAATTTAAACTGAATCTGAAATTTTCAGCATGTTATATCTACTGTCGTGAACTATTAACAGTAGCAATTTTCAAGCGTCATTCTTTGAAATTTGAAACGTTTTAATCCTCTGATGGAATTGAATTCCGTTTGAACAGATTCCGAGTGATGTTCGAATAATCCGATCGACCGTCTCCCGTATCGATCACAACCAACCGACACGGGTTTCGACTTGTCAATCAGTGAGAATTGAGAGTGTGAATTTAATTCCCGTAGGGTTTTATACGTACGCTATCCCACTTGTCCGTCAAGTGTCAAGTGGGTACGTTGGGGAACTGGGGAAAAGGCAGATCAAAAAAGCTGGAATGTGAACATTTAATGTTTGACTGATCGGCATTACAGATGGAAAGTGTTGAGTTCCATGAAATTATATCGGATCCGACGTTTTCAAGTCGGAGTTATTTTGTGGAATCAAATTGATGACTGGTGAGATGAAAGAGTTCATGCGTATTGATACATGTCTTTCATATATATAAATATGTATATATATAGGCCTATATATATATATAAATATATATATATATATATATATTATATATATATATATATATATATATATATATATATATATATATATATATATATATATATATATATATATATATATATATATATATATATATATATATATATATATATATATATATATATATATATATATATATATATATATATATATATATATATATATATATATATATATATATATATATATATATATATATAAAAAAATACATATATATATATATATATATATATATATATATATATATATATATAATATATATATATATATATATATATATATATATATATATATATATATATATATATTATATATATATATATATATATATATATATATATATATTTATATATATATATATATATATATGGTAATATAATTTCCACGGTTGTGCCACGTCTTGTAGATGACGGAGATCGACGTTTCGAAGGAATTTCATCCTTCATCTTCAGGTGTCTTGTCGGGACGAACATCAGCAATCGAATGACTGGGGCTGTCTCGATGCGTCGTTATGAGTCTAATCCGTGATCGAAGCCGGTCCAATGGCTGCTTCTCGTCAAGTTTTTTCCTGTCTGATTGGGGCGGTCGAAAATTGAGTGTTCTGATTGGTCGACACAGTTCAGTGTGCTCAAGTCGGTCTCTGGAGATGGTGTTTCCACTTGGCAGTCTGGCTTCGAGTAGTGGGGCGCCGAGCCGTTGGCGATGCGGAAGGTGGGCGTGCAGTTGCCGGCAGCTCAGTCGACGTGGCTCCCGTAGTCTGAGCGGTCACCCATCCAACTTGTGGCCCGAGAGAATGTTGCTTAACTATAAGCTGTGAACGAGTGACTGGAGGCGACGTGCTACTCGGGTCCGGTTCACGGCGACTTTCGCTAGGGATCTGGACAACCTTGTTGGTTGGATCTTCCATACTTCCTTTCGACTTTGTTCCAGGCTGTGCTATCTTGTCCAGTATTGGCTTCCATGTATGTGGTAATCGCCGAGCATCATCCCTCTTGTTCAGATTCTGAGGATGTCGTTCAATCTCGAGTGCTTCCCGGATTATTCTAGCATACAGGTGGGGAACGGATGCCAACGACTTCATTCCATCAAAGTTTATTGTATGTCCCTTTGTGGAGGAGTGTTGTGCCAAGGCAGAGTTCTTCTCGTTTTTAGCGACGTAGTTTTTGTGCTCTTGCAGTCGTGCTGACATCTTTCTGCCCGTCTGCCCTATGTATGTTGCAGCACAGTCCTCACAAGGTATCTCGTACACCCCTTGATCCTCCAAATGTATCTTGTCTTTCGGACTTCTAAGTAGCTCCCCGATCTTTTTGTCTGTTGAGAATACTGTTTTGATGTTTTCTGCTGCCAGAATTTTGCTGAGAAGGTCTGTGGTTCCTTTGATGAATGGAAGGTAAGCGAACGCTCGAGGTTCCTCTTTCTCCGTTGTTTCTACGCGAGGTTTCAGATTCCATGCTTTTTGGATGAGGCGATTTGGGAAACCATTCTGTTCCAAAGCCTTGTGGAGGGTTCTGTATTCAGTATTAATGTTGTCCATGTCAGCTATTCTGCGTGACCGTGCGGCTAGAGTATTGGCTACTGACCTTATCTGTGCTGGATGATGGTGTGAAGCTGCATTGAGGTAACGATTGGTGATCCAAAAAGCGTGGAATCTGAAACCTCGCGTAGAAACAACGGAGAAAGAGGAACCTCGAGCGTTCGCTTACCTTCCATTCATCAAAGGAACCACAGACCTTCTCAGCAAAATTCTGGCAGCAGAAAACATCAAAACAGTATTCTCAACAGACAAAAAGATCGGGGAGCTACTTAGAAGTCCGAAAGACAAGATACATTTGGAGGATCAAGGGGTGTACGAGATACCTTGTGAGGACTGTGCTGCAACATACATAGGGCAGACGGGCAGAAAGATGTCAGCACGACTGCAAGAGCACAAAAACTACGTCGCTAAAAACGAGAAGAACTCTGCCTTGGCACAACACTCCTCCACAAAGGGACATACAATAAACTTTGATGGAATGAAGTCGTTGGCATCCGTTCCCCACCTGTATGCTAGAATAATCCGGGAAGCACTCGAGATTGAACGACATCCTCAGAATCTGAACAAGAGGGATGATGCTCGGCGATTACCACATACATGGAAGCCAATACTGGACAAGATAGCACAGCCTGGAACAAAGTCGAAAGGAAGTATGGAAGATCCAACCAACAAGGTTGTCCAGATCCCTAGCGAAAGTCGCCGTGAACCGGACCCGAGTAGCACGTCGCCTCCAGTCACTCGTTCACAGCTTATAGTTAAGCAACATTCTCTCGGGCCACAAGTTGGATGGGTGACCGCTCAGACTACGGGAGCCACGTCGACTGAGCTGCCGGCAACTGCACGCCCACCTTCCGCATCGCCAACGGCTCGGCGCCCCACTACTCGAAGCCAGACTGCCAAGTGGAAACACCATCTCCAGAGACCGACTTGAGCACACTGAACTGTGTCGACCAATCAGAACACTCAATTTTCGACCGCCCCAATCAGACAGGAAAAAACTTGACGAGAAGCAGCCATTGGACCGGCTTCGATCACGGATTAGACTCATAACGACGCATCGAGACAGCCCCAGTCATTCGATTGCTGATGTTCGTCCCGACAAGACACCTGAAGATGAAGGATGAAATTCCTTCGAAACGTCGATCTCCGTCATCTACAAGACGTGGCACAACCGTAGAAATTATATTACCATGTACCATCGGCCACGAGAATCTCCGTCAACATATATATATATATATATATATATATATATATATATATATATATATATATATATATATATATATATATATATATATATATATATATTCAAGTACGAAATCGAGATTTGAGTATGGAGGAAATTGAACTGAAAGTAATAAGATACTCGAAATTCCACATGCTTTTCCAACAATCTATCAAATCTTCGTTTCACTCATCATACATGCCCGCCAAAGTTTTCCTCAATACGGTACAAGAATTCAATTTTCCAGTTTAAAAAAAAAAAACGAATAATATTACTCACCATCGTTTCTTTCAGAACAACAAGCCCGACTAGCATTGGATTTACCACACAATCCGCCAAATATTTCCTCATCAGAATCCTTTTTTTCATCAGAGCAATCGTGAATATTTGTTTCCACTCCTGTTATCATTCTCATCAGTGTAAATTCGAAGTTCACATCATCGATTCCCCAAACTCTGCCAGACCAATCATTATCAAATATCACGTAGTTTCGATTCGGAATGAGTGCCCAGAAAGATTCTTTATTGACCGCATCCAACTACTCAACATCGAATCGAGAAAGAAATGAACAAATAAACGTACAAACAATCGAAAGTGAATATCTATCAATGAACAAAGTAAGGACCAATTATGAAGGAGAACAACAAGTCGAGATCAAGTAATTATAACTTTTCGATTTCTTGTCGTGCCCCACTCCTGAAATCCATTCTCAATCATCCTCATCCCTGAATGAGCAACAGAAACGTCATGGCAGGCTGTGAAAGTTGACAGAAATCAAGAATGTCGCAGTTTAATGTCTGTCAAAACATTTCGATCTCACTCTCAAAAATCTTCAATTAACTATTTCTTCCATGTTACGAGTCATCACGACCCTCTTATGAATAACATCAAAGATCTCATAAGTGACTCTCGACGGAAAATGACGTCACACTCAGTTGGAATGTGGCAGCTGTGAGTCTATTCATAGAACTATCCCGAGTGAATAGAAGATAGAGGATTCTATTCTCATTTGAGATCAATCATCACTGTTTTGAGTCACACGATGTGGTTGTTTGATGAGAGTTTACGGTTGAAGATTGAATCTCAAACACTACGAATATGTTAATTCATTTTTGATGGTTTGAATATTGTTTGCGACCCCACGGACAATTGAGTCATTTGAAGGTGCCAATGAGCGGATGATTTCGAAAACGATTTGAATGGAAAGTGAATTCAATTCTGTATAGATTAGATATTGCTCGTAAAAAGTGACGTAGATTTGATATGTGCTTCTATTCTCAAACGTTATTCGGAAGGACGAGTATTTTATTCTTCACGTGCCTGCTTGGCTGTTGGATCACTGACATTCTGAAATGAACCAGCAGCTTACCTTGAACAATGCAAATAATGTAATGTATGTATGTATCAGAATTGCTGGTATAAAGAGTATAGGAAGGAAGCTGAAACGAGCAGCTACAGGTTCGTATGAATATTGGAAACATCAACAGCTGTTGAGCTTGTCACAGAACACGTGCTAGGCTGGGGTAATCAAACAAGCTTCAAATAGGATTCAATTTCATATACTGAAAAGAATTGGTGTTCGTTTTTATGTTCTTTTTGTTTTTGTTTTTATGTTTTTTTGTCGGTTCTCCACAGGTCGAACGGCTACAGCTATCCACCTCAAACTTCTTCACACCATGGTTCCTTATCTAACTCAGATCTGTATAGTTTTGTGGCATGATCAGGTGGTAACTACCATTTTTATGAATTCAAGAAATTTAAAAAATACTCATTAGAATAACACAGCGGGAAAAGAAGAGAATATTTTTATCTTACAGAAAAGGCAAGTTTGCGTGAGGTTGAATTACTTTCTGATACACATTTCTGGCAATTTTCAGCTTGATCGGGTGAGCCATTTTGAGTAAAAAACATAAAATGTGCTAAATTGGTACCACTCGAAGCAGTTTTTAGCCATTCATAAATTAAATGTCACCCAAATGGTGAATGTAGGCAAAAGTTTGGCGAAAGAGTCGACAAACTATCACTATCCGCTCGTCTAACAACGCATATATAGCGTTTTCCTAGTTGAATGAAAACTGGTTTCAGAGTAAGTGTTTGTAGTTGACAGGGTGGCATTTGAGCCGAGAATAGTTATGTTGTATCCATTAAACAGCCATATTATCAGATGAGCGATAAGGAGACTCCATTCCACTCATAAGAGGCTCGTCTGTGTTGTTGTTGAGCAATCCACAGGTCGCAGGGTTTGATTGATTGACATGACACTTCCAGAGTACACGCAAACTTATCGACCTTGGAATTGTTCAGGTTTTGAGATGAATTGGTCCAATCAATTTTAAAAGATATAATCCCAAAATTTCTGAGAACCCCCCCGAAGTTAGGCTCGACAAGAATACTCGAAAAATAAAATCTCTGCAAATGGAACATCAAAATATCCTCTGAATGTGTAGACATGAATGGTACACATGATCTCCATTTTGTGAGCAAATCGAATCAGAAGTTACGAAGGAAATGAATAAATTGGGTGATTTTATTCATCAAATATACAAATAATTGAGCAGAATTAGGTTACTAAAGTCCACTGTTTTCTGGATAAGATATTTGCTCAACAATGAAGTATCTCTCATATGCCTTGAGGTGTGTAGATTATCAGAGTCGATAGAGTAGCAAAGGTAGAACTACTTCAATGACTTATTATACTTGATCAGATATCTCGCTCATTTTGAAACGCTCCGATGCGTTTGCCTGGTCAGATGTATAGAAACATATCATACTATTTACATGGATGAGGACTGTATTCCCAAAAAGATTTTTTGTCAAAACCATGAATACAATTTTCCAAACTATTTGGTATCCAATAGTCATTATAACCGGGACTGTTTCATTCACAGATCCAAATTTGTAACACTACCTCAGTACTCATGTGTTGACCAGACAGCAGTATAGTCACGTGTAATAGAACGTAAAAAACAAAACGTGACTAGATTGAACGAATAACGATTAAATACAATAAACGATTAACTGGAAGGTATTTTGATTGGATCTTGAATTGAACGTAATGCAACTTCAAGCTGGGGACGTGTGTTCACGAATAGGTAAGTGGTGTGGTTTGTGATGAGACGTCTAGGTATCTATAAATGGCTTGCTCAACGAGGTTAGTCTTTGAAATTCTCCACTCAGTGTTCGATTCCAAGAACTAACAAATACATTCATATATAAATATGTGAAAAGATGGATATGTTGATATAAATATATATATATATATATATATATATATATATATATATATATATATATATATATATATATATATTTATATATATATATATGTATATATATATATATATATATATATATATATATATATATATATATATATATATGAATATATATATATAAATATATTAATATATATATATCTATATATATATCTATCTATCTATATATATATATATATATATATATATATATATATATATATATATATATATATATATATATATATATATATATATATATATATATTCATATTCATGTCAAAAATATCACCGTGGAGAAAAGTGAGCGACTCTTCATTGATTGACCTAATCCTCTAATCGGAAGAGTGGATCTGAATCAAACCATCACCAGTGCTCTCTTGGTTTCAAATAGAGTGTGAGGACAATCATTATTGTCACTAGGCAAACGCGTTATGTGTTGCCGCGTTGATGGATGAGCTCGAACATATCAACTTATCTTTGGATTTGTTATTATATATATATACACCTTGAGATTCGAACCATCAAATCACTGCCATCTCATTTTCCATCATCAATTGGATGAGCGAAGCGGAGACTCAATTCCGCCATACCCGAAAAAAGTGACTTTTTTTTCGCGCTACACATGTCGAACGAAAATCAAAAATCAGTTGAAACTTGGCATGCACAAGTGTGATTATCTAATTTGGTACTGTAAAGTTTCAAGTCGCAATCAGTTGAACCACTTATGAGAAAACACATTTGAAAGTTTTCAAAAACCCCATCAGGATAACCCAGAGGAAAATATTCGTGAAATAATTTTCATTCGGGACATTTAAAATTCTCAGGAAATTTTAATATAGAAACCTTACACATCATTCCAGATTTTCACTCGAATCGAATCAGCCGTTTTGATGTGAAAAATATATAATGGCATTT
>OZ023338.1:16020900-16038400 GCA_964007535.1 Brachyptera risi | reverse complement strand
GAGAGAGAGAGAGAGAGAGAGAGAGAGAGAGAGAGAGAGAGAGAGAGAGAGAGAGAGAGAATCTCAAGTATGATGATGGCAGTAATGATATTAGGACGATTAGTGGAGAGGAAATTCATTTTCAATTCGTTGATCAGTTCTAATTACCATTCCAAGATTCTCTAATAGCGCGTGGACCAATCAGCGTGAAGAAGGAATTGTGATAACTCCGACTTCTCACCTACTTCACAAACTAAGTTCATCAAAATATCCCGAGTTGGTTCTACTGGAATGAAAAACAAGTACTATCAAATTTCCCAATATATATAGGCCTACTTCAGGAAAAAATAATAATTGTCGACTCGCAGTCTCCGCCCACTTGACGTCAGAAATCATACCGTCCAATCGAGGGGCTGCTGGAACTGTAGTGAATCTCAAATATCCGATCAGTGTATCTTCGGATGACCACACATGATATAGATTCAACTGGCCAGCTGGTCAAGTCACGCCCATTTCTAGTCGTCAATTGAACATATTTGAAATTAAAATTGAACGTTAATTTTCAGGCTAAAGTGGTGGATACACTTGCAAGTCTTTGGAAGTGAGAAGTGTAAATCGGCCCCAATACCGTCGCTGATTGGTGCACGGCGACAAAATGACCGACTCGAAAGACCCTTCAAAAGTCTTTCAGAAGTCGAGCATTGCTCTACAAGTGAGAGCGAAAAGTGCAAGCAAAACCAAAGAGTCGAGCTTGATTGGTCCATTCATTTGACGTTGATTATAATACTTTCAACATTTGACTGATGTTATTGTGTTCCTTTTCTTGCTGTTTATAGGTTAGTCAGTTAGTTTGCTAGTTAGTTTGCAGTGAGCCATTTGTACCAATAGGTGACGCCAGACGAGATGCGATAGACTTGTCACTTCTGTCACGCGCTTTTCACTTCCGCAGAGACTTGCAAGTGCATCCACCGCTAACCATAAAAATTCGTAGGAATGATGATAAAATCTATGTACACTGTAACATTTTACGCCACCCGCGCTCTCAGAAATGCAATATGGATATGTTTTCATGGGTATAAGCGTTCATATTCCTATTCAATCTCCCAGTTTGGCTCAGGAATGTGCAAAGGTACATCAATTAAATACTGATATATTTCAAATATTAGACTCGATCACATGACTAGATATCTGCGGAATTGTTATGACTATATTTCTCACATTCACCAAATTCGAATTGACACATCAAGGTGTTTTTCGAAGTGAAAGTCGGAGAAGCTGGACTTGATAAGACTGTGAAATATTGAACGAGTACAAATACTCATACCTTGATGTAGTGATACCAACCTATTCCATCATGATATGAAGAATGTGCTCAAACTTTCATACTGATAACATGGAAGATATTCGTGGTTTCTTGCGATCATTTTAGAGCCAATCGCCCTGATTGCCTGTCGTGATTCAGCGGATCTCCCTGAGAACCGGATGTAAATAAGAGCAGCTTCGGTACCGGTGGCATTGTCGAACTAACATAATCTATCAATCTTCAATCTACTGGGCCGTGTAGAGCAGTGTTGAGCATTGTCGATCTGAATGGTTCGATATAGAAGCGATAGTTGCGCTACAGGCAATCAGGTCGATGGACTTGGATTCTGACTCTGGAAACATTTCACTCTCAAGACTCGAGTTGGGTCTCACCTTCTTCATATCATGATGCAATAGGTTGGCAGCACTACATCGTGCTCATACTGGATATGGAACGAACAAAACAAGAGTTGATGCCCCAATAATTCAAGATACCTGGACCCTCATTCTTCATTGATTCTAATTATTCCCATTGTTTTACATTTCATTTTCACTGTTAACCAGTCGTGTAACTTGATTCAATAGAGTATAGAGACAAAACACATCAAGTAAGCTCCATAAATTATCTCCACATCCCACTGATTACCCTGGAGAGATTTATCACTGAAACTCACGTCACAGAATAGACTCAGTATAGGTCTGAACCCACGCCTCTCGAATTACATCTCCAGCTGATTGGACCACTGCGCTACCTGTGTCGATAATGACTCCCACTGGATATGAACAATAATGTCTAGCCGTACTGGCGACATTATCAGCAAAAATGTTCCAGCGGAACAGTCGATTTGGTAGAATATTATTTCTCATTTGATAAGTTTTAAGCTGCAAACATCAAAATTCTAATGTTGGATAACACAATACCTTCTGTATGATATTTATTCTATCTCCATATTATTGTTCATACCGCTACTCTCTCAACATGGCTCATTCTACCGTCTTTTTTTGCACTAATCATCAATAATGGGATCATTTTCATGTATTTTTTTTTTCACCTCGTGGGTTTCACAGGTCTCTGTATGACTCTTATTGTGGAGAGATGGGATAGTATGGTGACAAGGAAGTGGTCGTGGCCTATTTTGTGGGAATCATCCTAGCATTAGCTCATACCAATGAGCGATTAGCGATTATTTCGATTGGATTTTCTTCCACCTAATTCATTATCATCGATTCTTCTTTACAATTGATCTTCATTCAATCAATTATCATCATCATTGGGTGTATATTTCATCCATGAGATAGTTTTATTCAATGACAATTTCATTCAAATTGATTTCATCATTAAATATATGAATTTACATTCATCAAAATTGAATTTTTATTCAATGTTCCATTTTATTTTCATCATTACTATTGGGTGTATATTTCATCCATGAGATAGTTCAATGAATTCAATGTGAATTCATTGACTAATAGAACTTGTTCATCTTATATCGCGTAATTCGGCATTTATCAGAGAGACAAACATTTTAGCAGCTGGTAAGTCTGAGAAAATGTAAGAATAGAAAGTCAACAATCTCATTTCTCCTCTTTCGAAGATGTAACTCGATATAATAATCGAATCTGTCAACGTTGTTTGATGAGTTGGTGTGAAGATGAGATGTGGAGATGATGGAAAGAATGAAAGGTGAATGACATCGCATGAAGTTATCGATAAAGACACATTAAAATGCTTCCCAAAGGAAGTATGCTGATACTACACGAATAAAACCGACAGACAATGTGCGTACAAAATGTATGTACAGGGTGCGCAAATACAAGTGTTGTGGATGGTGGAAAGGTGTCGGTCGTGAGGACATCGACACCCTTGAATCAGATCCTGATCGATAATGACGGTATCAATTTCGCTAGATTCAGATTGGACCAGAAATCACCGTCTGAATTCTTGAGAAATTAATTTACATCATCTGGTTCTGCAGAAACCATGAGTCATGACATAGTCATCAACAATTCTGTATGAAACTATGAACAGAATCTAGTAATGTCTATACGTCACGACATTCCTGACCATTCCTGACCATTCCTGGCCATTCCTGACCATTCCTGACCAATCCTGACCATTCCTGACCATTCCTGACCATTCCTGACCATTCCTGACCATTCCTGGCCATTCCTGACCAATCCTGGCAATTCCTGACCAATCCTGACCATTCCTGACCATTCCTGACCATTCCTGACCATTCCTGACCATTCCTGACCATTCCTGACCTGCCTGATTCACCTGATTTTTGACTTTTTACGTTGGTCAGAGATGTAACGATCTACTTAGAAACATGAATGAATGGCATGAAATGAAATTCGGTAATAAATGAATCCCACTTCTGAATTTGAGAAAGTGGACCAATTCTTCTGTGATTCGAGAAATGAATATCGTCTTCTGTCATTCAATTCTGGTTCCAGGGTTGTGATATCTCCAAGGGTTCATTCCCGTATCAACGTCGGAAATGAAATCCACGAGGAAAACTGTGAACAAAGAGTTGGGGTGGACTGGCAATAGAGGACACACCTCACGAAGTCAAATTGGGAAAATGAGGAGGAGTAAGTTGGCAATACTGGATAATGAAGTTACTGAAGAGTTACGGCTAGCGTGGGTCACCGCCATTAGGCAGTGAGGGGCTCAACACTCCTTTTTACATCCACTCACATCAATTTGACCCACAAAAAACAGACCGCAGAACAATTAAACACTCCATCTTTATTGTCCATTACGTATTGGCGAGATTCATCGGACAGAGCGTCAGCTGCTAACGATACTCACGATTCAGGATATCGATTACAAATTGAATCAAAGTGGAAATCCACAGAACGAATATATAAGAAATGTAAATACTTATATATTATTGTATAGTTTTCTCCAAGTGAAACACGAATAGGCCTATGTTATGTTTTTTTTTTTGTTCGGTGTAATGGTAGCTACGTTCATGATTAATGCATATTCATATATGATACTGGAATATTCCATATACTTTTGTGTATGGCGAAGAAGTATGATGCCATCCTAGTGTCCAACTTCATTGCTTTCAATTCTTTATGTTCGAGGGATTTCATATATTTTTTGAAAATACCGATTCGAATTCTTGAAAAAAACAGGGCTCACCGCTTCGAGACGGTCTCACTGGTCCAGCCTCAGTCTTTATTGTGGTGCAATGGTTGTATATCAATATTCAGATGTATTCTGAGTGAAAATGAAAATGAAAATAATATCACCATGTATCATAATATTGACTTGAATCATATTCTGAGATTGTCACAATTTGTTGAATGTGCCGAATTGAACCCAACTATTTTTTTGGGGTGGTGAAAGCGCTCTTATGGGGCCCCATTCAGACAACCCTGGATCCTCATCCCTTGCCTCTATGGGTTTCAGAAGTATCACGTCAAGTTCTCGTTATTCTAAAAATATATATGACATTTCAAAATGATCATTTATCAGAACATATGGTCGTAATTTTCCTGATAATGAGGTGAATGATGGAAAATGTGTGTCTATTGACATCACTGTACTGTGGTATTCTAGCATAACAATCATGGGTCGAAATAAAATAAAATTCGATAATTCACCGTAATATCAAACGAAAAGCAAGAACACAACTATATTTCCACTTTAATGACAAAAATCAATATTTATTCAAGAGAGTGATCAGGCGATGGATGTTGTCGAAGAACCGGATGAAAATATAGCCTATCACTCCCCTTCCCACCCTCAGTAGCTCGGTCAGCTGAGACACCGCTTCAGAAACTGAAGTCACCGTCGGGTGTGGATTCGAGTACCGCATAAGGCATGGGTTTTTGTTGATGTTCTCTCACTTATCATCACTTCATAATTTCACTATTCAAACGCGAAATATGCGTTGTAAGATGAGCGAGATATCTCAATAAGGTATAAAAGTCCTTGAAATAGTTTTACCCTTGCTACTTTATCGACTTCGGTATTCTATTGATATCTGAATAAGCTATAAAAGTCGTTAAAGAAGTTCTACTCTTGCCACTTCATTGACTCTGGCATTCTACACACCTTGACGCATATACAAAATACTTCATTGTTGGTCAACTCTTGAATCTAGAAAGCAGTGAATCTCGACAACTTAATTCTGTCATAATTTTTATGATATATTTTATGAATATTATCAGTCATTTTATTTTTTTTCTCCAAAACGACTGATCAGAATTTCTTAAAAAATCGTAATAATGTGTGAAATCCATGTATACACATTTAGAGAAAATTTCATCCCATTTGGGGAGATTTTATTTTTCAACATTTTCCGCCCAGCCAAATCTTATGAGGTTTTTAGAAACTTTGAGATGATGATTCTCAAAATCGGTTCGACTGATTCATCCCAAAAACTATACAGTTCTAAGTTGGATGAGTTTGCGTGTACAAAAAAGGTTTCATGTTGATCAGTCAACCCTTGCGACCTGTGGAGTGCTTACAAAAAAAAAAAAAAAAAAAAACACACAGACAAAGCCCTATAAGAGTGGGATGGAGACTTCGCTACGCTCATCAATAATCGCCTGACCAATCGTACCCCCGAAAACCCAGCTGTTGGTGGGGTCGTTGATCAAACAATAATCATCATCACTCTCTAAAATGTACAGCAAAGATGAAATTTGGATTCCGAACGCTCCTAGACTCTTTCTCTGTTGTGTCCATCCTCTAAACATTGACAATTTGAGTTCTCACCGTGACTTATTGGGAAAATCCGTGGCCAATTTTCTTATATTATGTATATGTCACAATTCCATTAAAGTTAATGGAATCGTCGATGAGGCTTTTATAACTCTTCCAATTGTCACTTTCTATACTATAACGTGAAAGCGGCATACCACCTCTCAAAAAGTTTTATCTTATCTATTAAATTAGATAAGACATAATTTAAAACAACTTAATTGCTTCCATAATACAGATTGTGACAGTTAATCTATTTCTCTTGGCTGTTAAAGAATAGTAGACATATAATACAACAAGTCATGTTATCACTTCTCTGTATGATGTTGAAATGATAACTTTGGGAGTTTAGATGACCTCCGTAGCTCATTCATCTGTGGCAAAGCTTTAGAAAATGGAGCTCAGAGTGGGTTCCAGATCCATGCGTTTCATTGACGTCATATTATCAACCACGACTTCATAGTTTTACCAACTCACTCTCATTAGTACACTTGTAGTTGGTGAGGTCCTTTAGAGGTCAGAGTTCATATGAGTCGATTCAGATGAGTAGATCAGTTTGTTGGTGAATTATATCAGACGTGATGAGATATCAATAATCCGATGAGATGTGAATGAATATATCTTTTTCAATAAATTTGAGAACAAGAATTAATTTTGTATCGTTTCACCATCACAGGATTTTCACAGATGAGAAACATATTGTTCAGATGAATATAGGCCTACACGTGTGAAAATAGCACCCATGGTTATTCAATCAATTTCACATACATTTTGAATCATCAGAGAGATTTTTGTATATATTGCATTCAATTTTTGTATTCTATGGCGCTCAAAATTTATCTAAAAAACATCAATATTTCACTAAATCGACTCTGAATTATATATTTCAAGGTTGTCATGAAGACGGCACCTCCACCCATGTCTTTCGGAAGAGATGCATAACGTAACTATTACAGTTATGATCGAAAAACTTGATTCAGTCACGAGGTGGTGATACCAACATATTACTCGCGTCTTCGAAGTGAAATATGTCCGGTGTCAGAATCTGAGTTCAGGGTACCGTTTGCCTGTAGCGCAACTATCGCTCTCATATCGAACTATATGAACAAACAATGCTATACACGGCTCAGTAGCATTATTATGTTAGTGATTGGATTCGTTTTTCACGGAAATGATGGATTTTGTGAGTTCAACAATACCACCGGTACCGTAGCCACGTTCTTATCCACATCTGATTCACAAGGGAATCCGCTAAATTGATAACTGATATTTCGTCGAATCAACTTCCAAAGACCCTCAATGGTACGGAAGTGATATATATATATATATATATATATATATATATATATATATATATATATATATATATATATATATATATATATATATATATATGACCGACGGGAATGACGAGTGAATTCGTCATTTTTTGCTTTGTCTACACACAAACATTCACAATATCTCACAAATAATTACCTCGGTTTAAACTTTTTTCCTTATAGGGACGTCGCGGAGTTACTTCTCCCCTCTGTATGCTGGATTGCTAGGTATGTCCTGAGTTCAGTATGAAACTGATATTTCAGAAATGTTTCAAGTTGATTGGTCTTTAACCCCTGACAAGTAGTCGATATGAACAGAAAAAAAGGAACTGTTTTCCTGGATGTGAAGTTTGGTCTGACGATCAGGATTACTGGGGAGTTGACGTTGATACCAGCAATCCATCACATTGTCTGAACTTTACCGTTAACTGAACCGTATTTCAACGGTTCGATTCTGAAACTTGTAGTTTCAACGTCTCTCCGGGTATCGATGTTAACTTGAATTCGATAACATATCAGCCCCTGACATTATAAATACCCGTGCAATATCGTGGAAAATACGTGATTCCTGATGCAGATTCGATCCAGAGCTAAGAAATATGAGGATGAGCTGCGGTTTTTCTTTCTAATTTGACGTGATGAATAAAGTTCAGAACACATTGTCAATCCGATCAATGTGACCGTCAACGTTCACTACATCGAGTAGTGTAGGCCTACTGTTTTCACCGATTTCACCGATATATGTTCCATACAAGGAAAACGCCATGCATACATTGTCAGACGGGCAGATGGTAATAGTATGTCGATTTTTCTGCCAAACTTCTACCCACATTCGCCAATTGGGTGACATTTAAGTTATAATTGGGTAAAAACTGCTTCGAGTGGTACCAATTCGGCACATTTTATGTTTTTTTTCAAAAATGGCTCACCTGATCAAGCTGAGAATTTCCAAAAATGTGTATCAGAATGTAGTTCAACTTCACACAGAATTTCGATCTTTCAGAAAATGCAAATATTTTCTTTTTTTCCGCCGTGTTATTCTAATGGGTATTTTTGAAAAATCTAAACTTCATAAAAATGAAAGTTATCACCCGATGATGCCACGAAACTATACAGATCTAAGTTAGATATGTAACCATGATCAAAAAGTTTATAGTTGATAGCTGTAGCCGTTTTACCTGAGGAGAACCGAAAAAAAAACATAAAAAAACAACATAAAAACGAACACCAGTTTTTTTCAGCATCTCGAATTGAATCCTTGCTGAAGCTCGTTCAACAAAGATCACTCAATGTTAGACAGGATACAATAAACTTGTGTGAAAAAATAAATCGAATAGGTATTTCTGGATTTCGATTCCTATACATGTAATTGCCATTGTCACTGTCTCATTGTTACATATACTTTTTCAGAAACGACTCTCCATTCATTTTATTTGCAATGGGTTCAACGACGCACTCAACTGATAAGCACGATATATTGGCGTCGGTGAATTATATTCAAGATGGAGGAATGATGAGATGCGAGCTTATTCCATCAGGTGTTATTAAATAGTGGTACGGAGTCGATCGTGGCCTGTTGTTAAGGAACCATCCCAGCTAGTATTGACCTGAATGACAGAGGAAAACCACGGAATAAACCTGTTCGGATAGTCAATCATAGCGGGAATCAAACCCCGGTCTTCTGAATGAGCGTTCAGTGTGTTAACAACTTGGCCACACGTCTTTGAATAGAAATGTTTCTTGTTAGAGGATCTCGAAGTCATACACATCTTGAATTCAGTGGACAAACTAGATTCTCAAAATATATCATCGAAATCAATTGTTAAATTCGATGTGCAATGAAATAATTGAATAATGGAAATAGTGTAATTTGTAGCAACAACAGCTATTTAGCAGTTATTTGTAGTAACGGAATTTTTACGCTCTAATATATTACTGGTGTGGCACAAAACTTGATCACTTCTGCTTATCAATGAGTGGGTATGATAACTTCAATTCAACGCAATACTCGATCAATTATATAGTGAATATCGTTCAAATGTGTGAAAAAGGGGAGAGAGGTTGTCATTCTCTGGTTTGTATACTGGAATCAGGATGTGCATAACTTAGAGATCCTCACAGAAGATTCATTCCTATCCAGAGACGTATGGCCTAGTGATTTATACACTGAACCGTCATTCAGGAGACCGGTGTTCGATTCTCGTCATTGTCGAACGGCCTGATAGAGTTTTTTTCGTATTTACCTTCTATTGTCCAGGTCAATACTGGGATGGTTCCTTGAGAACAGGCCACGACTGACTCCTTCCCACTATTCAAAAACACTTGATGGAATATCCTTTCATCTCATCATCTCAGATATCATTAATCAACGCCAATATATCACAGTCATCACTAGAGTGCATCGCTGAACCCAATTCAAATGAAATTAATGAAAAGTCGTTTCTAAAGAAAAAAATCTGAGACATCGATGCGATGACAATGACAATGACATTGAAAATGACAATGACACTTCAAATTACCATTCACATAATGAGTTTGGTTTTATAGTGTACAAAAAAAACTATCCCAATATATTTAAGACTGAATAGCAAAGTGTAATGAACAAAATATTTGATCTGTCGACAAACAGCATACAAACAGAGCTCGGTAAACATCGCGAATAACATGTTGCTAAAAGCGTGAAATTACCCGAATAGTACATTCTCAACTTGAAATGTATAAACCCTTTATGGAATTGAATCTCTCCAACCGCTTGAGGCATTAGTTTGAGTAAGCAACATTGTATTTATCATACCCTCATCAGTAGCCCCCGAATGATATGAATAATGATGGGATCGTTATGAACAACATCAGTTATCATCGTGGAAATTATTTGATATTCGAATCGAATTAATTGTGATTTAATTCCACAGACCCAAAAGTCATTTTATTATTAATAGTCATCAATTTAATTCAGTTCTGATTGAAATTCTACCACAGTGGGAAATGACATTTCGTATGTTAATTGAGTTTGCAATTATAGAATACGGTTGACAGAGCTATCAATTCAATCTGGATAAGTTAGTCAAATGAGTCATCCAAAATATAATTCGTAACATATCAAATTCACCTTTCCAGTGTTTATTTCACCCAGTTTTTAACGGGCCGAATTCAGTTCTCTAATTATGAATGGTAACAACATTGATGTGAAATCTTTCAGACGGCGTATCATAAAGCGAATATATTCAATTTCAGATGATAATCAAGAATGGAATATTCAATAATTGAAAAAATGTGAAACAAATATAGTGAAGCAATAATTTCGGGGACGATGAAAATTCAAAACATTTGTGACAAGTTGGGTTGAATTCGATCTGTTTGGCCCGATTCTGAATACGCGATGATGAGACAGTAATTGATGCGAATCAAATGTCAAGAATGATATGAATAATGATATCATCACCAGGAGAACGCAATCTTTTCGAACCAACATCCAAAAGTTGATACAAATTTCTTTTGTTTTCCCATGAAGGCAATGGATTCCCATATGCATCATGAGATGAGCAATATATCATTAGGTAATCCAGTCGAGAACTCCACTTTATATGCACATTTTTGGAGAACTCTACACAAATTGGTTGAAACTATCATGTCTGCAAAGCCGTCAATACGTACTAGATGAGGATCAACCACTATTTCGAGCTATTCGATGAAAATTCATTCATCGAATAATTATTCTATGAGAGTCGGCTACTTCAATCCTGATCGAAATTTGTGATAATGTGTATCGTTTCATATCTTCATTCACGTTCAAGTACAAATTGTATTCATTCCGAATATTTATCTCCTGGATTTTTTCCACCTGGCGTAATATCATCAGGTTTCACACAATTTTGAAAGTTCAAGTCGGAAGTGATTCTGACGATTCCGCCCTAAAACTTCACGGCTCAAATTTGGATGAACTCGCGTATCCGGAAAGAGTTTTGTCTCGATCGAGCAAACCGTGCGAACTGTACAGTCACGTACAGAAACACACAGACAGAGCTCGACGAGGGAAATTGGTTCCAGATTCGAGTGGAAGTGTGCGTTTCTGGGACCATGTGAATCGAATGTAACTCTCATTTTCATCAGATAGATCATGTTATCATTATCGTTTCATTTTTTTCTTACCATGAGAATTTGAAACCACTTATCATGAATGCATCCAAACTGATGTAATGCAATGCATTGTATTGTATATTGTGTTGTGTTGGTTGTATTATTTGTATCATATTATATGTTGGGTAAAAATATAGCAGAATTGCCGAATGAACATTTCCATTATCATTATGAGATGAGTATGGAAGTGTCACTGCCTTATCGCTGATTTCATTAGTAATGATAACTTCCATGAGCTCAAAATGTGGATGTAGAAAATCCGATATTTCCTTCAAAAATGTCAAATCTCAGTAAAAAAACAAAGATAAATACTCTGTGAATCTCAACAAATATTTTCTAATGACTCAGCAAACAAATCAACATCATATTTGATCAGATTTGGTATCTTGCCATTTGAGTATATGAAAACATTTCAGCAGTATGAGAATTAGAATAAGAAACGCCAGTCCATCTGCAAAGTCCGTTGATTCCCTATATTAACACTTGAGGGAATTATACTATGTATACATGGAATTTGTATTATTGTTTAGTTTATGGAATACCCTCCATGTTCCCATACACAAGTATAGCATGCTGGGATAAAGTTCCTCATTGAAATGAGGAAAACGCTGGAGGGAATTTAATTAACTCACATATGAATCCTGATAATTGAAAACATGTCACAATCGACCGTCTCTACTTTCTCCCAGTACTGACGGTCGGTGATCTCGATCATTCTCTTCACGGAGCGACGGGTGGCCCTGCATTATTATTATATCACTCATTCCATGCATTGATTAATGAACGTAGTCACGAATACAACAAAGCTTGATTCAATATGTTCAACGAGCTTTTCACATAATCCTAACTTGTATTCACCATTTGTTTTGTGTATGAATTATATTCAAATCATTGAGAGGAGACGTTCCATTCGTACGAATCTGGGGCTCATTACTATATCATTCCCATAACTCAAATCACTCATCTTTATTTCCTCATCCATGATTATTCTCAAGGATGAGATTCATGTGGTGATTTTTGAATACCTGATAATCAATGAATGATGAAATTGCATGAATATCATTGATAATTCGATGATAAATCAATCATCAGAAGAAACTCTCTTCGTGAGCTCAGATGGGGAGAACAGCTGCGTATCAAGCAACAGGTCTGAGGTTTGAATCCTTCGATGAGGTGGTATATTCCAGTGATATTCTCATACATCAAAAGTTCATCTATATATATATATATAGATATATATATATATATATATATATATATATATATATATATATTTATATATATATATATATATATATATATATATATATATATATGAATATATATATATATATATATATATATATATATATATATATATATATATATATATATATATATATATGGATACATATACATACATATATATATATATATATATATATATATATATATATATATATATATTTATATATATTTTAACATATATGTATATATAGATATATTCATATATATACATATATATATATATATATATATATATATATATATATATATATATATATATATATATATATTATATATATATATATATATATATATATATATATATATATATATGGATATATAGATATAAACATATATATATATATATATATATATATATATATATATATATATAAATATATATATATATATATATATATCATATGGATCATATCCATATCATATCTATCCATATATCATATATCATCCATCATATATATACATATATATCTATATATATATTCATATATATTCAGAGAGAGAAAATTCGCATATATATTGATGAATTGATCTTTCCTAATTTTCTTTGTGTGTGAAATATTTGATTATATATTCCAATCCATTGATGATTGAATATATAACACACAAGAACAATTCAAAAACTATGAAGATGTGATGGCATGACGAGATGGAGTTTCGTATGTTATTGAAATCACATTTGGAAAGGAGCGCACTCTTGGTTCATGTTGTTGGAACTATTCTGGCATCAGCTTGAGCCACGGAGAAGAACATGAATACACATGTGGCGGGGCTCAAACCATCATCTCTGGAAGACTCACTTGTAAGTTTCCACGAATATCAGTGAGACGAGGATACCGCCTCCCCCGTGACTCAGTTCACCATCGCACTGTGTTAGACACTGGAAGGTTTGGGTCCAAATATCCGCTTATGACATATTTTTCTATGAACTTTCTCCCACCCATCATCACTTCATCGTTACAAATTCACCCGTTCATCCGTATTCCCATTCAACCCAGGAGATGGTGGGATCGTTCAGCAACGAATAATTGAAATGTAGGAACATTTCATTGAATAAATCGATATTATTATATTTCCATTTCAACTACGTATACGAGTCGATATAATTGGCTGCCTTCGAACTGGATTCCAGATACGTGTGCGAACATAAATGAGACGGAATATATTTATTTTCCGAACCATTTTGATTGCCACTACTCGCAAAAGACGAGGCTTGTCGTGTTCATCATTTTGAATACATTTGATTTCTCAATTGTGGATCATTCGAATTGAATTGTTTTCCTATTATTCAAGTGCGTGACCTTCAAGTGCGTGACAAGGTCAAGGTTCTGATCTCTGAAACGGTTCACGAGAGTTTCGAGATATCTCATGTACTCTCCGATTCGAAATTGAGATATATTCTTCAAGTTATTTGATACATTATATATCTTGTTCAGACTTCAATTTTCCGGTCTATGTTCCTGTTCATTCAACAAGTATACCCCTCCTTGAATTCATATATATATATATATATATATATATAAACATATCCATATATATACATATATATATCTATATATATATATATATATATATATATATATATATATATATATATATATTTAAATATATATATATATATATATATATATATATATATATATATATATATATATATATATATATATATATATGTATATATATATATATATATATATATATATATATATATATATAAATATATATATATATATATATATATATATGTATATATATATATATATATATATATATATATATATATATATATATATATATATATATATATATATATATATATATATATATATATATATGGGATTGTATAGTTGATCGTATCCAAGAAGTTCAATTATCATATATATATATATATATATATATATATAAATATATGTACTATTCTTCTTCTTTCATGCGAATATGATCACGTACTTCAGAGAATCGATGTTGATACCAATATGATTGTATGTTAAATATTTCCCTTAATTACCGTCAAACATTGTGGAGCTAATTTGATTATGAAGTCGACGAAATAGTTTCCAAGTACCGTATCTAACATCTCCTTGAGTGAGATTCATCTTAGACTCTTTGCTGCCGTGGAAGGTTTTCATAACTTGTAGTTAAAGTAATCTGAAGTTTTCCTGAGTTTTCACGAAAAACTTCAGAATATGGAAGTTTGTCTGGAGAAATATAGTGTTGTTGTTTTGTTGTTGTTGCTTATCACAAGTAGTGTTTCAAAAGTGAACATTTGTGTGTTTATATTTATGAAGGAAAAGTAGAACATATGTGACCACTCATTTCTTCCAATCTTGGAGAGTGGTAAAAATAAAATAGAAAGAATTCGATAATGAATGTATAATTAAAATGCTAATGAATTGCTCCGCTCCCAACTTGTCAGTTGTGTGAATGGAATTCATATCTCTTCAACCTCTGACAACATTTTGAGAATACAAGAAAACTTTTGGTCACTTTTCAGAGAGTTAGAAAGTATCTTGAATCATATTTAATAAAAGTTACAGTTCATCTTTATAATCCCATGGAGTTTTGATGAGAGTGTATTGGGAGACTATGAGAGAAAAGTTAATGAATATTTCAAATTATTATCAAAACCCCTCATTGCTACAAATTCATTCATGTCTCATTCAAATTGTAAATCGAGGCTAAATTTGGAAAATTCAGTCCGACATTGAAATCAAAATTGTATATTCATTCAATTGAGATATTATTCAATTCATTTCTCACATTAATTAACGAATTCATTCTTGGATTAATGGAATCACATCTCATATACCTGTGGATTGTAAAAGATGACGAAAATTATTGCTTTTCTAATCCCTTCATAGAAATCAATGATAATTCGTCGATATTATCCAACAATGTGTATTCCTTTTCTCAAATTAAAACACGTCAAACTGACGTATTTTAAGTGATCGATTATTTTCAACGTCGATTGGAATATCACACGATCATCACACGGCGAATCAATGGTCGTATTTAAAACACGCTCATCGGTTTATCGATTTTCAAATGAAATATTTTCAGTATTTTATAGAAAATGTCCATTTCTTCAACAAAACACTTTCAATAGAAACGTTGAATGACAACCCACAATGGAATACTAATCTCGTTGAGTTGGCTCAGAAGTATATCAGAGAATGATCTTTGTAGTAACGAAAAATAAATCACACTTCGAGAAAATAAATTTATATTTCAAACATTATTTTGAAATGTTCGTTTTGGTGTTTCTAAACACAATTCGTTACACAATTTTGAAATAGAAGAAAACACTTCGTATCAAACCACTCACTTGATAATTGTATACAGAATCATCAATCAGATTTATTGATTCATCAAAATAATAACAATTAAGAACAGATAAAATGTGTTACCGTATAGACCGTTAACCGGTGCGACCCACCGCGTATCGCATTTATCGTACTACTACCGTTGTCCATACTACTTCGTGCACATGAGCCGAGCTCACGCGGAAACACCCGATCTCAACCGACCTCATCGAGCATAACAAAAACATTCGTAAATATAGGAATTAAAACATTGAAAAAGTTGTATTCAATTATGACTTTATGGAGCTATGATTTATCAAGTAATCAGCTTTTTTTTTTGCTTTTATTATTATTATGGTGTGTTTTTGTAGGATGACGTGCACTCTCGGAATTAATAATCCCTGAAGACATGAAAATGATTTTATAAATATAAATTGACTCGATTCATTGAGGGGGAATGTAGCGCGAAGATTCAACATGTAGTTTTGCATGATACTTGGATACATTTTTTTTTTACGATATTTGTTGATACAATTTTTTTTCCAAATGTGTGATGAAAAAACTTTTTTTCTGTACATTCCTATGGTTATATTATACTTCACAATCTCAAATACCAGACACACATCGATATTCATAGTCTATATTGTTGCAAATACCATCAGGAGTGTGCACACACAAAAATTAGGGATCGATGACAGATGGTTTCTGAAATAAATGTTCCTAGCCGTGAAGATGAGCGGTTCTAACGAAATCGAATTTAGAGTGGAAATATTGGTATATCAGAATATTGAAATATTGTAGCAATAATTTCTTCAGCACGTAAACCACGGCCATCCACAGTACTGAAATCTTGGTACCAACTTTGAGATCAGATATTTTCCTGCAATAAAAAAAATGTGTCTCCAGTGCTAATCCTTCAAAATTCATGAAATGGATTGTGATAACTGTTCAAAAAATCTGTTCATGAATAAATGTACAAAAATCATCGAGGAAGAATGACAAAAAAAGGTTCGCGCTACAGTCCTCCCCTTAGCGATGGAAATAAGGAATTATATTGTTGATTATTTGATTATCATGACGGTAACTATTGAGAAAAATAGTCATGAATAAAAATTATATCATGCTCGCGTGCAATCAATGTTCTACCATATAAGTCATTAGCTTGAATACGTGGACATATATTTTATCCGTGAACTTCGGTTATTATTGTCTTTTGATGACAATATGATGTTATCCACTGATGAAGGAGAACACAACTCGACAGTTTCAATTCATGAAATTCATCTCTGAACATTTCAGCTCGTTCAAAGAAAAGATGGAGAAAATTCGAGAATTGAATTTGAACTACTGAGGAAGACTTGGCACACTTATATTGAATATATTGAGATTCAACAGTTCATCCTCAATGAGTGATAATTCTCAACTCCACACATTTCAGATATTTGAATTATCTT
>OZ023338.1:16000900-16015900 GCA_964007535.1 Brachyptera risi | reverse complement strand
GTTATGAAAAGAACCCTGTAACTCGACGTTTCGGCGAAAAACTATTCGCCATCTTCTGGAGTCGTTCTTGTCTTGTTGAGGTACTCGAATCGAATGGCATAATCAAAGATGGCGAATAGTTTTTCGCCGAAACGTCGAGTTACAGGGTTCTTTTCATAACCACTCACACTCATCCCCGAAGGGCAAATCTCCGCAAAGCCATTATTACCATCAACCATCGGCCCTCAAAACTTCAGACATCACATATATATATATATATATATATATATATATATATATATATATATATATATATATATATATATATATATATATATATATATATATATGAATTTATATATATATATATATATATATATATATATATATATATATATATATATATGAATTTATATATATATATATATATATTGAAACTTTTAAACTTTCACGACTCATTTTATAATAATGATATATATTTAATAGGAAGATTGAAGTCGTGTATGAAATTGTGAAATATTTTCAATCTTCCTATTAAATATATATCATTATTATATATATATATATATATATATATATATATATATATATATATATATATATATATATATATATATATATAATTTATATAAATATACATATATATATATATATATATATATATATATATATATATATATATATTTATGTATATATATATATATATTCAATATATATATATATATATATATATATATATATATATATATATATATATATATATATATATATTCATTCAGTCATACATATAACAACTTGGAAGTTAAAAGATCAGAACTTGACTCATCTAACTTAGAACTGTATAATTTTGGAATGGATCGGTTGAACCGATTTTGAGAAAAATCATCTCAAAATTTCTGAAACCTTCATAAGATTGGACTGCAAGGCGAGAAAATCTGAGAAACAAAATCTCTTCAAATGAAAGAGAAATATCTATATGAATGTGTACACATGAATGATACACTTCATGACCATTTTGAATGAAATTCGAACCAGCCGTTTTGAAGAAAAAAATATTCAATCAACTGTTTTCATTCATCGAATATAGAAATGATGGCAGAATTAAGTTGCTGAGATTCACTGCTTTCTGGATTCGATATGTGTCCTACAATTCAGTATTTTGTATATGCGTCAAGGTGTGTAGAATACCAGAGTAGATAAAGTAGCAATGGTAAAACCACTTCAATAGCTTTTATACCTTATTTAGATATCTCGCTCATTTCACAACGCATATATGTTGCGTTCGTCTAGTTAGAAATCGAACGCATGTACAGTGAATTTGGTTCTCTAAAAACCAAGTTCAATGGAATGCAACATTCTGTTCAAGTATCGTCACAACCTCATGTGTATGCACAACACATTGTTGAAATGACAAGTTGAATTTATGATCCAGATAGTACAAGTGTTAAATGTTTACCCTCTCGCTTAACATAAAATTAACATGAATTATGTTTGTCCTCAAAACTCGCGTCAGTCAAGGTCAATAGCGCATGAGAGCCGATTCGGCGAAATATCAGATGTTTTATGATAACATTCCAACAAAATGAGTTATCAAGATTTTAATTCGGTATGAAGATGAATGTTGTCGTTTTCTCCAAGATTGCTTGAGAGTTATTCAAATCGCATCATTTTCAAAGGTATATGCTAGCTCAAGATGCATTGAGGGTTGCGTTGGTTTGCAGGTTGGAGATTTCGTCTTCACCAATTCAAAAACAAGTTCCATTTCCTGAGTACTTTTCTTAGAACCAGAGATCGCTTCTCTATCTGGTGTTGTTTTGTAGAAACTTCTGACAGACTGACTAACTTGATGACAGCTGTCATTAGCTGGGCCGACGCGAACGTCAAGTTAATTCCTATTATCACTACTACCTACGCACAATCGATAGTTCTTAGAATGTGGCCAGTAAATTGGTACACATTTTCAACATAAGAGGGACAGGAAGTGAGGACACCATCTCCAACCGGTGAACCAACGCAAACCTCGATGTATATTTTGTAGGCCCATACTGAATCTGAAGGAAAAATATCATGATGAGTGGCGATAAAGTAGCAAAGGTAGAACTATTTTAACGACTCTGAATACACATTTTTCAGATACCTCGCCCATCTTACAACGCTAACTGCGTTCTCCTAGTATATATTATTGATTGTTCTCTGTAATCTTCAGTCGCCGTACTGCATTTAAATACGCATTCTTCTGTTATCACTTTCCGTGTCGAATAATGCATCCATGCACTCGTTTATCAAGGTCAACAGATTGTTTTCACGCATCATTACCGGCAATATAGATCATAAAACATAACATAATAACAAGTAACAAGTAATTTGTAAACATCATCATTAGACGCTTCCTTGTACAAATGACCCGAGGTGTAATTGCTAGTTACTCTACGTACGTGGCACTCTTTTGTTCGTGATATTGCCAACATGTGCAAATGTAAATCCTCCTGGGAAAACATGGATGTATTGTCACTCGTTCGTTGTGTGTGGTGATGAATAAAATGCAAGAACTCAAATGGAAAATAACATGAAATATTAAAATTATTTTGTATGACGTCATGGGAATGGATTCGGGGACATTTGCATTTTACAGTAGGCCTCCTCGCTCGCGGTGAATTATACAAACACACAATGCTGGTTCGGATTCATGAGTTATCGACTGGAGTTGTGAGATAATAATATCAATCTTTGAAGCGTGGGTTTTGGTGGTTTCCCACAGTGTTGAAAGTGAATTGTGCTATATTGAATCAGGCAACAAGGGAATTGATGGACAGAAATATTTGGATAGAATGATATATCAGAGAATTATAACGAAAATGGGGAATTACCAGGAAGGAACTGAGTGGGACAAGAATAGGAAGAATCGTAGTGTTTTGTGGTCAGTTTTGTTATAATTATAGGTGACAATCAGTATTTTATCAACTGTTATTCATTTTGAGTCTTTATATCACCCTTGTGATGAGCTCTGTACAGATCCTGACTCATCATGAGTCTCCCAATTGAGGACAAGCCCTTCAGGATCATTTTAACTCGATCTAGCAGAAGTACGAGAATAACGTCAGAGATAAGTGAATATAGAAGTTCGAAATATAAATTCTCCATCACTCAACGTGTCAAACATTGCGGATCTTTGATAATAATGTTGCTATTTGCTAATTTCAGAATATATTATATCCTGAAGCACACTCAGTGAGTGATATTAAAATGCACATGAGATATATTACATAATTATTGGCCTCATTTATATATATATATATATACATATATATATATATATATATATATATATATATATATATATATATATATATATATATCATTATATTATTAAATATGATATTATTATATTATAATATTTCTATAGGCCTATATCATTATTATACTATATTATTATATATATATATTCATAAATATATTATCATAGCCTTAATTGGGCAACAATGATTTTGTATCAAGTTTCGATGTTATTAAAACAAAAAAAAAGAACTATTGGCAATTGTGAAAGCGCATGGATATCTACAGAAATAATCCAATGGAAATAAAGTCAACATGCTGTATTAAAGTTGGATATGATCCTTGAAATATTGTGGAGAGTGGTCAAACTTATCACAATGTGTATTCTGGAAATGTATCGATAGAATAGAACTCAGTTCATTACTTGAAATTATTCAAGCTGGCTTAAATATCATCTCGGTCCGGATTTTCAGTATGTATAGGACTGATGAATTGTTATGGACGGTCATTTACAACCCAAGCTTCTATAGTCTCGATCCTACATCTGATACAGTTTGCTTTGATAACGATCAAGGATGCTGCGTGAATGCGTGAATGCGTGAGAGCGTGATGGCGTGAGAGCACGTTGCCCATGTGAGTGGACAAATATTTGTGAATACATTTCGTCATGTACCAACAAATTTTCTTCTCAATCACAACCTTCCACACATGTGTACACTTCGAGAGTAGACCCTACATATTCAGCAAAATATTCAGTGTGTTCTGAATGAAGCACCCGAAGCCAAACGTATTAGCTCGTTTTTCAACCACTTCCATGATGAAGCAATAACCATCAGTTTACAATTAACTTGGAATACAAAATATGTAACATAATTTAAAATAGTTGAACATTTCACACAAAATGTAGCCTCCATTATTTCAAAATATGCCTACTGATTACTTGAATGGACTTTACATTCGATGTGATTTGGAAAGTTCCTGCTAATTTGAACTAATTGAATCACATTAACTAATATAAACGCGTTCGTCGCGAACCTGAAAACAAACAACACAGAACGAAACAAACAAACAAACAGAGTACGAAATGCGAATCCATTTCACGCTAATTAAAATTTCATTGGAACTTTGAATTCCTGTGTAATGTCACTGTGTAATAGGTGGAGATGGTTGACACCGCTGTTTCAGTGAATTGACGATTATAGTGATTGACCCGCCCACAAACGTCAAAAAACAGAACATTAGATCAAATAGGCTGATTGGTATGTGGGAAGATTGACATTGCCTATCAGAGTATCTCTAAATGCCCACATGAAGTATTGATCTAGGTGACCTGCCGATAAGCCACGCCTATCGCTAGTGGTCAATTGTCTGATTCGACGACTCGTAGTCTCCACCTCCTGGACGTCACAAATCATACCGTCCAATTGACAGGGCTATCAAAACTGTAATGAAATTGAAATAGTCAATCGGGATATATTCGAATGGCCACAAATGATATAGATCCAACTGGCCTACTGGTGAAGCCACGCCCATTTCGAGTTCTCAATTGAGAGTCCGTGAGCGTCGATTCGAAGAAATATCATTCTCCGGTGATAACTTTTGAACTGTGTCAGACATCGAAATTCTGATGAGGAAGAAAACATATCTCTGTGATTCTCCGGAGATGATAAGAGTTCTTCTCTCTCAATTTCATTGAAACTTGGTATAACAATATGGTTATCCAATTGAGGCTATGGATAAGAGAACGATCACCCACATGGGCGATTTCACCTACCCATTTATATTATTCATGCCATTCATGTCTTTATTGTTGGCCCTAATTGGGGAGGATTCATTTTGTATCAAGCTCAATGTTATTGGAATGAAAAACATGTATGCCTATATATATATATACATATATATATATATATATATATATATATATATATATATATATATATATATATATATATATTTATATATATATATATATATATATATATATATATATATATATATATAAATACATATATATATATATATATATATATATATATATATATATATATATATATATATATATATATATATATAAATACATATATATATATATATATATATATATATATATATATATATATATATATATATATATATACATATATATATATATATATATATATATATATATATATATATATATATATATATATATATATATATATATATATATATATATATGTGAGCGAGAAACAATTGATTTTGACACAAGGGCTGTGCTGTCTGTGGAAAAACTTCCTCAATGTAAATGGAAGTCTCAGTTTTCAGCAATCTAGAACACATTATGAGTATAAACCGTTTTTGTGATGTATCTGGACATTGCCAGCATTGGTATCAGAAGTGAACAAACACATAATGATAATAGATATCTTCTAATTTTAGCCAAGTCTCTTGAACAATGTCCACTTCTCTTCATCACACCAAATGTGAAGTGCATCACTGAGACAAGAGTGGTCGATGGTTATAACACTGAACTGTCATTCAGGTGACCGGAGTTCGATTCCCGCCACGGTCGATAATACTGACAGGGGTTTTTCGTGGTTTCTCTCTGTCGTTCGGGTCAATACTGGAATTGTTCACTGACAAACATGCCACGACCGACTCCTTTCCATCAGCCAATCATTGCACATATCATTCACCAACACCAATAGATCGTAGTTATCAGTAGAGTGCGTCGTTCGAACCAATATAAAAAAGATGTTCATCATCAAGCAATAAGTGGAGGAGAAAAAACAGTTTTGGGTCCAAATCGGTATACTAGGACCATCACTCTGCTGATCTAAGATCGTGGCCAGTTGGAACTTCATCCAAGCGTTTGCCACGAGGAATGTGGTTCACCGTGGCAAATCAAAATGTCAAGAGATCAAAAAGATCGAGATGTCAGGAAGTTTTCGAGTATGTAATTTTATATATGAATAATATTTGACTTATTTCATAGCATGCACTTTCAATACAGAGTGTAAAAAGTTTCTGCTCAAGAAATGAATGAATTAATTGAATTGAATTGTATTGAATGACTGTTCAGTGTCAAAACCAATCTACCACATGTCTTAGTATGGTGATAAAGTTCCATTCTTCTCCATGGAAATTAATTATTCCGAACTTTTTCAAATGAGCGATAGCAAAGAATACCACACCTCTATGATGAAGCTCTGGCGGTGTTTCTTGTCTGGTTATTACTGAGCTCTGAACAAGTCGCACAGTTTGACCGATCAACCTGGAATTGTTCTGTTCAAGTAAACTTATTCAACTTCAAGCTTCAAAGATCTGAGGTCATATTCGTTGCACCATTTTTTAGAGATTTCATCTCGGAGTTTTTGACAACTCTATTAGATTTCGCTGGGCGGGAAAATTTTCGAAATGAAATCTCTTCAAAATGATTGAAAATTTTCTCCGTATTTGAACACATTGATGACACACATCATCACAACTCTGTATGCAATCTGGAAGAGCCGTCACGAGAAAAATGATTCAACAAATGTTTTTCATAGAACACATGAATATAAATAACAGCAGAATCTTCACTGAGATTCAAGACTTTCTAGATTCTGTTTTCACCGAATGGAATGGATCAACAGTCAACAGTCAATGATCAACAATCAGCAAAAACAATCGGACAATAATGATAAATGAAGAAACATTCCTGAAACTCGGCTGTCCTAGAAATCGACCGACAAACTTGATAACCCACTAATGAACTAAGAACAACTATCCCAGATCTTTATAATTCTCGTACGAAAGTCAAAGTAGGAGGTTAGACTCCTCCCCTCCTCGAACTTCAGAATGTCTTCAGTCCACGCTAGGATATGAGATGTTGGCAGATCTTCAAGCTCATGTCCATTTAGCGCTATGATTAGTATCGCTGCGGTCCATGGCTAGTTTCTCGACTCGATAACTTTTGTCCACTAATCAGCCATTAAATGTTGTCTCGTGGGATATGATGTAGGTTTAAAAAACAGAATCTTCTGACTTATATTGTGAATTCTGATTTCAGTTCCTAGATCAATTTGGGGACCGGACCACGGGAAAATTATCGCGTCTTGCCTAATACAAGAGATTTTGTGATCATTATTCATCAGCTCATCCATACCCCCAAAATGGTTCAGATTTCCTGGGGACGGTAAATATACAATGATTTCCCACTAGAACTCTGAAAAATAATTCGATAGCAACTAAAAAGTGAATTCAATCCAATTTGTTCCACAAAGAACTCTCTCTAAGTATAAATTGAAATCCAATGCCTCCTAAAGATCTTTCACGTTCTCACAAAAGATTCTTTAAATTAAATTCCATCATCATCTTTGTTAGCATCCAAGTAGGGCCGCCGACTGTCAGTGCTCAGAGATAGAAGATAAGGTCGTTCGTTTCGGAGAACGGAGAAACTCGTTTGAGGAACGGTAGAAACCGGAAATAGCCTGCTGGAGCCGCTCGGGTGATTCCGGCGCAATTCGGTGATAATTATTACGTTGATGGTATCAGAAGGCTCAACACATGAATGGGAATGTACGGAATGAGGTGAGAATAATTATCATTCCATTATTAAATGAAGTTTGTTTACTTTATATTAGGTTAGCGCTATGGACACTTCCATTCCAAACAATGGAAAGAAAATCTGGGTCAGTTTGTTTTCCTCAGCAAACAGGTTAGAAAATGAAGTGTGCAATCTATGGTGATGTTTTCCTCTGGACATATGTGGAAATACCGGGACGGATCATTTCTGCTCCCAAAACATTCGATCCAGCTTTTTTTAAAGTGAAATTCGCGAAATTCTGTTAATCACCAAAGAATATAATTTCATGTTTCAATTTCTGACCAACTTTACCCAATAGGTATGAAATTCTGACCGACTGTTATCACTGTTTCAATGCATGTTGATACGACGTTATAAGGAATTTTAGCAGCCCTCGGTAGCTCAGTAAGCTGAGGCACCGCTTTAGAAACTGAAGTCACCCTCGTGCATGGGTTCGAGTCCCGCCAAGGCATGAGTTCGAGTCCCGCCAAGGCATGGGTTCGAGTCCCGCCAAGGCATGGGTTCGAGTCCCGCCAAGGCATGAGTTCGAGTCCCGCCAAGGCATGGGTTCGAGTCCCGCCAAGGCATGAGTTCGAGTCCCGCCAAGGCATGGGTTCGAGTCCCGCCAAGGCATGAGTTCGAGTCCCGCCAAGGCATGGGTTCGAGTCCCGCCAAGGCATGAGTTTGTGTCCCGCCAAGGCATGGGTTCGAGTCCCGCCAAGGCATGAGTTCGAGTCCCGCCAAGGCATGGGTTCGAGTCCCGCCAAGGCATGAGTTCGAGTCCCGCCAAGGCATGGGTTCGAGTCCCGCCAAGGCATGAGTTCGAGTCCCGCCAAGGCATGGGTTCGAGTTCCGCCAAGGCATGGGTTCGAGTCCCGCCAAGGCATGGGTTCGAGTCCCGCCAAGGCATGGGTTCGAGTCCCGCCAAGGCATGGGTTCGAGTCCCGACAAGGCATGGGTTTGTGTCAACGTATTTTCACTCATCATCACTTCATTGTTTCATAATCACCTGATCATCCAAACCCCGTAATACCCAGCTTTTGGTGGGGTCGTTGAGCGAACACTAATCTTCAAAATGAATAGCATGAGTCCATTCTCGTATCTCCATCATTACCTACTTTTGCGTACCCCCAAAGTACCTAGCCATCGGTGAGGTCATTGCGCAAACAATAATCACCCACAACATATCCGACTTTTTCGTACCCCCGTACAACCTAGCTGTTGGTGAGGTCATTGAACAGAGAGAGATAGAGACAGAGTGGGAGAGATATAGACAGAGTGGGAGAGAGAGAGAGAAAGAGAGAGAGAGAGAGAGAGAGAGAGAGAGATAGAGATAAAGATAGAGCGAGAGCGCAGACATTATCACCTACAACATGTCCCCCACTTTATCCGAATACGATACCTACTATAACTCCATTTCAATACGGCAACCCTGTATCCACAAACATATCACAAAGGTAGACATATTCATCATTCAACAGTGTTGCCACAGCTAATGTAAACTCATGACTATCCACTACACACGAGGGTGCTATTGCCATGTGGCGGTGATTCCCAATGACGTCAGCGTCAGGTCAAAGGTCAAATAGAAGCAGTAGAACTACCGGGAGTCAAGGTGACGGGTCGAGACACCCGGGGTCAGTGTTATGGGATAGGGGAGGCGGTCGATCGGCATATTCAAGAAAATGGAGTGAGTTTTAGATGCCTTGTGAGTGTCGTGAAACTGCCACCGTGTAATTACTGTACGTTTATTATGTAAGGTCTCTATAGAGTTCACTATCTGAAAATGGCAAATTTTGAAATAATTTAGGGTCTCAAATACTCTGGGGTTGTAGTTTGGATCATGCATAGTTTTGAAAACCCATTTCAGTATGTGTGTTTCCATGCATACTCCAATTTTTTTTTTTTTTTTTTATTGAACAAAATGACATAGACACACATATAAATAAATGAACAGTCACGTGATGTCCACAAAGCCCTAGAGAGCTTGACTGTGGATTATATACAGGAAAATAATAGAAAGAAAATTGTGTAATGCAATGGTTAAAAGTGAAAGAAACATTACAAGGTCGAACAATTACAAACTAAATCAAATATGTTAGAGAATGAACAAGAGGGAGTTGAACAGGGAAAGTGAATAATAAATATAATAAACAATGAGTGGAAAATTCGAAATAATGCGAACACTATGGAACACTTTTTATAGGCCTACCACACATTTACAGTCGAGCTGAGTAACCACTTCTTAATTTCTAATTTAATTGCCTTATATTTGTCCATATTTCTTAAAATTACTGGCATTCCATTGAATATAACCGGTACAGTATATTCAAGTCGTCTTTGTCCATATTTATTATTGTAATCGGGAATTTTGAAGTTGTTTAGGAGTCTTAATCTGGTATTTAAATATGGTATTTAATAAATTGTGAGGACAATCAGGCCTACTACAGTAATCAGTATTCGAAACATAAAATAATGCACAAAAATAAAAGGTGAACTATATGGAAATTAAATACAAATATTTTCCCCTTGACAATGTATCAGGATTGATTTTCCAAACCTTTACATTGAACTTGGAATGTTATGAGACATCAAAAGTATGAACAGGGAGAACTGATTCTGAATACAAAATTAAGTCAGAATTCTGAGGATCCTTGTAAATAGGGCTCACACCTGAAATTATCATTTCTCCAGCAGAACCTCACACACACATTCATGAATTATTCGGTTATTCATGTTGAAATTGGATATAAGATTTTCAGAATCGGGAAAAATCTAAAATTCCCAGAGAATTACGGAAAAACTGTTCAAGAACCACGTTGAATCTTTGCATACACAGAAACAAGTTGTCAGCATAAAAATGACAACAGATACTTTGGTTGGGTGAACTTTTTTCCATACGATGAACTGCATTTCCTCAACATACCTATATCCATTCTGACTCAGATGAATAGTTTCTGTCAAATTGCTTCACAATGAGAAATGGCGTGAATTTCTCCGATCTTCTATGCCAAGCGCATACGGTTGAATCTCTTATTTTCAGTTCACCCCCAAAACAGTCATCACACCGACCCGTCCATGCCATACACAATAGAATATCTCCAGAAATGATGAAATCGTGTATAACTCGAGATGCATGTTTTGTGACAATTTTCAGTGTCAACTGAAGTATAAACACTCTTAGTGGCTTCCCGGAAGAACCTATTGTTATGAAACTGCTTCACACCGTTCTAAGAAGTACCTGTCAAGATATTGTCGATCTATAGAATGACCATTCGCAATATTCCCACAAATAAATACCTGGTGGGATCTTCTTGCCCTATAAAACAGTCTATTGTGGATATTTTATGATATCTTCCAGCAACATATCGATCTTGTATGTCATTCTCCATGATTGAAACCTTCAAGAATAACATCGGTTCCATTTGACCAACTGAACCGAAAATAATTCCAACCGTTCCGAGAAGAAATATGAGAGAGTCGTTATTCCTTCGCTCAACGCACAACAGCAATGAGGTCGCTCTCCTTGGCATTCTGAATAATAGATGTACAAGTCAAGTCACATCATTTCCAGTTATTAAAATACACAAGGAATAAAATATGACATATATCCAGTGAGAGTCCGCTTTAAAGGGATTCTTGAAAGAAGGCGCGAACCACCTGTGCGATGATGTTGTGGGGCAGGGAAGACGGTTGATCGGAACCTTGTATCCTGGATACGAGTGAATATGCTTGTATCCACGAGAGATGGCAGAGTGAACCACCCGTGCGTTCATGGTTCGGGGTAGAAGGAACGGTCGATCAAAACCTTCTACATCCGTGGGTTTCTACACCCATTATCAATTAACTCAAGTTGGGTATATTTTTAACAGCAGGAAGATTCAAAGTGGGTTTATCTTATGAATACTGACCCTATATTCATTGATGTGCATTCAAATAGACGTCCTTCGTAGCTCAATGAATTGAAGCACAGCTTTGGGAACTGGAGTCACCTTTGGGCGTGAGTTCAAGTCCCGCATAATGCATGCGTTTTTAGAACCGATCATGCACTTATCTTCACTTCATAATTCCATTTTCATCCGCTCATTCGTATCTCCGAGTTGGTAGGGTCCCTAGATAACCAAGCTGTTGGTGGGGTCCCCATATAACCCAGCTGTTGGTGGGGTCCCTAGATAACCAAGCTGTTGGTGGGGTCCCCATATAACCCAGCTGTTGGTGGGGTCCCCATATAACCCGGCTGTTGGTGGGGTCCCCATATAACCCAGCTGTTGGTGGGGTCCCCATATAACCCGGATCTTGGTGGGGTTCCCATATAACCCAGCTGTTGGTGGGGTCTCCATATAACCCAGCTGTTGGTGGAGTCCCCATATAACCCAGCTGTTGGTAGGGTCCCCATATAACCCAGCTGTTGGTGGGTTCCCCATATGACCCGGCTGTTGGTAGGGTCCCCATATAACCCAGCTGTTGGTGGGGTCCCCATATAACCCGGCTGTTGGTGGGGTCCCCATATAACCCAGCTGTTGGTAGGGTCCCCATATAACCCAGCTGTTGGTGGGTCCCCATATAACCCGGCTGTTGGTGGGGTCCCCATATAACCCAGCTGTTGGTGGGGTCCCCATATAACTCGGCTGTTGGTAGGGTCCCCATATAACCCAGCTGTTGGTGGGGTCCCCATATAACCCGGCTGTTGGTGGGGTCCCCATATAACCCAGCTGTTGGTGGGGTTCCCATATAACCCGGCTGTTGGTAGGTTCCCCACATAACACAGCTGTTGGTAGGGTCCCCATATAACACGGCTGTTGGTAGGGTCCCCATATAGCCTGGCTGTTGGTGGGGTCCCCATATGACCTGGCTGTTGGTAGGGTCCCCATATAACCCGGCTGTTGGTATGGTCCCCATATAACTCGGCTGTTGGTAGGGTCCCCATATAACCCGGCTGTTGGTAGGGTCCCCATATAACTTGGCTGTTGGTAGGGTCCCCATATAACCCAGCTGTTGGTAGGGTCCCCATATAGCCCAGCTGTTGGTAGGGTCCCCATATAGCCCAGCTGTTGGTAGGGTCCCCATATAACCCGCTGTTGGTAGGGTCCCCATATAACCCAGCTGTTGGTGGGGTCCTCATATAACTCAGCTGTTGGTAGGGCTCCCATATAACCCAGCTGTTGGTGGGGTCCCCATATAACACAGCTGTTGGTGGGGTCGTTGAGCGAACGGATATTTAATCAATCGGATTCAAGGTTGAAATAAGCTGAGTTACCACATGTGGCCGGAAGTGTTCGAGTAAATATTAGAAACTTCAAAAAGATTCCGAAAGTATTTGCCAAGAGTATTGTTACCATTTTCCGATTACTGCATGGTCTTTCTGAAGATTTATCAAGTCCTCTGACCCCTCACACCTCTACCCCTTTCCTCCTCCCCCCCCCCCCCCCTCCCAGCTCACCTATTAGACTCGACATAGTATATGGTTTTTTCCGACAGTTTTTATGAACTATATGGACCAATCAATCTTTCACTCAGCAATTTATTTTGATCGATGTATCAACTTTATATCAAAAGTTGTTTCTTAGTTTCAATTTTTTCATCAAAGAAAACGCAGAAACTTATCCCGTCAATAAGTTGCAATAGTGAGAGAGAAGTTGCCTGTTGTTTTGATAGCCCCAAGCGAAGTGGAAAATTGAATGAAGTGAAGTTTTTGAATATATTTTCTCGAATAGCTGATGAAACACGGAGCAAAGCATACTCTATCTGAAGTGAAATGTGTATATACATGTGATATCAATGATTTTCTTCTGAACACTTCAACAAGTCAGAGAAAATGAAGTAGATATTTCGAACAAATCAGGTCACATTTTCACGAATCACACCATTACAAAAATAGCACTAAAACTATTGTGGTTGTTCATTACCAGGCAAACAAGTTATGTGTTTCCGCGTCGATGGATGAGCTACTTATATCAACATATATATATATATATATATATATATATATATATATATATATATATATATATATATATATATATATTTGGGATTATATAGTTGGGTCGAAAAAGACAGGCCTCGACCGGGATTCGAGCCCAGGACCTTCTGCTTGCCGGGCAGATGCTCTACCGCTAAGCTACCGAGGTATTACTCTTTCGACATAACTATATTTAGACTCACGATACTTCGAGGGGACTAGCCCAATATGGGGCTTAGGTTCACCCAAGCTGTAACGATTATACGCTACCACAGATCCTTGTGACTCTATTTTACCTTCACCTAGGCATGAGGAATAATGTGATAATTGAACTTCTTGGATACGATTCAATATCAAGATATTTGGGATTTTATAGTCATGTTGAAAAAGATGCGCCTTGACCGGGATTCGAGCCCGGGACCTTCTGCTTGCCGGGCAGGTGCTCTACCACTAAGCTACCGAGTTATTACTCTTTCGACTAAACTATAGAAGTATATATCACCATATATATAAGTTGAGTAAAAGTTCGAAATAATATGTATCATTATGATATTGAAATTCCTGAGAATCTGAATTCTCTCGAATGAAATAATTTTCACGATTTTCTTCTACCGGGTTATTTTCATGGGATTTTTGAAAGCTTTGAAATAAGTTTTCTCAAGAGTATATCGAGCGATTGTGGCTCAGAACTATGCAGTATCAAATTAGATAAGGACACTTGTGTATGCCAAGATTCAACTGATTTTAGATTTTTGTTTGACCTGTGGAGCGCGAAAAAAGAAGGAAGGACTCTTTTCGGGTATGGTGAAATTGAGTCTCCGCTTCACTCATCCAATGCATATACAGTATATTATAAGACACTATCATCTGAATTTTGTGAAGCATTTTCTCACTACAATACGTTCAAACAGAAGGTCATCACGATAGTTTATATGTGATGTCGACGCTGAAAATAATATTGATTAGAGAATTGAGTGTATTTGATCACTTTTACGGATCAACTTTGAGAAAAATTCGAAAAATTGTTTTTTTGCATCAATTTATTATTTCATAAGGATTAACAGTTGTCAACTTCCGAACCGGTTCAAGTTGGGAACTCCAAGAATCACCCAACTGAAGATTCCACCAGACATTCTACCTCCACGACATTCCTAATATCAACGGTTCCGATCCAACGTCTGCCCTATCCCACATCACCAACGCACAGGTGGTTCGATCCTTCATCTCTCGTATGCACTTC
>OZ023338.1:15935040-16000700 GCA_964007535.1 Brachyptera risi | reverse complement strand
CCCCCCGCCTGCCCCGCTGCCCGCCTCCACCGCCACCGATCCACTGTAGATGTTGCACTGCTCAGGGATTGTGCAGGGTTGCAATATTGGGTGGTTGATGCAGTTCGTTTGAAATATACCGTCCGTGTTTTGACAGGTCAAAGGTTGGATGAGATTTGGCTCTCGGAAGTTGGCAATAATGATGATGATTTATCTCCGTATTGGATCAGATGTTGAGTAGCCCTACTCATTTCATATCGACTACCTAATTATTGAGAAATATCAATATATCATCGAATCAAATTATTCCGATCAATACTGATTTTGAGTTCATACATATAATCACACTCACACACGGACAGTTCATGAGAGTCAATGAAGCGAAATGTTGGTGATTTGATGATTGCATTGATTTTCTGTTACCCATTTTGAGAGGTTCATAGTTCAAAGTGGAATGACCACAATACATTCGTTCATTTTAAAATGGCTGATCTGATCCTTGTTGAACTTTGTAACAACTTGGAACTTGGATATCTGGAACTTTGGAACTTTGGAATGAACTACACTTGAAAATATGAAATTTGTGTAGGTGAACTTCTTGGAAATTCAAATTCATTGGGAATAACTCTTTTCTCCATGATTCGACCTCTGGAATACCGCAGAGGAGGTTCTAATTTGTCATTTTTCTAATGGAAATGATTCATTTGTGTCGGGTGGATGATTAATGCGATGATGCGGTAATGAGATGCGAGTTCCGGGTTCTGGGATCAATGGGAAAAAGAGGTCGTGGCCTATATATATTATGAAAACAATCTCGACATCCAAAGAAGAAGGTGACCAAGAAACGAAACTGTGAAGATCGATGGTGGCGGGGATCGAACAGAGTTCCGATCTTATGTATGCAAGCACGTGAGCACCGAGCTAACTGTGTCAGTAGTAGGTATTCGGGATGTCTGGCTTCAACCTCTGAGTCTCAAGTTCGATTTCCGATACCGAAAATATGTTATGCTATCACAATCCATTCAATAACATACTCTCTCACTTTTCAATTCGTGTTTCGAATATTCCGTCTGATCTTACCGTGTATGTAGCTTGAAGTAAGGCGTTGTGAATGGTCGATGATGAAGTGAATCCTCGAAACATTGAACCACTGTATCGACTCAGGTTGTCATCCGTACTCGAACCATTTTGTGTGAAATGTGTACTCACATTAAACAGAAAGAGATACAATTTGATTAGTTCAGACAACACGTGCTAAAATGTTCAGTATTCATATTCTATTTCTTATGTTTTGTTTAATTTAATGTGGTCATTTGTGTAGGATAGTTCATCGGGCTTGGATTTGAGCTTCCCATAACAGCGTTCCAAAGATGTGTGACCGGGTATTACTGAACACCAGAAATGTGCTGTTGCCAAGGTATACAAATACAATGGCTTGTTGTACGGCACTTTGCATCTGATGTTCGTACCATACCTCCACGTACTTGATAGTGAATATACAAGAAACATTTGAACGTTGTTTTTCTCGCAATATTTGCCATGTCCACTCAGAATTCATCTATGTAGGAAATATCTCCAACAAATTCAGGAGTGAACAGTTCATATTGTGTCACTCGTTAACGTGGATGATTCGATACAGAAAATAATTACAATTCCATCAACCATGCAAAAATGAATGACCTAACATTTCACGCCGATATTATCATGGTTCGAAAGAATGTAGGCCTATCACAATTAGCACGAGTTGCAGATTCATCAGTACGATGGCCTAATTGGGAGGTTCGTGAAAACGCTTCAAAGTCCCGACAATTGCCGCTTTCACTCTGCAGGAAGATCAATTTGTGAACAAGGATCTCATATCGAGATTAAATGATCAATATTATTGAAGATTTCATCATTAGACGAGCTTTAGCGAGGATTCAATTTGACATACTGAAGAAAATTGGTGTTCGTTTTTATGTTTTTTTTTTTTTGTTTTTTTTTGTTTTTATGTTTTTTTGTCGGTTCTCCACAGGTCAAACGGCTACAGCTATCAACTTCAAACTTTTTTTCGTCATGGCTCCTCATCTTACTTAGATCTGTATAGTTTTGTGGCATTATCGGGTGGTAACGTTTTTTTTAATGAATTTTAGAAATTTCAAAAATCCCCATTAGAATAACCCGGAGGAAAATACTTGAAAAATCAAAATTTTTCAAGACCTCTCAAATTTTCGCCGAATATAAAGGAAACTATTAAGCACATTTTGAGAGATTTTTCGCATCAATCGGATGAGAAATAACGAAGAAAACGCATTTATAAAGCATTTTCCCATCCATTTAGGCTATTACGGGAACCAATTAAATCTATAGCAACAAGTGTCAGCAATTAATTCAAAACGATTGAAATGAATGGAGAGGAAGGCCGTGACATAACTGATTCTCGTGAGATTTTGAACGTTTGGAGTGATCCAAGGTCTGTAGATGTAGATTGGGTTGACAAATTATTTTTCATTCTAGATTTCTATACCCCTAAGCTCGTCTAACAACGCGCATCCCGCGTTTTCCTAGTAATAACATCGGGACTTTGAACAAAATCATTGTTTCCAAATTGAGACTGTGGATGGGAGGTAGGATCGTTTGGACGAGGCACCACAAGGGTGATCTTACAACCGCATTTTAATTATTTGAAACCAATGAACTTCAACACCAGGACTGCGCTGTCTGTGAGCATAATTTTCCGCCGTAAATAAAAGTCTTCCAGTTTCCGAGAGTCAGGAACACATCCTACGTGAGATCCGTTTCTGACATTACCATTTTATACCCGGACATTACCAACATTGGTACCACTAGTCGAACGCAGCATATGCGTTGTAAGATGGACGAAATATCTGGTATAATGATAATCGGTTAAGTAGTTCCACCTTTGCTACTTTATTGACTCCGGTGTTCTACACACCTTGACGCATATAGAAAATACTCCATTGTTAAGCAAATATCGAATCTAGAAAGCAGTGAATATCGGCAACCTAATTCCGGCATTATTTTTCCAATATCATATCAATTTTGATGGATACAAACACTTATTTTAATTCCTTCTTGAAAACGTCTGATCAGAATTGCATAAAAATGGCGTTGATGTGTGAAATCCATGTATGAACAATCAAAGAAGAGATATTTCATTTTTCAACATTTTCCGCTCAGCCAAATTTTATGGAGTTTGTAGAAACTTCGAGATGATATTTCTCAAACTTGGTCCTACCGATCCATTCAAAAAACTATACGGTTCCAATTTGTATGAGTTTGCCCGTACAAAAAAAAAGAATTCATGTTGATCAGTCAAATTGTGAAACCTGTGCAGTGTTTACAAACAAACGAACGAAAAAAAACCACAGAAAAAGCCATATGATGGTGAAATGAAGTCTTTGCTACGCTCATCTGATTGAGAGTGAACAAAACACACGAATGTTGATATCTTTCTCTTTGAACTAAGTCTCTTGGGCAATGATTACTCCTCTCCATTGCCAGCCTAGTTCCACTAGGCCGTGGACAGAGATAGTCTGACTTCACGACTGTCAGTTTGAAAATTATCTTTTATCGCATTAATAATGTGTTTTGGGATTTAAAACTCATGTCATCATGTGCGTTTTGTAATTCCATCGATTATTATATGAAAAACGTCGATGATCCATCACCAAGTGAGTTTTTAATTTGATTTTCATATATGTTAATTTCTGTGTAAAAAGTTTCGTTTGTCAAAAGATTAATCAATTAGTCAGTCACTGCACATCGGATTCTCATTTTACTAATTGATGAGCCTTCTGTAGACAATTATATCAAGGCCTCAATACATGCATATACTGGATATTCCAGTGCCAAGAAGATATTCAAGGTGTATACATAGAAATCAATACCGGGATGAGGAAATGTAAATGAGATAGTTATGAGTTAGATTATACCGCAATGGCTTCTGAAAAGAAGAAGATAACTGAACTCAAAGTTTATGAAATAGTCAATGAACTTAAAAAACGAGGTTTTACGGATGTGGCTGGAAAAAGAATGGTGCTACTGAAAAAGTTGAAAAGCGCAATGGCGGAAAATGAAGAAGATATAGAAGAATATATCGACGTTGACGTGGAGGGTGATGCACCAATAAGTTGTAAAGAGTGTGCTGTAGCAGAAGCTGAGATAGTCCGCCTTAAATTAGAAATAGAGATACATAAAAAGAAGATTGAAATGATTAATGTGGAAGGGGTGTGGAATGAACTTAACGGTATTAAACAACGATTAGAAGCGGTTGAGAAAATTCAACAGAATGAACTGCAGAGACCTATGGTGTGTGAAAAGGAAGAGATTAGCAAGATTATGAATGGGAGCACATACTGCCAAGAAGTAAAGGAGAAGTCCTTACTCAGAGAAGAAGAAAACGCGATAGGTATTGAGGAGCAACAGATGATGTACCGTAAGGAGCAGCAAAACAGATTTTACAAAAGACAGGAAAAACAACAATATCATCATCAACAACAACAGCAGATCCAAGATGAGAACTCGAATAGTATTAAAAAATCAAAAATCAATCAGTCAGTGCAAAAAAAAGATCGACAGCTAAATGATGTATTTGAAAGAAAACAAAAACAACGACAAGCATATGAATGTACTTCTGATAGAGTGGCCAGAAACCAGAATGAAGAAAGAAGCAATGAAGTTGTGGTTGAGGAGAATCAGGATGAGAAATATCAGAGAATCTTACAGAAAAGTAAAAAAAATGGGTACTTTAAACCTGGTGAAGTTTTGATTATGGGAGACTCGTTAATTAAAAGTGCAGGCGATAGATGCAGGGAAAATGGATGCATTGTTGAGACATATCCAGGTATCAGGATAGAAGAACTGAGAAAGAAATTGCTGAGAAGGACGGGGAACATTGGAGAAACAAAAGTTGTAGTGATACATGTAGGGACCAACAATATGAAAGGCAGAAGAGACAGGCATTTAATGATCGAGATGGAACAACTGATAGAGGAGGGTATGGAAAAATATCGGCATGCAAAGTGGGTCATAAATGGCATAATCTATAGGGATGATATTCCAGACAGCACAGTGAACAAGTTGAATGACAGTTTAAAGTGGATTTGTTCAAAGTATGACATCACCTTTGTTGATCCAAATGATTATATATCCGAGGAAGATGCAGCATATGATGGAATACACTTGAATCATGAAGGTGGTAAAAAGTTAGGTAATATGATCATGAATAGTGTGATGTCAGAAGAGGAAATGACTCAAAATGACTCAAAAAACTGAAGGTATTTGGGGGAACTGATGATGGTAAAATAACAGAAAACATACTTATCGATGGAACAGAGGGTATTTTAACAACAAATTTAAAATTAACGGAGAGTGGTATATGTGCTCCAATATCAAGAAGTATGTTTAATCGGGATCACAGACTATATTCAACAGATGTATCCAGTAATATTTATTATCATGAACAAAGCTTCCCAAACGTTTCTCTTTCCGAAGGAATAGAGAGAACGGAAGGTGAAAAATTAAAAGAAGGACTGTGCTTCTTGGAAGTGAACTGTAGAAGTGTTTTGGCTAACAGAGTGGCGTTTAGAACTGCAGTTGAAGTGATTAATCCGGACGTTTTTATTGGAGTAGAGTCATTCCTTGATGAGAGTGTTTATAGTAGTGAGATATTCTGGAGCGAGTATCAGATATTTCGAAAGGACAAAACCAGGAAGAGAGGAGGCATATTCATTGGTGTGAGAGAAGGAGTAAGCTGTAAAGAGCTTTGGAGGGACTTGGAATTAGAGATAATGTGTGTTCAAATGAATGTTAAAAAAAGCAGTGTTAAAGTAGTAGCTGTATATAGATCACCGGAGAGTGGGACAGAAGTGCTTGAAAGATTGTGTGAAAAGGCCGAAGAGTGGAGTGGTAAGGTTATTATTGGAGGAGACCTCAACTTACCTAATGTTAAATGGATAGAGGGTGACCATGGGGATGGAAACACAAAGCAAGGATGTGTACATAGATTAATGAATTTGGGATTCGTACAAACAGTACTAGGTGGGACTAGAGAATGTGCAAATGGGATGAAAGTGAACTTACTAGATGTATTTTTAGTAAAGCCACCGGAATTGTGGGTCAAAAGTACAATAGCAGAGGGAATAAGTGACCATTTAATACCAATACTAGAGACAAATATTGGACATGATGCATGTGAAACTGGAAGGGAAGAAAATCGATGGTGCTATGGAAAAGTTGACAGAATAGGATTAGGAAAGTTCATGTGGGAAAGGTTAGAAAGATGGAGGAATGAAAAAAGTGAAGTGGAGAATATGTGGAACAGTTTCTTGACGGTACTGGAGGAGGGTAAGAAGAAGTTTGTGCCTGTAAAAACATTAGGAATAAATAGTGATCCGCCATATTATGACTCGGAGGTACGAAGGCTCAAAAGGAAGGCTAGAGTAGTAAATAGGAGAAAGGGGGAAATGGATGATGACTGGAAAATGGTACGTAAGGAGTTGCAGGGACAATTAAATAAAGCTAAGAAAGCGGCAATGGATAAGTATATGATGAGTATGTTCGACGAACGAGATAAGAGAGGAAGCTGGAGAAAGTTATATTCGCATATCAAACGGCAAAAGGAAAGTACTAGGAATCTACCCCCATTAGAGATAAACAAATTATTGGTGAAGACAGATGAGGATAAAGCTAGAGCATTGAACGCGTTCTATGCAGAGGTATTTCAAGACAGAGATAAGAACAACAACGGAGAAATTGATGTGAGAGAGGGGGTGGAAGAGAGTGAGGGAATTGAAGGAAATAAAATAGTCATAACAAGGGGAGATGTAAGAAGAGCAATGCAAAAAATGGGAAAGGGGAAAGCACCGGGACCTGATGGAATTACAGCGGAGCTATTAAGTGGGGCAGGGGCAGCCATAGAACTGTACCTATTGGAAATATTTGTGAATTCATTAGAAGAAGGAATCTTACCTAAGGGGTGGAAGCAGGCCACAGTTGTACCCATATTTAAGGGTGGGGAGAGATGTCGGGTTTCAAACTACAGACCAGTAAGTTTGACGAGCTGTGTCTGTAAGTTGATGGAGAGAATTATCGGAACATACATTAGGGAGTGTTTAGGAAGGAAAGGGTGGTTGGTAGAAGAACAACACGGGTTCAGACAAGGGTTCTCGTGTGAGTCTCAACTTGCTGGTCTTACACAGGACCTATTTGATAATCTGGACAAGGGAACCAAGGTGGATGCTGTCTTCCTAGATTTGGAAAAAGCATTCGACAAAGTGCCGCATGGTAGGTTAGTGAAGAAATTGGCAGGTATTGGAATAGACACGAGAGTTGTTTCTTGGGTTCAAGATTTTCTAGAAGGGAGAAATCAGAAGGTGAGAGTGGGAGAGAAGTTTTCAACCGAGATCAAGGTGACGTCCGGAGTGCCGCAAGGCAGTGTCCTGGGCCCACTACTTTTCCTAATATATATCAATGACATCAAGGGAACATTAAAATCAAGAATCAGACTATTTGCAGATGACACAGTCATATACAAGGGTATAGAGAAACAGGGGGATGAGACTGAAATTCAAAAAGACTTGAACAAATTATGGGAATGGGCGGAGGTAAATCAGATGAAATTTAATGTGAATAAGTGTCAAGTAGTTAGGTTCGTGGGCAAGAAGCACGGCGATGAACCAAATTATGAAATGGGAGGAGTCAGATTAGAGACGAAACCAAGTTATAAATATTTAGGGGTAGTTTTAGACAAGGAGTTGAACTGGGAAGAGCATATAGAGAAGATCACAGCAAAATCAAACAGAAATCTGAACTTTGTTATGAGGAATTTGGAAGGGGCATGCGAAGCAGTTAAGGCAAAGGCTTACTTGACGTTGATAAGACCGATAGCTGAATATGCGGCAACGGTGTGGGATCCGTATAAATTGGGACAGATCAAGAAGATAGAAAGTATACAGAGGTGGGCAGCAAGAAGAGTTACAGGGAAGATGAAGAGGAGGAAATGGATCATCAAAGTAAAAAAGCAGGAAGGGTTAAATATCAAGCTGCAGAGGGTACCAGAGAGTGTGAGTAAGATGATTGAAGTGTTGGGATGGAATTCGTTGGAGAAGAGGAGAGGGCAGATGAGGCTGTACAATATGTATAGGGCTTTCACAGGGCAAAGAGCATGGAAAGATATAGGAATGAGATTGAAGGAACCACATTATTATGGGAGAAGTGACCACTGGGCCAAAATAAAAATCGTTCAAGCACGACTGGACAGAGTGAAATATTCATTTGTCAATAGAACAATACGGGACTGGAATGGCCTGAACCAGAGTATGTTTGACGGAGTTGATAGGATTGGACAATTTAAAATGAAGCTGGCTAGATAAATTTAGTAATTTTAGATTTTGCAAGTAATTTAAGTTAAGAATTAATTTTAAGATGTTACCACCTGTTCATAACTATTTGTAACAGTGAAATAAACAAACAAAGCAGATGTACAGTTCATCATGGTACAAAGTGGAAAGAAATGAGTGATAGGCGTGAAATGTTAGGATTAGAACTATCACTCTACTAATCAAAGGTCATGGCCAATCAGTCCTTCATCCAAGCACTTGCTTCAAGGACTGTGGAAAACGACGGAAAACCAAGTCAGGATGGATAAGAACAGGTGTTCGATGGTCTTCATTTTCTTTCAACTCCTTCTCTATATATTCAATACATATCAAATACATATTCGATATCATCATATCAACTCCAGATGATCGGATCGATCATGTAGACATCTTTAATTACGGATTCTTTCAACTTCGGATCCAACTTTCATTCCCTCACTCTCATCTTCAACATCGTCCTCCAACTATTATTATTTTTTTCCTAATTACATCGAAACTTGATACAAAATCATTGTTTCCCAATCAAAGCTTTGAATGAAAGTTGGGATCGTTTGGACGGCGCACCACAAGAGCCTATCAACTTTCACTTCAATCAGTTATTTCCACCGTTTTCTAATCTACCAACATCTCTTCATTCACAAGAACCCATTTTTTCCTTGATTGATGACTCCTTTCTTCACTCCTTCCTGCCACGTTTTCAATAGTCTCTCGACCATTCTCAGACTATGTTCAGTCTGCTTCAGTACAGATTATGAAAAAAATGTATTTCATATGGAAAATATGATAACAATTTCATATTAGATCATGGACCATTTCCACAATCTTGTTTGGATGAAATAACGAATTCAATCATCTGTTAATTGTTTCAACTGTGTTATTTCAGTCTGTTCCATCATAGTTTGTTTCTTGAATGAACAAGTGGAATATTGTTATTAGTATTCATGATGATGAATAATGTATATGTTGTTATTAGTTGATGTAGTGATTCAATTAAACTTGCCGTGGGTTTTGTGAGAGCAGATTCCAAGAAGTGGGAAATGTTATCTTTTATATATTGAATGCAAGAATGGACGAACCGTCAGAACAAATAATCGACGGCAAAGAATGGCTCAATTGAATTCATACATGAATCTGATGATCATTGAGGGTATAGGGATGAAATCAGAGGTGATTATCCTCAGGGTTCATGACTGAAAATGGAAAGACTTATCGCTCCTCGGATTTTAATGATATAACGTTGGAAATATACTTGTTTTGAAGAATAATCAGATGCCCAGACAGCCCCACTAGAATTGAGGTTATTTGAGAGTACAAATGAACGTGATTTAATACGTGAATGATTTTTGAAAACCCCAAGCGGGACTCGAACCCACGCTTGATCTGATGACAGTGTTCAAAGCAGAACGCTGACTAATCCAGCTGACAGAAAATTGAATCAGAACTGACGTGACGAGCATCAAAAACGATAGGGATTCAATTGTTTATTTTTTTCTGAACGACCCCACCAACAGCTGGATCATACGAAGGGACGAATGAGAAGGTGATTATAGAATTATGAAATGATCATGAGTGAGAAGACGTTAACAACAACCAATGCCTTAAACGGGACTCGAACCCACGCCCAACGGTGATTCAGTTTCTGAAGTGGTGCCTCAACTGACTGAGCCACGGAGGACAGCAAGATGGTTCCATTCTGAGAAAAGAATAATATGTCATGAGGTACAAACAAATGAAATAAATTAGAGATTGAATAAAATTTGGTGAAATTATTATTTTCTCCGTTTTCAAAGAGTTCATTCAAAATTGTTCGAATCCTCTTGAAAATGGGAGAGTTTACAACATCTTATCATACTGCAACTCGTCCCAACACGTATAGCGCTCTCCTGAATCAATCAGATATCACATAATTCATGGCTATTCAATCAAGAAGGTTTGTCTCGGAAACCATTAAGAAACATAATTCCCGACAGTAGTAAAATCTTTATTCAGATTTCTGCCCATATTCGGGTTGCCGATACGACACAGAATAATGAAAAACATTAAGATACAAAACATATGATAACAGATAACAAGATGAAAGAATGGGTGATGATAAACATTGGAATGCGAAGAATGAAATTATGAGTGAAAATAATAATAACAATTGATGATAATAATCAAATATAAATCAATTCAAACACAAACAAAATCACTGATAAGATGGAAAAAATGAGAGAATATGTACCCACTCTATCTGATTGAATATGAATGATTCCTAGAAACGGAGACACAGATTCTTCCATAGCGAGGAGTGAAATATTAAATATGGAACCACTACTAAAATAATATCTTCGAATGTTTGTTCTTCCCAAGTCGGCAAGAAATTCACCAATTCGAACCAAAATCCCTCATTATCAAACTGTTCGTTTCGAAATGAAGCACTCATCCCATCGAATGCATCAGGAATTACATATCTGGAGTGTAATAAGAAGGATAAAACAGGATATGGAATACTTGTAAAAGCTTTTAGCCATACATTTTCAACTCTCATTTCAATGGTCTCATTGTGCTAACGATTGAACGTCTCGGTCATACTCCAGAATTGTCGATCGAGTGTGTCGATACTTGAAACTTTTGTATCGGAAAGGAATATTAATAAATGATACAAATATGAGAGATGTTCAATATTCATTATCGTACATTAATGGATGATTGAATGATGTAATCCAATATATTTCTCGTAATATTAGGAAAAATGAATTTCGAAGATCCCTACAATTTGTACTCTCACGAATGAAGAAGTGAACGGAATCAGAATTGATCTCCTCTCCTACTTGTGGATATTGTCACATGGGTCAGTTAACGAGTTGAGCATTCTCGGAACGAGGACGTGTGAGAAAAAAATGCTGACATTTCCTGAGAAGTGATAGAGTCTGAAACTCACAAATGAACAACAATAAAACTTGGGAAAATAATGATTCGGAATATATTCAACATCATCTGGAATGAAGAAATAACAGAGAGGTTCGAAGAGATGAGAGAAGAATATCGTCCAGCAACAAAACTAACTCGAATGATATCGTTATATTTATATATATGATCCTGATCATTATGGTTGAATAATTTCGCCATATATATATATAAATATATATATATATATATATATATATATATATATATATATATAAATATATATATATATATATATATATATATATATATATATATATATATATATATATATATATATATATATATATATATATGAACATTTTCGTCAAATCATAAAAATGTGACCATTCTGGGACTTGAACCCAGGACCTCTTGGTTTGTACCCAAAGCTATAACGAACTGAGCTAAATGATTACTAAGATTCAAGTCGAATAATCGACACATTTATATGACAAGACAAATTTGAGAAACGACTCTCATGTGCTGTGTCTTTACAGATCAACAGGTTCCAAGGTTTAACGATTGCACGCTACCACAGCGTATATATATATATATATATATATATATATATATATATATATATATATATATATATATATATTTATTCATATATATATATATATATATATATAAATATATATATATATATATATATATATATATATATATATATATATATATATATATATACATATATATATATTTATTCATATATATATATATATAAATATATATATATATATATATATATATATATATATATATATATATATATATATATATATGTATATATATATATATATGTATACATATCAGATATATTATATATATATATATATATATATATATATATATATATATATATATATATATATATATATATATATATTTAATATTGTTGAGGAATGCTCGACAAATTCAATGATATCGAATGTATAGATGTATGTAGGGAATACATTCGTGAATGTGTTGTATGTTTTGCATGAACATGTTTTCTCATTCCTCATATGTATATCATCCCCAATCCATATTTTGCTGATCCGTATGTTTATTCATGACGTGCCGAGGATTCTCCTCATGATCCATTCTCAGAACGTGAAAATGAACGTGGCAAATTGAATTGAATTCACTTAAATGTATATCTTCAAATAATTCCGTTATATTCATATCCATATCCATATTTTTATACGGTTGGATGATTTCATCATATTTGTAAAGCCGGTATATTGATTCGTTCATTGATTCACAAGAACGAGGTTACCGATAAAAAATGCTCCGTCATCTTTCAAAAGTGATCAATTCTCAGAGTTGCGAAAATATCAAATAACTATAGAAATTTCTGCCATTATTCCGCTGGCATACTACCTTCTTCTCTTGTGAATATGAGTTTATATAACTGACCTTTCAGATTTCAACTCGAAATCAGTTTGCCAGAAAAGTCAACTCAAATTCCTCTCCCACTTCTCTTCAAAGTTCCCATTCATTCCCTCTATATGCTCGAACAAAAAATACATTGGATTTTCATTTCCACTGAATTAATCAATTCTTCAAGTTACGCTCCATACTTTAATCCATCCATACCAAAGTGGCTAACTCAAATATACGGATCAAAACATCCGATTTGTAATGTTAGGCAAATGGGAGAAACGGACGATCGAAACAACCATCTGTCATTTCACGAGATTCAATAGACCATTGCAAAGTGCATATATTATGGAGTTTGCGGAAAAGTGGATAAAAAGCAACCTGTTAACCTAGACGAGTGGTCTCACCGCATTTTGATGAAAACTCTTCTGATCTGTGACCCAGATAAATACCATTATATGCAGACCCTGCCATCGAGTGTTATATCTCATTCTTCCAGGGAAGATATTTTCAATGGGTCCTTGTTCAAGTATGGTAATGGTTCATGCCTCAAGATGATGAATATCAATCTATTCGAGACGGATTGAGGTCGATTCACCGGAATATCAGTTATTCTGTTTTGCATTTTGAACGGTGAGATTCATTAGAATCTGAATACAATGGGAACACATATATGTTGATACTTCGAGATGATATAGGTGAAACTATTCACTGTATAACGCACAATCCTCAATGTTTGATATATATATATATATATATATATATATATATATATATATTTTTTTTTTTTTGAATTTCAATCAATTATTTTATTCAGTTGGATTTGTAATCCAGTTGAATCATACCTTATTCCAGTAACTTCCCAATTGCTTTAATCTGCACTTATATTATTATTAATTAGGTTATTATCATTATCATTCATTACCTCATGTAATTTGTATTCACTGCGTGGAAAACCGCATCATATTTATATATCACGGTAGTTGTTTGCATCTTTTTTTGTTATTTCTATTATTCAGAGTATTTATTTTGTAGTTATCCCCCTCTTGAATACTTTCATATTTGTCAATTAATTTTCCTCCTTTCCCACACACAGGCTCCGGCTTACGTGGGTTCTGCTTTGATCAATGTATCATTATCATTATCATCATTATTATTATATTATATTTATAATCATTTTTTTGTAACTAATTGAATTGTATGTCTGTGAAAAATCATTTGTATCAAGCATTAACATTGAATAAAATAAATAAATAATATATATATATATATATATATATATATATATATATATATATATATATGTATATATATATATATATATATATATATATATATATATATATATATATATATATATATATATATATATATATATATATATATACATATATATATATATATATATATACATATATATATATATATATATATATATATATATATATATATATATATATATATATATATATATATGGATATATATATATATTTATATATATGAATATATAAATATATATATATATATATATATATATATATATATATATATATATATATATATATATATAAATATGTTTGTTTATATATATATATATATATATATATATATATATATATATATATATATATATATATATATATATATATATATATATAAATATATATATATATATATATATATATATATATATATATATATATATATATATATATATATATATATTCATTCATATATATATATATATATATATATATATATATATATATATATTTATATATATATATATATATATATATATATATATATATATATATATATATATATATATAAATATGAATATATATATATATATATATATATATATATATATATATATATATATATATATATATATATATATATATATATGTATGTATATCTATAAATATATATATTTATATATATTCATATATATATATATATATATATATATATATATATATATATATTTATATATATATATATATGTATTCATTTGTGTATATATATATTTATATATATATATATATATATATATATATATATATATATATATATATATATATATATATATATATGTATATATATTTATTCATATATATACATATATATATATATATATATATATATATATATATATATATATATATATATATATATATATATATATACATATATTTTGATAACATCGAAACTTGATACAAAATCATTGTTCCCCAATTATAAGACCAAGATCTACATTTTTTTTCCTAATGCTTCAATAAATACACATAACTTATGAATTCGGCGTTCACTTGTCAATTTCCACAAAGCATCAAAAGGGCTAAGGAGTTAAAACTGATGATTAAAAAAACTGCCCCTTTTCGTACAGATGACTTGAAAATTTGTTACTTGACGTATTTGAGCTAATAGATGGAATTCAACAGAAAAAAATTATAACAATATATTCTACAAATTCATCTGAATTGTTTTGCACAATGTGATAAAGTATTTTACGCTCATAAAATAACCAAACAGCCTGAAACAGGCTTGTCCAGATGCACACTATTATATGCAGTCCTCGCCAGTTGGTAATCTCATTCTTTCAGTGAGAATATTCTCAATAGGTCCTTGATGAAGTATGGGAATAGTTCACGCTTCATGATGGTGAATATCAATCTATTGGAGACAAATTGAGGCCGGTCCACTGGTATATCAGTCATTCTGGAATGGATTTCGAGAGGTGTAATCCATTACAATCTCAATACAATGGAGAAACATATATTTTCAAACCCCGAGATGGTATAAGTTGAACTGTTCGCTGTATATCGCACAACTTTCATAACATTTTTTTTTTTTCATCATCATCAGTTTTGTACATACAAATGAGAACACTAAACGGTCAAATACTATCCACAAAGTCTCCAAGGGAGACTTGACTGTGGGAAGAAAAAAATTGAATTATATCTGTATATTGCTTAGCTCTAGATTTTATACATTAGTTATGTACGGTGATTGAGAAAATATAAACATAATTCATAAATTGAATGGCAGTAAAGAATATGAGTAGAAAAAAAAAATATGATTCACACGATGGACTATTTTTCACAAAAGAATGATTCGAAATTAGACTGAATAAGAGATTGACTAAAATATCACAAAAAAATAATAACAAAAATACCAATGAAGAATGAATATGTGATCCACCAATACATAGAATGCGAATGTGAGAAATTCAACCTTGAGGTGGCGTGGTTGGTGCAACATGTAGTGAGGAATATATGAATACAGTGGATAATACAATAAAGCATAATATACAAAATGAGGAACAACATTATAAACAGCATGAATGTCAAAACAAAAAAAAACAAGAAGGTTTCAAGTCATAATTATCACTTATCAAAATACCAAGCATCACATCAAAATAATAGCAATATGAATTGAAACTGATATGAGACCACAGATAATAAAAAAACTTATTGAAGTTATACAACAATAGAATAATAAAAGAAGCAAAAGGAGCATAAAATTAATTGAGCATACATTATTTTATTGATTAACCATGTTTCAATTTCTAGTTTGACATTTTTATTAGAGATTAAATTACGTAAATTAGAGGGAATCTGATTGAATTAAGCGGGTACAGAGTATTCGAGACGGCAGTTACCATATTTATTCATAAAAGCAGGAATATTAAAATTTCCAAGAAGCCTATTTCCAGTGTTAACTTCATGATCATTCAATATCTTATGAGTAGGGTCATAATAATATATCAGAGAAAATGTATAATCAAATAAGTAAGTGACGGGCAGAATATTACAGTACTGAAATAATGCAGGAATGTCCTTATCAATAGTAATTTTAACCTGAACGGGTGTTATACATTTCATCATGCTGATTTGGAGATTAAGAATTTGTTGCGAATGTTGCAAATGTTGCAAATGTTGCAAATGTTGCAAATGATGCAAATTATATTGTGCAATAATGATGAGGACGTTTTTTTTTTCTATATTGGGTTTCAACGACGCATCATACTGATGTATACGATCTATTGGCGTCGGTGGATGATGAATGAGATGATGTGATGGTGAGGTGAAAGGTTATTTCATTAGGTGATCTGGATGGTGGGAAGGAGTTGGTCGTGACCTGTTGTTGAGTAACCATTCCAGTATTAACCTGAACGACAGAGGGAAACCACGAAAACCCCTGTCAGGATGGTCGACCATGGCGGGAATCGAACCTCGGTCTCCTGAATGACGGTTCAGTGTATTAACCAGTCGATCACACGTCTCGGTATGAGAATGGTCATGATGATATTTCATTCACAGTATACATGATACATGTTATGTTCCGTCAATCCATTCACTTATTCCAGACTCACATAACCCATCAACTTTGAATAGAAGGACATAATTTTCAATTTGTTGATCATTTTTGAAATCATCATTGATCTCGAAAAATCTGTGTTTTTACCGTATTGGAAATTTGATATAACAAATACCGTGATAATTGATCACCAGAAACTGTTATTCCGCCAAGTCGAGTCTCAAGCACTTTTCAGACGTGTCTAGGCACAATGGGGAAAAAGTTCCCACCGGGGGGATTTGTTTTTCAATATTGTGAATATTTATCATGGATCGATGGATCGATATCAATGGATCGATGGATCGATGGATCGATGGATCGATATGGATCATGGATGTTATCAATATTTTCAGAGTGTACTTTTCAGCGTATTGTCAAGCAATTTCACAGGAATACGTTCAAATGGGAAGCCATTGCGGTTGTGCATGCTTTTCTTATTCTCTCGACATTTGTCAATGTCAAATAGACCTCACACACTGGAAATTACATATATCCAGCTTGTACTCCGTTTCACGGAAAATGGAAATTGTCTTCACCAAGCCATATAGTTATTAACCATAGCGGGACTTCTCATCAAAGCACTGTAGCACAGACTACAGTGGAAAAAATGAAAAAACCCTATGAAGATGGATCAAGGTGGGGATCGAACCGGGTCCGATATGCTCACTGCCTTACGGGTCACATGGAGCAAGTGCGTTAACCACTACGCTATATGTGCCGGCTTAGCGATATATCAACGACTATCATTAACGATTAGGCGTGAAAACTCACCTGTATGATGACGTGGCGTTACATAGTGTTTACCTCTCACAATCTCAAGATATCGCCACCAGAAAATGCCCACTCCCCCTCACACCTAAAATATATGTGCTGAAAGAATACATTCTCCTCCACACCTCTCTTCCAGCCTGAGACATTTTTTATACCTCACTCGACAAGTTTCACCCCTAGACATGTGTCTAATCTTTATATCCTCTAATAAAACATCGCGAGTGAAAACAAAAGTTAGTGATTCATCTCGTAGACAAAAGACTGTCTTTTTTTTACGAGCCCGAAAGTCGTAAAATGGCTGCTAATCATCGAACCAAGAGTCACGGAGCGTAGACACTGTCTAGAAGACAGGAAACTAACAGACAATGATCGAGAGGAAAAACTCTTCATAGAGGAAGAAAGAGGATACAATGGTTTGAAGGAGAGTTGAGAAGAGAGAAAAATATCGAGATATATGTGTGGGAAATCGAATGCTCAAAAAGGAAGATGAACTCTGTTGAAAGTAATTGGGACAATGTATCGAAAAATTTCTTGATTCACTGAGCATTGGTGCATTGAAAAGTGGTTATTCATCTGGTGCAACTCACTGTTAATATTGATATATTGGGTCTTGATATACTGAGCATTGGTGCATCTGAAAGTGGTTTCTGGTATGGTGTACCCAATTGTTAAAATTGTAATATCTGATATAGTGGGATCCCACATACTGAGCATTGGTGCATCGGGAAGTGGTTCTTCATATATTGCACATCATTGTTGATATTGTGAACCCCGATATGGTGGGCCCCGATATACTGAGCCTTGGTGCATCAAAATGTTGTTATAACACAAAGTGCATGCGAAAGACAGTCACCTCTGTGCTTTTTTTATAGTTCCTAAAATAGTGGACCTCTGTACACTGAGTCCTGGAGAATTCGGAATGTCAGGCCTGATATACTGTGTCTTGTTTTGATGAGCCTTAATTTACTGAACCCCGAACTGATCATGTTCGAGGTCATGAATATTCTTCATATATAGTGAACCTCAACGCTGGTGGAAAGTGGGCTCTTATGTAGTCAGTGGGTTCAATGTATTCCATGAGGTTTATTCAGTTAGTTTCATTGAAACTTCAATGTATTGAATTATATCGGGTTCAAGGATTCACTCTACTGATGCCTACGATCTATTGGCGTCAATGAATTATATGTAAGATAACAGGATGATGAGACAAGAGGTTATTTCATTGGTTTGTGTCGGATAGTGGGAAGGAGTCGGTTGTAGCCTGTTGTTGAGAAACCATCTCCAAACAGATCTGAACGACTGAGGGAAACCACTAATAACCCTGGCAGGATCGTCGATCATGTTGTGAGTCGAGTCCCAGTCTCCTGAATGACAGTTCAGTATATCAACCTCTCGGCCACACGTGTCAGTTGCACACTCGAAAGGTTATGAGAAATAGTTTCATTACAAACATAAAATCCGGATTGAATAATATTAGTACTATCATTTGAAATTATTATTGCTTTCATTGTGATAATTTCATACTGGAGAGCATGAATGTAGTTCCATGCAGCTATTATGGAAGTGATGCTAAGGTATATATACCATGACTACTATTGAATTACTATACTGTGTGAGATAATTTCAATCTAGACAAATTCATCATTTCTCCACAAAAACTTGGTGCTGGTGATTTATGATGCATCTTTGTTCTGTCTGTCTCCTCTCAAATATAGAATATCATGTATTCATTCCGTCTCTGCTACGAGCTGGAATGAGTGAATTTTTTTTTTTGTCAGCCCGCACTCAAGAACCTGCAATCTCACGCGGGCTTCTGTTTATTTTTTTTGTCAGCCCGCACTCAAGGAACTGTGCTCTCACGCGGGCTTCTGTTAATCTTTTTGTCAGCCCGCACTCTTGAACCTGCGATCTCACGCGGGCTTCTGTTAATCTTTTTGTCAGCCCGCACTCAAGAACCTGCGATCTCACGCGGGCTTCTGTTGATTTTTCTTGTCAGCCCGCACTCAAGAACCTGCGATCTCATGCGGGCTTCTGTTATTTCTTTGTCAGCCCGCACTCAAGAACCTGCAATCTCACGCGGGCTTCTGTCGATTTTTTTGTCAGCCCGCACTCAAGAACCTGCGATCTCACGCGGGCTTCTGTTGATTTTTCTTGTCAGCCCGCACTCAAGAACCTGCGATCTCACGCGGGCTTCTGTTGATCCTTTTGGTCAGCCCGCACTCAAGAACCTGCGATCTCACGCGGGCTTCTGTTAATTTTTTTGTCAGCCCGCACTCAAGAACCTGCGATCTCACGCGGGCTTCTGTTAATTTTTGTGTCAGCCCGCACTCAAGAACCTGCGATCTCACGCGGGCTTCTGTTAATTTTTGTGTCAGCCCGCACTCAAGAACCTGCGATCTCACGCGGGCTTCTGTTGATCCTTTTGGTCAGCCCGCACTCAAGAACCTGCGATCTCACGCGGGCTTCTGTTATTATTTTGTCAGCTCACACTCAAGAACCTGCGATCTCACGCGGGCTTCTGTGAATTTTTTTGTCAGCCCGCACTCAAGAACCTGCGATCTCAAGCGGGCTCCTGTTAATTTTTATGTCAGCCCGCACTCAAGAACCTGCGATCTCACGCGGGCTCCTGTTAATTTTTATGTCAGCTCACACTCAAGAACCTGCGATCTCAAGCGGGCTCCTGTTAATTTTTTTGTCAGCCCGCACTCAAGAACCTGCGATCTCACGCGGGCTTCTGTTAATCTTTTTGTCAGCCCGCACTCAAGAACCTGCGATCTCACGCGGGCTTCTGTTATCATTTTGTCAGCCCACACTCAAGAACCTGCGATCTCACGCGGGCTTCTGTTGATTTTTTTGTCAGCCCGCACTCAAGAACCTGCGATCTCATGCGGGCTTCTGTTGATTTTTTGTCAGCCCGCACTCAAGAACCTGCGATCTCACGCGGGCTTCTGTTGATTTTTTGTCAGCCCGCACTCAAGAACCTGCGATCTCACGCGGGCTTCTGTTGATTATTTTGTCAGCCCGCACTCAAGGACCTGCGATCTCACGCGGGCTTCTGTTGATTTCATAATCCTCACCTTTCTTGGCTATCATATTGTACAGAATAAAATGAGATGAAATGATATGTATGTTCAATCTCAATGACGTCACTGAGGCTAGGAAACTGATCAGATTTACGTGCTTACCACCACGTTCACACAAATCACCACGACCAAGTTGTATGACCGAACGCAATCATCAAATGCAGTGTAGACTCAATCAATTCGGACTATTCCTCTCGAAAGTGATATATTCCGTTCACAAAATAGTCGATAACTGGCACGACTCTGATGAAGTGTCCATGTTAAAAATCTACGCAAGTCAGTCGCATCAAACCCTATTTCCTGCAATGCATTCTACGCCATTTATTTATCCCTCTCGTGGATATGAACATGACATTGGAGAATTGAAGCTGATCGTTTAAGAGTGTTCTGGGAAATTTCGGATTGAATATATTCAGTAATTCATGTGATAGATAATTTCTCCAAATCGTTCAAAATGATCTCTGACAACCAAGAATTATCAGAAAATTGATTTTGTCCCTGATAAGACAGTTGCAAGGTTTGTTCCTTCAAAAATACATGGAATAAGCATCTAGTATAAGCTGCGTGGAACCAGATACCGTAATCTTCCCGAAACCACAGTGGCAAATTCATTGTTGCGGACATAGAACGATAATAAACCTTTCATCATATGAAATACGGATAAGAAGAAAATGTTTTCCAGAAACTAGTAATTTATTTTTCGAAAAAAAGTTAAATCCTCTCTGTCATTCTCTTTCATTCCGCTTTTATACAGTCCATCCGTTGTTTTTGTTTCCCCAGAACGGAGAAAACGGTGATGTAGTTGGGAGACAATGGTTTCAGAAGAACGTTTTCTTACATATTCCACTCAACGACTCTTGATGCTCGACACACCCAATTGGTGATACTCATGCATAGGGGAGACTGCCGATCGTTGGTGGTTGTCGTTGAATAAGTCAAGCGCTATTTGAACGTCGTGTGAATGCAGTGCCACCGGTATACGTACTATTACGATTACACTCCTAGAAAAGGAGGAAGAAGGACGAGGAAGAGAGATGGTGCTAAAGAGAGACAGAGAGAGAGAGAGAGAGAGAGAGAGAGAGAGAGAGAGAGGGAGAGAGAGAGAGACAAAGAGAGAGAGAGAGAGAGAGAGAAAGAGAGAGAGAGAGAGAAAAAATTAGGTGATTTAGGCTCGGTATAACAAAGTCCAGTTCCGTGAGTTGGTGAGAACAAAGATCATCGGTTACCATGGTGACTGAACTCTGAAAATGCCAGTTAGACCAACTCTCACGATGGTTATTCTGGAACTTTTATAATAATGAATAATTTGGCCTTTCCACCTGAAATATTCGAACATAAATCATTTTGCCATTATTCTTATTCATTAATTATTAGATTGGATGATACAGTTCCTCAATACTTGTTCTTGTTGATTGGCGAATACATCTGTTTCACACTTAAGCAATTGAAGAAATATCTAATTCAGCTCAGCTTTCGTTTTCGATCAATTTAATCCTATTCCGACATGATAATATGATATTATCAATAGATTCAATATACTGATATCTTATGATCGAGTCAAAATCCGTCGAGCTGAAATCTCTCCCCATATCGATCCAGCATTGTGATTGTATACTAGTCAAACGCGTATTATACGTTGTAAGATGAGCGAGATATCTGAATAAGGTATGAAAGTCGTTAAAGTAGTTCTACCCTTGCTACTTTATCGACTCTGGTATTCTACACACCTTGATATCTGAATAAGCTATAAAAGTCGTTGAAGATGTTCTACTATTGTCACTTCATTGACTCTGGTATTCTACACACCTTGACGCATATAAAAAATACTTCATTGTTGGTCAACTCTTGAATCTAGAAAGCAGTGAATCTCGACAACCTAATTCTGTCACAATTTTCATGATATAAGTAGGGAGAAAATGGGGGTTCTGGTGCAGGAGTAAGATGGCCGCCAAAGTCAATGACCTCTGACGTCATCCAAGATGGCGCTCATGACGTCATCCAAGATGGCGCTCTCATCCAAGATGGCGTTCATGACGTCATCCAAGATGGCGGTTATATTCAAGATGGCGGCTACACCATTTTTAATTTCAAATTTCCCTCTTTTTTCTATCGAGTCCTATTTTGAATTTTCAATTGAATCGAGCGCGCGCTCTAGCGGCAAATTCTCTCTCTCTCTCTCTCTCTCTCTCTCTCTCTCTCTCTCTCTCTCTCTCTCTCTCTCTCTCTCTCTCTCTCTCTCTCTCTCTCCAATTTCCCTCTTTTTTTTTATCGAGTCCTATTTCGAATTTTCAATTGAATCGAGCGTGCGCTCTAGCGGCAAATTTTTTCTCTCTCTCTCAACTCGAATTAATTCGATTAATTAAATAATTCTTTCAATACAAAATGAACAACTGGTGCGATTAGAACGCGGGATGTTCGCATTATGAGTCCGGTATCTTAACCACTAGACCAATGGACCAGTAAGAATTCTGTGTGTTATTATTGAATATAAGCTGAAGTATAGACCTATGACGTTCCGAAACAAGTCTATTTTTGATATTCGATTGATTATGACCGATAAGAAATAATCTCCTGACCCATTAAATTTGATTTTCAAATAAATAATTTCATTAATCCAATATTTTGATATTCGATTGATTATGACCGAAAAAAATAATTTCTTGACCCATTCAATTTAATTTTTCAATGAATAATTTTTACCAATTCAATATTTTGATATTTGATTGGTTATCACCGATAAGAAATGATCTCCTTATTTTGATATTCGATTCATTATGACTGATACAAAATAATCTCCTGACCCATTAAATTTAATTTTCAAATAAATAATTTTATTAATCCAATGTTTTGATATTTGTTTGATTATGACCGATAAAAATAATTTCTTGACCCATTCAATATAATTTTTCAATGAATAATTTTTACCAATTCAATATTTTGATATTCGATTGATTATGACTGATGAAAAAATAATCTCCTGACCCATTAAATTTAATTTTCGAATAAATAATTTTTACCTAATCAAATATTTTTCAAATTTGTTTTTCAAATTCTTATTAATTTTGAACTTTCACTCTCAACCTAATAAGTTGATTGCTTCGGTTCATCTATCAAGATCAAATTGCTTCATTCTACCAATTAAAACCAGAAGTATATATTCTACTTATCCATCTGTGATAGTGAATTCAAAATTATTTTAGGAGTGGGTAAGGGGAATAAAACATAGAGATAAACATAATGACACATTTATTTTTTACAAATCTCAAAATATATAATCTAAGTTTATAAAAGATATATGGAAAATAGTTATAGTTTTGATATGTTTGTAGATGTATGGCGTGAGTATAACCTTCTGCTGCTATGAAATGAATAATCCAAAATAATAGTTCATCATATCATCAATCTGAAATCATTGTTCACTATAAAATCAATATAGAACAATTGTTTACTACATGAATAATCAAAGATAATATCTCAAAATATGAATAATCTAAATAAAAGAGAGCATGATACTATGATTTAAGAAGTACTGCATTGTTTCGAGATGTGAAGTAGAAGTGGGTATGAAATAATTTTAACAAAGTCAACCAGAAACCTAATTTGAAGAAGAGAACTCAAGAGGTAAATGTTAAATTTTGAAATGACCATGCGCATAAGAGTGGATACCATCCCGTAGAATGTAACGTTTATCGTCGAACGGTGAGAGGGTGATTTTGCGTTGTTTTATTGTGAAGAGATTGTGATCAATACTGCGTATCGAAAACATCTCTTCACTCTGAATTTGTTTAAGAAATAGGGATTTGTGGTAGTCAGAGTGCCGAATTTTCTTCCTAAGAGTAGATTTTGCTATACCTTCACCTACTTTTTTGTTGACACCACCTGATTCTAAAATCGAATACATTTTCGCCCTTGAACCGATAAACTCCTTTACTGGTCTACTATCCATCTCGTCTTTAAATTTGCCTAATACTTTTTTATTCTTATTGCTAAACAGCGCATGATCCCTTGGGAAGTTGGAAGTATCAAAACGGTCCTCATCTACTTTCATATCTTCGAATAAATCTTCAGTTTGAATTTCATAACATAATGAGTCAGTGTCGGTGAATAACAATTTGATATTCTCCCCATATTTTGATTTAACATAATTGTAATGAAAATCGTACATGACAGTTTTGCTAAGTTCTGATATGGCAAGTCCCGCGTAGATGGGACGATTTAGAAAAAGTACAGGTTTTTTTGAATGAACAGCTACCAATTCATTATCAAAAATTTTGAAACTTTCGAATGACGGGGAAGCTACTAGCTTATTCACTCGTTTTTTGTCAACAACCAGTTCAACGTTGATGCGCTTACGAATGTTTTCCATTGTTTTTCCAAATACTGCATTATTCATAAGCTTAAAAAAATCTTTCTCAAAGTTATTGACAGCTGCAGTACGCTGCCTTGTATTGAAATCAATAAAAGGTTTTAACCATGATTTCTGATTAAATGCCAATACACGATGAACCTTAGTAAGTTTAAGACCCAGAGAAAGATATTGCTTTAGATTTTCAGAGTGTAAGGTATATTTACTCTTATTGTTCAAATTTGGTACTAATTTACTAACGTTGACTGGTATTTTACGTTCGAATTGAGTCAAAAGATTTCGACAATAAGGTGAGAGCATCTCTTCGGTAATGAGAACTCTCTCAGGTGCTAGAGGGTAGTCGTTGTGAAGATCGTGTAGCTCTTCGGGATATTCTAAGTCAACTTCTAAAATATACCCTCTACCATCCTTATCAGGAAGGTTCGTGAAATCAATTGACATAATTTGATATTTATCTAACCAACAGAAACCGTTGACAGGTAGCTGGTCACTCATTGAAACACCGTAGAGATTATTACAATCCCAATAGGCTATGAATTTGGACGGTTCATTGGGGTTGTAGCCCTCTACATATTTATTGTTTGCCTTTGCAAAACGTTGAGAAATCATGGCGACTCCTCCACGAATTGCATTCTCCACGAATAAATACATATCGGGATCGGTAAGCAATTCCAATTCTACCTTTGTCATCTTCAAACAGCTCTCCCATGCAAGACCAGGCGCTGTGTAGCAATTAGCAGGGTCAATTCCATAATTTTTTAAACACAAGTCTCTAAAGTTTTCGAAGACATCGGCTAAAAGGAGAACATCAGACTTGACGTATAAATCCTGATATTCCCCTAAATTTTGAATGTTAAACGCGTTCCAAACGTTTTTTGCATGATTATAATCCACATCACTGATGTCTTCTTGAGTGAGAGTATTAAAAAAATACTCTCGCGATGGTAGACTGGTATCTCCAAATTTGGATTCATCATCAAGGTAGTCATATGGGAACACCCCCTTGCGTAACAGTAGAGGTAATTGATCGGCTTGAAAGCTCTCTCTTAGAATTTTGAATCGATCAACACCATATCCCAATAAATTTTGAACGAGAGTTTCTAATGATGCACTTAGAAATTGGAAAGAATCTAAAAAGCGTAAATTTCCAACCGAAAAAGAAACATATTTTTCCATATTATTGGGAATACATGAGATTTTACCAATTTTGAGTTTACCAATATGCTGCATAATCAAGTGACTATCCTAATTTCTAGCATTGTGCATAAAGATTGGGATATGGGTGATTTTTTTGAAATTAACGTTACATTCATTATGGGCAGCTCCTCGGAATCTACCACTCATATGATCATGGTCTCTCACTCTATCATCATTAAGAGGTTCCCCACAAATGGAGCAATCTACTGCCGAATTAAAATTTGGTTCATCTTCTTCCGTCATAACTAGAGGCTCCTCACGATACATCATGGGCTCAAGTTCTTCAGCTTCTTCTAGCATCGCCTTAATAAACTCCTCGACAACGTTCTTTCCGCGATATACTACCGGAGGTTTAAACGGTTTACCTTCGGAGTTTATTATGACATAACAAAAGCCTGATGCGTCGTGAGAAGCTAACTTTCTGGTATATGACACATTTTCACTTTGATCGCAACCCGAAATTTTAAATAAGAAGCATTCAAAGTCTGCATAAATTACAAATGGAACTTTTTGAGAAAAACCAAAATGTTTGAATTTCAAGACATTATCTTTTTTGGGTGGCATTCTAATTTTTTGTGGTGCGTGTTGACTGCAAAGCGTGCGATGATTTTTCAATGTATATGTTGATGTGAAACGGTGTAAGCAATATACGCAATAAAACGCCCTAGTCTTATGTTTTGTGAGTGAGCTCAACAATCGATTCAGATCTTTAATTAGAAAATAATGAGAATTATCCTCATTCGACATGTAAAGTAGATTGACATGATGTTTTCTGTCTCTCTGCTCACTTATTCGAAGAGGATATATTCTGTCTTCTTCATCACATCCGAAGACATTGATCGATATAGTTAAATTATTTGATTCGAAAGTATTTAATTTTGAAATCGGTACAGGAAATGGAATATTCTTCATGTTGAGCTCACTTTCAAATTGACGATAATGATTAACACGCTCTGCATTCTGTGTGATGGGATGAATTTTAGCCAACACACACCACAAAAAACATTTGTCATCGTCAAAATTTTGAATGTTTATGATTGACTTTGTTTTTAATAATTTTTGCGATAATTGCATATAGCTACTTGCAGCAAAGGGAACATACTCGGCAATATTTAATTCTAATTTATAAACATGTTCTATACCCCAATTGCTTCCTTCCCGGGAAAATTTCTCGCTTGCTTTTTGGATATTTGCAAAGGCGGAATTAAACTGTTCATCGAAATCATTCATATCCAAAAGCGTATTTGATTTACTTCTAAAAACTGGGCTAGTTGAAATATCATCTCCATCGATCTCACGGGTATATTTCACCGAGATGGCAATATACCACTTGATGCCGTTGAAGAGATTTAAATTGTCGACTATTTTCCCCTTAAGTTTTTCTAAATGATTATAAACAACTTCTAAAATATCGCGACCGACTTCTACCTGACGAAACTTATATGTTTTTACGGCACCGTTTAAAGATTCTATCAATTCATCCTCATCTATAGAATTAGTTGAGGGTAAAATATCGCGTTCTGAAGTTCCTTCTCCAAGCAATGCACTATTTCTTAAATGATATGCTTGATGTCTGTCAAAATTGGTTTTGTTACTATACTGTCTCTGACAGACATCACATTCAAACAAAGTACCATGCTCACGTTTTTGGTGCTGCAGAAGGTAATCACACCGGTTGTAGCTTTCACTACACTGGGAACATGTGTGCAGCCTATTGCTTGTGTGAACCGTCGCAAGATGCCTCGTGAGGTTGCTGCGACGGTTGAAGGTGGATGAACATAGGCTGCATACATGTTCGCTGATGGAATTCATGATGTAGTCTGAAACATATCATATAAGTCTTATTAAACTATCTCGTTGAAGCTTAATAAGAATAAAATTCCCCTCTTGAAAAAGAACAATTCAGAATAGAATACCACACAAAAATTGAAAAAAGAATTGAAAAACTTGTTAAAAATATTCAACTATGGTCACTGAATTGATTATTTAAATATATACTCAAATAATTTATTGCTGGTCAATATTCTCACTTATCAAGACGATTTTTAATGATGGTTGAATATCTGTGAGGAATAAAATATCACCATTAATGAAATATATAATAATTTGTCAATTGTCTCAACATTATTGAAAAAATGGATTAATCAATCAAAACTAAGATTTTGAAAAATTCAACACTGGATGTATATAGTTAATAAGAATGAAATTGACTACTCGCGAAAAAATTAGCTAGAAAAACCAAAATGGATTAATAGAAACTAACACTGAATTGATTATTCAAATATACTCACATAATTTATTGCTGGCCAATATTCCTACTTATCCAAAAGATTTTGAACGATGGTTGAATATCTACAAGGAAAGAAATATCACCAATATTGAAATATATAATGATTTGTCAATTCTCTCTCAACATTATTGGAGAAAATGTAATAATCAATCAAAACTGAGATTTAAAAAATTGAAGACTGAATTTATATAATTAATAAGAATCGAATAGATAAATAGAAGATAACACTGAATTGAATATTCAAAAATACTCACATAATTTATTGCTGGCCAATATTCCCACTTATCGAAACGATTTTGAATGATGGTTGAATATCTACAAAGGATAAAATATCACCATTAAAGAAATATATAATAATTTGTCAATTGTCTCAACATTATTGAAAAAATGTATTAATCAATCAAAACTGAGATTTGAAAAATTCAACACTGAATTTATATGAATAATAAGAATAACATTGACCTCACGAAAAAGTGATCCAGAAAAACAAAAATCAATTGATAGAGACTAGCACTGAATTGATTATTTAAATATACTCACATAATTTATTACATGTATATATATCAAAATCTATATTTCAGAAAATTATTCAAGTTTGAATATAATTAAATAATATTTAGAAAGATTGAATGAGATAGGTATACTTGGTACTCACATAGGATAGTTGATTGTAGCTCAGTAGAATAATAAGATAGACACTTTGAATTCACTTCTATAACTTTCAAAGTTTTAGAACTTTCCACGATGTTAACTACAGCGGTCACAATGATGGAATGATCAAAAATCACAATAACACTTCAACAAGTTAATTTTCGATGACTTATCATTTCACATGAGTGAACTTAAAAATGGGATATATGTCAGCGATTCTTCTTTCAGATAGAATGTTCGATTGCTTACTCATCCGCTGGTGTCAGATTACAACGGAAATCAATAAGACATGGACCATGCATTTTTTAATCACGTGAAACCAACTCGATATAGAATGCATGGAGAAATAGTACATAGAATTAAATCTCATTGAGAGTACTTGATGATGAAAATTCAGTAAAGGTATAAAACTCAATCAAAATTTCGATTATATTCAGTTTGATTTTAATATTCATGGCGTTCATACATCCCTTCACTGTTATTCTATCTGGAGGCTCTGGGTGTGGAAAATCAACTTTTGCCATTGATTTTATTAAAAATAGACACCGTTTATGTGCAGTCGCTTTTGATCAGGTCATTTGGTGTCTTGGTGAGAAAAATGCGGTTCCCAGTGAACTGGGGAATAGCGTGATTGTGAAACAAGGTTCACCAGAATTTTCAAATCATAATGGAAAACCAAAACTAATCATTTTGGATGATCTAATGGATGATGTTTATTCTAAAAAGGTTTCACAATTATTTTAAAAAATATCGCATCATAGAAGCATATCAGTGATTCTCATAACTCAAAATCTTTTTCATTCGGGTCCATGTTCTAGGGATATTTCACTCAACTCAAAATTTCTTGTTATTTTCAAAAACCCAAGAGATCAGAATCAGTTTGCATACATCTCTCGTCAAATTTTACCCCAAAATTGGAGAGGACTTCATAATGCCTACCTGGATGCCACGAAAAATCCTCACTCTTATTTATTGATAGATCTCTGTCAAGGAACAAACGACCTTTTAAGATTTCGAACTAATATATTCGATACGCCAAGTGTGGTATACGCTGCGCTGGAAGACAATTACAATGAATCGATTGAGATCTAATCAACACATGTTACACGTATTAAAAAGTGCGAGTCCCAAGCTACAGAGAGTCATTCTTCAGACTGCACCCCCTGAAGTGATAAAGACTGTTATAGAATGTGTTATCAATGCATTGAATGGGAATCATAAGTTATCGCCTGAAACTAGAACAAAATTGACCAAATTTAAGACATGTTTTAGAAAATTGGTATGTCCTAAACTATCGTTGAAAAAGAAGAGACAAATTGTTATACAGCGAGGTGCTGGTTTTATCGGTATTTTGTTATCGAGTCTATTATCTGGTGTGATTGGAAAACTGTTGAAATAATCAAGATGACTTCATTGAAAAAAATGTTTTTGATTACACCTGAACTGTGGGAAAAATTCCAAAATACATCAAACTCTCGTGAACGTGAGTTGAGTGAAAAAATGGATCAAGTGTTGTATTCAAAGCATCGGAAAGAAGAAGACGACGACGTGTTGGCTGAATTCCGAAAATATCAAGATCCCTATTTAAAAATGGTACAAAACAATAGAAAGCCCATTGCTATCCCACTGATTGAAACACAGCGGTTGAGAACAAACAGACCTATCTTCAAATCGAAAAATTATATTCATAGACGCCATGTCACACGTCTACCCAGAGTTCGTATAGAGAACAAGAATCAGCATAAACAGAGAGACGACCAGGAAGATTTAAATGAATCAAGTCCTGAAGATAGTAAAGAATCTGACAGTGATAGAAGAGAACCCGAAGAGGTATTTGAAGCATTTGGAACATCTAGACCACGACTTCGAAGTGAGGCTTTAGCTAAAAGTCGTATTGAACAATCTAGACCCAATAGAGAAAATAGCTCTAACAGCTTTTTTGATAAGTTTGGTAGCATTGCTCGTCACTATGTCCCTTCACTCATGTACAATAGAGATGATAGTGACAATGTCTATGGTATGAGAAATGAAGATGGCAAATTCAAAATAGGTAATTCGGTGGTTACTGTTCTAGACAACGATCTAATAGTAAATGGTGTTAAATATAAAGGAAGTAAGGGGATGTGGGAATTGATCACAAAAAATAATGTTGATCTGGACAACATCACTCAAGATGATTTGAACGAGTATAGAAAACTACTTATTCAATCAGAAGGTTACCTCAATAAATCGGGGAAAATAAAATCCATCGATGGTAAGAAATATAAAGATATCATATCAAGACTTTTCCCAGCAAAGGAAAAACAAATATGGACGCGGTACAAATGAAAAAAAAATCTATTTCAACCTGGAACATCCATCTAGTTTCTCTTCAGTGGATAAACTTCAACGAGCAAGTAAAATAAAGAAACGAGAAGTTGTGGACTGGTTAGAAAATCAAGATTCATATACTCTACATAAACCGATACGGAAGAGATTTCCACGTAATCCATATAATGTATCAAATATTGATAATTTATGGGAAACAGATCTTGTTGATATGAGTAAATTGTCTAAATATAATAATGGATACAAGTTTTTACTCAATATAATCGATTGTTTTTCTAAATATGCTTGGAGTGTTCCCTTGAAAGATAAGAGGGAAGTGACTGTCATGAAAGCTTTCAAATCTGTATTGGAAAAGAGTAAACGTATCCCATTAGTTCTTAATTCAGATAAGGGTAAGGAATATCATAATTCCGAATTCAAAATGTTTCTCAAGAGTCGAGGGATTGAATTTCATTCAACTCGAAATCCACAAACTAAAGCAGCCATTTGTGAGAGATATAATCGAACACAAAAAACTAGAATGTATAAATATTTCACTAAGAATAATACCTATAAATATATAAATGTTCTCGATAAAATTGTAAAGTCTTACAACGATAGCGTACACTCTACAACTGGGCTAGCACCGTCAAAGGTGACAGAAAGAGATGTATTTACGATTTGGAAACGAATGAGGGCAAAACAAAATTTAATCAAGCCAGGCAAGATCAAATTTAAGCTTGGAGATTATGTTCGAATAGGTAAAGAAAAACATGTGTTGCTAAAGGATACGAGGAAAATTTCTCTACTGAAATATTTAAAATAGTGAAAGTAATACCTAGAAAACCAAGACCATTGTATGAATTGGTGGACTTGCAGAATAAATCAATTGATGGTCAATTTTATAATGAAGAACTTGTGAGAGTTGGAGTGACACCCGAAAAAGAATATAATATTGAGAGAATAATTGAGACTCGTACCAGACGAGGTCAGAAGCAACATTTAGTTAAATGGGTGGGTTATGACGATTGTTTCAGTAGTTGGGTCAATGATTCAGAGGTGAGACGTTTAAAAAAATAGAAGTTATGAGTGTAAAAGATCAGTTTTATGTTACTTTACCGTCGGATAGCAGCGCTCAATATTATCCCACAAATACATTATCAAAATTTTCTACACGACTTGCACAAGCTATTGAACTTAGTGGTGTGTGGTATGTTGGACTCTGTGAGATTTCCTACCCCTACGGTGTTGATGCCATAGAAAATATGGAAGAACATGATGAGATAACTCGACCAGTATACATTTATACTGATATTATAACACCTCAATTTGTAGGTGATTCTTATGTAAGAAGTTTACGCTATATTCAATTTCCTTCATCTGGTGGTCAACACTTTTTTCAACCTGTCTATTATGTACCTGTAGAGAAGAATTATATCGAATCAATCACTATAGCATTGTTAACGAAACATGGTGATAATGTGAAGTTTAAAACTTCAGGTATATCTACGATTGTTGTACTCCATTTCATAAAATATGAATAAAATAAAAAGAAATGTTACACTATTATTCTTTTATTATGTATCCAACGATGAACCAGTTCGGTATGGGTGTTTCTCTTGAGGGCGTAGGTCCTGTCTACCAATCCAGTTTCAAATTCCAACGTGGATCGGGTATAGGTAGCTTTCTAGGTGGTTTGATAAGAGTGATTAGACCTTTGTTTTTGAAAAGCGCACACGCAATGGGTAGGGAAGCTCTTGAAACAGGTGCACACATTTTGACTGATATTTCTGTCAAACGTCCTGAAGAAAAAATATCTTCTATTGTGAAGAATCGAGTTTCAGAAGCTGTTAAAAAAAAGATGAGTGGTGGCGGATCGACTCGTTTTAAAGAGTTGGTAAAAAGAAAACGTATTCATTCTCAACCTACACGTCAAGGTGTTAAGAATAGGAAGAAGAAGAGGAAGAAGAAGAGTACTCTCCAAGTTAAAAAACAGAAAATACGTGATATATTCTCATAAATATGGAATGTGCCAAGTCTGAATTGGAGTTTTTTGATGAACGTCCGATACAAACGTCTATCAAATCAAATCATCTTGTTGGTCATAAACCAATCAATACACTAGATAATGAGAGTCAGCTTGAATTCAACTGTTCCGGTGATTCCGAAAGTTATCGAGATTTAGGAAGTGTTTATTTATGGCTGAAGGTGCGAATGGTCAAGATGGACGGTAGCAAATATAATGCTGATGATGCACGTCAACCTGGTTGTGTTAATTATTTATTGAATTCATTATTCAGTAAGGTGAATATTTCTCTCAATGAGACAAGCGTTTCTTCTAATTCTGATAATTATCAATACAGAGCTCTGATTGAGACTCTGTTTAATTATTCTGAAGACGCTGCAAAAACTCATTTGGTAAATTCAATGTTTTTTCTCGATACTCATGATGATGATGGTTTCATGGATGCATCAGATAAGAATAAAGGATATACAATTAGAGCCACACAGTTGAAAGATAGTAAATCGGTAGAACTTTATGGTCGTCTTCATGTTGATTTGTTCAATGTGTCTCAACTCTTACTCAAGAATGTCTCTATGCGTGTGAAACTTAATCGCTCAAGATCAGAGTTCTACATGTTATCGCCCGGAGATGCAATTTTGGGAAAGATTCAAATTTTGGATGCTACCCTTTACATGAAACAGGTTGAATTGTCTGCAACTCAAACGATGTATATCGAAAAGCAACTTTCACATCAGCCTGCTAGATATCATATGAATCGTGTTGAAGTTAAAAATATAACTGTGCCGAGTGGATCATCATCGGTGAATTTAAATAATGCATTGCAGGGTAATATACCCAAGTATATTATATTTGGTATGGTAGGGAATAAGGCATACGCTGGCAGTATTACCAAGAATCCATATCAATTCATCCACAGAGATCTAGAGTATCTCGCAATTTATGTAAATGGTTCCTTGATAAACGAACCGTTGAAGCCTAATTTTAATAACATCGAGACTGTGACGCTAGCTTATGCTTCTTTATTCAATGGTACTGGTATCTACCATCAGAATCATGGTCATCTGATAACGCGAGATATGTTCTATCACGGCTATTCGTTTTTCGCATCCGATCTCACACCTGATTCTTCGGGTACAAATTCACATAGCAGTTTAACAGAGACGGGAACAGTGCGTATCGAGTTGCGATTTGCAAAGGAACTTGCAGAGTCTTTATCTTGTCTCATCTACTCTGTTTACGATAGCACTGTATTTATTGATAAAAATCGATCAGTATCTCTCGTCTACTAGGATGAATTCGATAGAAATTTATAAGGCACTCTCATTGAAGGTTCCATATTTTGAAAATGTTTATTCAATCGATACGCTACCATCAACTTTCTCAAAACCTGCCATATTTATCGTGAACGTTGACCCCTCTCATCTTCCTGGTTCGCATTGGGTTGCCATGGTATTCGCTGATTCAGGTTACGCTGAATATTTTGATAGCTATGGTAGAAAACCGATAAAATCAAGGTTGATTCACTTTTTAAATACTCATTCCAATCATTGGATGCACAATCCCAAAAGGCTACAGGGAATATTATCTGACGTTTGTGGTCAATACAGCTGTGTTTATGCTTTGCAACGAGGAATCGGTCGTTCGATGGATATGTTTACAAATCAGTTTTCGGATAATAATTTCTGTCTGAATGATCAACTTGTTATTGAAATGTATCGAGATAACTTTGGTCATTGCATTGCATGTGATAAAAGTGAACAAGTTCAAACCTGTCTACCAGAGTTGGATATTTTAAGTGACAATTTTTGATGACGTTGCAATTAAAACATGAGTCACTCACAAGGAATGGTTTCACCTAAATCGGTTCAGTCGAATATGGATCACGTTAGTCAAGAGGTTGATTCTGTTCGCCATGTTACAGCGTATCAGGCTACGTCGTTAGATGTCAATGGAACAGTCGTTCCTTGTAAAAATGAAATACCAGTATCTAGAAAGAAACGCAAGGTTTCTGTTCGATCTGATACTCTGCTACAACAAGTTTATTTTTTGAATCAATCTGGAACGAAATTTATATCGGTTGCTATATATCCCGATCATAATAATGAAGCATTTGTTGAAGTTGGTCGAATTGGTGGACAATCAGTTTTACTCAATTCTGATGAGTGGCAAAAGTTGTGTATCCAAGTGAATGAAAATGAGAAAAAGTGGATTAAAGTGAAAATTGAAGATAAATCGGTGCGTCTTGATTTAAATGACATTGAGAAATTGAGAAAACTACAAACATGCCTAACTCATCACTTGAAAGTGTATGAAGAAATATTTGTGACAGTAAATTTCTACGCATTATGTGTAATTACCGGTGAACAGTTTATTGAACCGAGTGATACTCCATATGGAATTGATTATTTCACACTTTACTCGGAGCTCAAAGCGATGTATAACTGAACCAAGTATATATTTCTAACATCAAACTACCGTGTGAGTCATTCTTCAACCATGAAGGCATCTGTAACTATTGATTTTCAAGCGTTCGTCGATAATGATAATCGATTTATAGTGAAAGAATTGGCAATCATAAAAAATATCAACTTCAAGATTGAACATTATGTATTCAAACCACCTTATGACTATGCGTGTTTCGATGAGAAGACATTTCAGAAGAATCAATGGATCAGCAAATTTCATCACGGTCTTGATTGGAACGATGGAGATGAAGAGTATCTAAATTTAGAAAAAATTCTACGACAGAATACAACTAAATGCCTATACGCAAAGGGATTGGAAAAGTGCAAGTTTCTACGAGAAATAATCAAACGTCCTGTGTTCAATGTAGAAATGTTTGGTTGCCCAAAACTTGAGAATATTGATAATTTATCGGAATGTAAGCATTTTTGTCATTTAAACAGACATTACAACTTGAAATGGAAATGTGCTTCGCGAAATGTATTCAATTTAGCTTCTTGGATAAATGATAATCAATATAAATGTTCAATGTACAAATCAGGAGCTCGCAGACTTACATTTGAGAAATGGAATATTTCCTTCATAAATGTAGAAGATTTAGTGCAAGCAGGATTTTACAATGCCCTTGAAACGGATAAGGTCATGTGCCCGTACTGTTCAATTGGTTTGAATAAATGGAAGATTTCAGATAATCCTATAGAGGAACATAAAAGATGGAGTCCAAACTGTCCTTTATTTAGAAAGACTTGTGATGAGGTTGATTAGGTGATTTTTTATATTTCTTTTATAAATTTTGATTATATATTTTGAGATTTATAAAAATGAATGTGTCATTGTGTTAACCACTATGTTTTATTCTCCTTACCCGCTCCTAAAATAATTTTAACTAATGTATTCATTGAGTAGGCCCATGATTTCGAATATCAAAATATTGGATTAATAAAATTATTTATCGGAAAATTAAATTTAATGGGTCAGGAGATTATTTTGTATCAGTCATAATCAATCTAATATCAAAATTGGGAAATTATATTTCATCAGTAATAATCAATCGAATATCAAAATATTGAATTGATAATTTTATTCACGCATTTAAATCAATTTACATTTTAAAACGTTGTCAAGATAAGCGCTCATCTTATGAGGTGGCTTTTAGCAGCTGCACTAGAACTGTTTGCTGACATGTATAGACTTGTTTCACATACGTCATAGGTCTATACTTCAGCTTATATTCAATAATAACACACAGAATTCTTACTGGTCCATTGGTCTAGTGGTTAAGATACCGGACTCATAATGCGAACATCTCGCGTTCTAATCGCACCAGTTGTTCATTTTGTATTGAAAGAATTAATTAATTAATCGAATTAATTCGAGTTGAGAGAGAGAGAAAAAATTTGCCGCTAGAGCGCGCGCTCGATTCAATTGAAAATTCGAAATAGGACTCGATAAAAAAAAAGAGGGAAATTTGAAATTGGAGAGAGAGAGAGAGAGAGAGAAAGAGAGAGAGAGAGAGAGAGAGAGAGAGAGAGAGAGAGAGAGAGAGAGAGAGAGAGAATTTGCCGCTAGAGCGCGCGCTCGATTCAATTGAAAATTCAAAATAGGACTCGATAGAAAAAAGAGGGAAATTTGAAATTAAAAATGGTGTAGCCGCCATCTTGAATATAACCGCCATCTTGGATGACGTCATGAACGCCATCTTGGATGAGAGCGCCATCTTGGATGTCGTCATAAGCGCCATCTTGGATGACGTCAGAGGTCATTGACTTTGGCGGCCATCTTGCTCCTGCACCAGAACCCCCATTTTCTCCCTACTGATATATTTTATGATTATCATTAGTCATTTTCTTTTTTTTCTTCAATACGACCGATCAGAATAGCTTACAAAATCGTAATAATGTGTGAAATCCATGTATACACATTAAGAGAGAATTTCATTCCATTTGGAGAGATTTTATTTTTCAACATTTTCCGCTCAGCCAAATCTTATGGGGTTTTTAAAAACTTTGAGAGGATGATTCTCAAATTCGGTTCAACCGATTCATCCCAAAAACTATACAGTTCCAAGTTGGATAGGTTTCCGTGCACAAAAAAAAAGTTTCATGTCGATCAGTCAAACCCTGCGACCTGTAGAGTGCTTACAAAAAAAAAAAAAAAACACAGACAAACCCCTATGAGATTGGGATGGTAACTTCGCTACGCTTATCTGACAAATTGATATACACCAGAAATAGCAGAACAAAACCACAGTTGTCTTTCAGATTACTTCATACCTATTCCGTCTCTCGTATCTCTCCCATCGATCTCCGAATGAGAAAAGCTACGGCAGATTACAACCCCCTCCGCCCCTTCCTATCGCCCACCAACCTCCTTCAACACTAGTCTCCTCTTTACCGCCCGCGGGAGGATAGATGCCTCCATACGGGAGATGTTCTTTGATCACTGCCCTGTGTAGACATGTGTACACTGAAACAAGAAGGCTTCGTTTGAATATATGGGAAGTGAGTTCGACCTTCATTCACCATGGAGAATGTGGGATAGTAATAACGTCGGTGAGGAAGGAAGAACGGCTCTATCAACTCGATGATATTTGATACTCAACAATGCTCCCGTAGTGTGTCATAATCACATATGAATATATGAATACAAATATGAAACTAGTGATAGATTGTGGGGTCTAAATTCTGAATTGCATGAATATGAACATCAATTTATATATATATATATATATATATATATATATATATATATATATATATATATATATATATATATATATATATATATATATGTATGTATATTTCTGATATATTCCTAATATATTCACTCATGTGGTTTCTGGAAATGCATTCATGAGTGACCAAAGAGATACAGCGTGCCATCCAATGAAATGATACAATAGTAAAACAAATCTGGAATAATACATGGGAAATTGAGATAATCCAAAGAATTGGGAGAAAAAGATCGGGATGTAGTCAATGATTGAGTAGATAGATAATACTGAGGAGTGAGAACACTTCATCACTTCTCCTCCACTCAAAGAATCCCTTCAATTCTCCATCTTCCATCACGAATCCAATCCAATGCCATCTTTGAACAGCCCTTCACTTCAAAACAGGACAAACAAGCGTCCACATAGCTTCAAGCACAAAAATATGCATTTCAAAGACCTTTCTTGACTCTCTTCACTCAACTCTCACCAGTCAGCTTGATGTTTCAATCATATGTAAGCTGAAAGAAAACTGGGAATCCACTTTTCTCAGCTCAGTCAGCTGAGGCACCGGTTCATGGAAACTGAAATCACCGTTGGGCGTGGGTTCAAGTCCCGCATGAGGCATGAGTTTCTGTTAACTTTATTTCAATCATCATCGCTCCAAAGTTCAATATCACCTGTTCATTCGACACCCATATCACCCAGCTGTTGGTGGGATCGCTAACCGAACAATAATAATGAAGAGGAGTAAAAGCTGCATATGTAATATAAGAACGTGGACCATGACTACAATTCTGTTTCATGTTTTTCTATCATGGAGTTGAATCATGTGCTACATCACAATGTTGACTGTATTGGTCAGATTGATTGAAGACTCCTCTTTTTGGTCTGGGCTTCACAAACAGGGTTCAAATTAGGAATGAGACAATCTCAAATTTGTAGACATACGCGTCAGTTTTAAGTTTGTTGGATCAAATGAAAACACCATTCACATTGATTACATTTTTGATGAACGCATTTTTCATGGGCTTGATGCCATCAATCCAATGATACTTCATCAGCGAGTTAAGGATAACAAATAACATGTTATCAACAACGTTCACCGCCAGTTAAAACTAGAGGCCAGATTCTGGGGAAGAGAAGGGCCAACTGGGTGACTGTTTTCTATTGGCTACTGAAATATCTCTCGCATGGACACCGTTCTTGGTCTAGAATTCAGATCAAATTGTTCAAGAACGTGTACTAGACTGCATTACATCGGTTGAGAAACAACTTCAGTTGAAGGTTCCAGCATCTTATTGACTAACTGGTGAGTTCACAACACTTTTGTACGTAAAATTTGGGCAGAAAATGGCGTCCTGCAATTCTCCTGTCAAAATTACTCTCACACCGATAATTCCCGCAAACAGTGCCTGAATCAACAATGTAGGACAGACTACAACGCACCATGTGTGGCTGAGCTCTGACATTATTGAAGTGTCAGGATTTATATATTTGCCACGTTGTTTCAATTTTGTTTTCATAGTTGGGCCTATCAAATGATTATTGGGGGGGGGGGGGTAAGCTGATCCCCCTGACCACCTAGCTCAACCACCCCCGCAACTAACAGTCTAGTTTTGTTTTGACCATGGTCACCCATTCCTCATCAGCAATTCTTACAACGATACCATCTAAATCCTCCATTGAGGTGACATAGACAAAAAAAATATGAAAATAATTGAAAATAGTGAAGACCACGTCCTGAATAAACTATCCGAAAGCTCATTACAGTTCCATCTATTCCCTTTACTCCGTAATCCTCCGCCACCTTCCACATCCCGTGGCAGATCAAATATACCGCAATCTTTACAAAACCCTCCCATTTCCAAACTAGATACAGCCAGGGTACAAATAGCTCCAAGCACAAAGATATGCATCTCTCAAAGACGTTTCTTCTCTTCCTTCAGTAATTCCATTGCAATCTTTGCGGCTGTGTTGCCTGATGAATACCCAGACACGTGACGTGAGGAGGGGGGGGGGGCGTCAAAGAGATCACGTGGTGGATATGACGTCAGAGGACAGACACGACAGGCGATGGAATTGATGGAGGAGGAAGACGGACGATCAGATCCGAAATACATGTAACTCACACTTCATTATATCTGATTGGATTATGATCGAGTAGAATCTATCAATGTATGGAGTATCGTTGTTTTTTATTCTCATTATATTTTCAGCGTTCAGAAATGAGCTGAAAAATACCCAAGATTCATTAATTCATCGATCTATGTATCCATTGAATCCTTCTTCCGGTGGATTCATAACATTCTCATCCTCTAGGTCTCAACCGTCAAACTCATATTGGAAAATGTGGAATGCCGCATACAAAATTCACACGTGAATGAGAAAAACATATAGTTCTTCATCAGATAGATATGATCGAGAATAGATATGACACTATTTGAAATGTGGAGTCGATTTAAATAATTCAGAATATACTCATGAATATTATCCCCGTGCGTGAGTCGCAATGGAAAATGTCGATACTATTCTCATCGGATCTATTACCTGCATTTCTTTGACAAAAATAGGATGAGAAAATTGAAATGGAAAGGTAAACCATAACTTCCGAGAATTCCACAGTTATACGTTGAATGCAAGTCTTATTACAGGAAATAATCACATTGATCAAAGGAACCGTCCTACCTGTGGAGCGTATACAAAAAAGAAAACAGATAAATCTACGCTCATACACAAATCTCAACGTCATCATGAATAGAAAGAGATGAATAGAGATGGAGAATGAGAGTAAATGAGAGGAAGAAATTAATGAATATGAATATAAGCCGGACCGTGAACTCACAAAGAATGTGAGAGGAAATAAGAGCAAAATTGAAAGGAAAAAATATCAGAAAAATGAAGTGTTCCTTCCAAACGAGAATTGTTTGAACTATTCACCATATCTGAGTTTTCTACCAGAAAATTCGAATCTTTCTGAATAAGATAGCTTTTATATCATGAAAAACAATACCTTTTAGGTTGCAGCATCTCCGTTGAATGGTATGGAATTGAATAGGATAGCAAATAAAATGCTTTCTGGTCCAAATTGATCTTATAGAGATCCAGTTTTCCTTCATTACGGAAAAAAGTTTTTAAAAATAATGTGTTCATTATATATATATTCTTCACATTTAATTCTCTCATATTTTGAGAATGATGTGACAGTGAAATGGACAGTGATGATTCATGAATCATTCAATCATCATTATTCAATCATTCTTGTGTTGCCCCGTCCGAACGATCCTACTCTCCATTCTAGGCTCATTAGGAACATAATCATTTCATATCATGTTTCTATGTTGATGAACAAAATAATTGAAGGGTTTCACAAATTTGCATCTGCAAAGCTCATCATATTGAATATATAATCATTATAGAATACTTATTCGAGTTTTGTTTTTTCAGAATGAAAATAACACGTTCTCAAATAATTGATTCATGATGTCAATTGAGGGAAGACGGGAATTACATTTTTTCTCTCTCTTTTCGATTTTTTTTTCAGTCTGTAATCGAATACGTTATCTGATCTTATCTTTCGGAAGGTAAATTTGGTAATAATAATTCCCGAATATGTGTTTGGAATATTCTATCAAGACAGGACGAACTATTGTGCGCACTTTTGAACCTCTTCCCCTCAGAACAAAAATATCCATAGTGAACTTATTCCCTTATTTTTTTTCAAAATGAATGAAATCTTTGTTTCTTCCCATTATTTTTTTCCTTGTAATCGCACTCCAAACAATATGACGGTTAGTACAACCGTCTGATTTCAATGCTATGTTGAAATCAATTCATCTCAGCTTCATGAAATTTTCCACAAATGTACTTTTTTCCAGAAACTATTGCACTTGGGATCGTGTTTTTCCATGTATGTGCATCATATATGTTCACAAAGTTCAGACCAGATTTGTGTAGATATATTCAATGATGAAAATGAATAAAACATTCAGAAAAATAAAATATGTGATTTTTTCACCTGCAAAAAAAGTGGTTATTCTCAATCGCATGAGAGCAAAATTGGGGCATCGAATTGAAACAAGCTTGGTTCAAAATATGTATCGACACTTTCACAATCGCAACCCCACAAAATTCAGTTCTGGAGTCTCATAGATATTTTTAAAATAGTACATTAATTCATGAGAGCAAGTTCAGCATTGTAGGTTAAGGTATAAGGTTCTCCATCTCCCTTTGAATGAATCAGATAGTTCTAGAATCGTTTCTACCGGAAATATACACTAAAGCATCCAACATCACATCATATATCACAACACCTTTTAAATTACGTCTTGACCTATCCATGATGGAATATCATTCTCAGTCCCAAGACACCCGATCGATAATGCCAATACATAGAAGAGACGGTCTGACAATGTAACAAAGATTAGAGACATTTAAGCATAACAAAAGCATGGATAATTTGACCTTTTGTTGACCTAGATATGAAGACAAAATACAATGTTGAGAGAGTTAATAGAACCGGAAGAAGATGAAGTGATAGCCTTGTTGTTCGTATATAGGTTATCTGTTATTGTATGATATGCAATATATGTTCAAGGGCACAGTTGGCTGGATTGTTTCAACTTCCAAATTCGTTGAAATGAGGGCTTACATTCATGAATTGACGGGGTTTCATCCACTGGCCACATTTACAGTGCCAAATAACATCATATAAACAATCGTATATTGACTTTATGTTATGATGTTATACTTTTATCTGCGGTGAAGAACTATGGTCACAGTCAGCGCAGTTCTGGTTTTGAAGTTGATTGTATTTTATCCAGAATGATGAACATGAATCGCCCTTGTGGTCCACATCCAACCTCAATTGAGAGAGGATGATGTTGTATGAAGTTACGATGTGAATTCAGCTTACATAGGCGAGATTGTTTCATACCATTCATAAAATTATCAAAATATGAATCCACAACTTTCTTTTTGTAAATTATATAATCTTCCAGTGATAGTTCAGGGGGAATCCCCGCTGAGTAAAATATATATTCGAATTCTGAATCGTTATACAGTGAACAAAGTACGTTGATCTTGAACTCAAAATGCCCATAAAACTGACTGATGAACTATAATTTTGAATTTCTCAGTTTCAACAAAAAAAATTGCGGAATCTTTACGCCACACTTTCTTCAATATCGGATACCATGCCAGCAAAGAATCTATCAAACCCTATCTGAGAGTTGACAGTCTTATAATCTGAGACATTAGTCACCTGAGAAACTCCACGACCTTGACATTCCAAAGCACTCAAAATAAACTTCTCAGAAGGCTCAAGACACCTCACCGTTAATTATATCGAATAGGCAAATCGGTCGATCGAAGCCTCCAACATTCTTCATAGATGTCGAATCAACTTCGACCCAAAATATTTTTTTAGGTGAATATAACATTTATCAGATCAACAAGTTACTGTACGTTGTTGAAGGATTGAGATACCAGATCGTTGATGAATACAAATAGGAGGGACGGTCGATCGATCCATAGAGACACGAACCACAAAGTATATCGTGAAAGGTCAAGTCAGGTCAGTATGACAGATAACGTGAACTTTCGTGTGCAAAAGTTGAGAAAGAATACGCCCATGTGCATGTGAGTATATCATATTAGTGTTTTGAAATCTCAATCGAGAGTTTCTACAATCTTTTAACTTGAACCATCGGTAGTTTTGAGCCTCCAGTAAACGCGAGATCTTAATTTAAGATTTGAAGGGGACGATCGGCAGTTTTTCGTATCGAATAATGTGATCGTCCGGAGGTTCCGATGAGGTAATGTGAAATTGAAGGCACCTAAAGGTTAATTGGGTCATGACGTTCGTATCATATTGCGGTTTTCGAGCAAAGAGATTAGATAGTATCTTTATTAAAGACTTTGCGTTCAATTTAGCGAACGGATGCGTGATCAATTACAAAGAAGTCCAGCACAAGATATTGCCAATTCAGATCTGTATTTTGTTTCGTGTCTGGTGTGTGGTTCAAAGACGTGAATTTCGATATCGGAGAAAACAGACATTTAATTCTCATGAATGTTATCAATATTGCATATCGTGCATCAACAACTGTTGCTTTGCACTCAAGAGATATATAGATCACCTACAATTTGTGTAATCATTGTACAGAAAGTATGAAAGGTGACGGAGGTCACCCGTTTTTCCAGCGTCTATCGAATTGCCATCCTTACAATGTTGACGAATGTATCAATCATCGTCCAAATATATGAGCTTATAGATTGTGACTCATCTATTGTTCATACTGGGAACTAACTTTGTTCACAAAATGTACCCTATATTACGTTTGCTTCGGCTAGACTTTCAGGAAAATTCATTCGAAATGTTTTTATTCAGGTATTATGGAAGACATGCTGCAGTAGAGGTTCAAATTCTACACTGAAGGTGGAGCAGTGATCTTAACAACAAAGACAATACTCATAATGTACATGAGAAAACACACAGAAAAAAATGACAAGCATACACAATAAAATTGCAATACATTTCCACATTCATTCCATTCAAACTGTATTGGTCTGTGAAAACTGAAATGCGCATCCCCTTTTTGATACTGAGAGTCAAAGCAATAAATGGAATTCTCACTGATGTTGAATCGTTCAAAAAATTCAACTGAGAATTGAGGAATTGTACCTTCAACTCCAACTTGGAATCCGATCACTTCCATATCCAACTTGTCTAACTTGTTTGTACTATGTTTAACTATGTTTTCTATGTTTTTTATCATGATAGACAATATTCTCCATTATAACCTATGAGTGTACCATAGTTCGCACATTATCTTGGCACAGAAAAATATCATGAGAAAGGGGTGAGGGAGAAGGGGTGAAAAACCCCTCAACAAAGTCCTTGTTGTCCTTGATAAGCACCCCTCGGGGAATACTTGACTTTTAACGTGTCTCGTTCTGATGGTCACAAACGACCGTCTCAACTATAGATTAACAGTATCGAACTGGTGTTTCGATACGTCAACACTCTCCCAGTTGAGGATAATTGAGCGATTCAAGCAAGAATGGTTTGAAAGACCTTGAGCTTTCATATGTACCCTCTCGAGAGATAATCAAGAATAATGTCAATTATTTTTAACAACCCTCTGAAAATGGGATGGATCAACAGTTTGATATGTATCATATAATTAGAACATAGCTTCTTATTTGATGTTTATTTTGAATTCAGGTTTTCAAAGACGTACCATACTGATGTATTGGATGAATTGGCGACGGTGAATGAGACATGTGATGATGGGATTAAAGATTATTCTACTATTATTTTTTTGATACTGGAAAGGAGTCGAAAGTGGCTCATTGTCAAGGAACCATCCCAGTATTAACCTAAACGACAGAGAGGAAACACTGAACACCCTTGTCAGGATGGTCGACCATGGCAAGAATGGAACCCCGGTCGGGGGTGCTGAGTATACCGGAATAGAGTTGACTCGGTCGTGTGACATGGGCTTAGTGGTACTTTTCAATGGAATGTGGTCAGGATTCAGTTGAAGTAACAGATTCAAACCCATGTCACACGACAGAGTCGACTCTATTCCGGTATACGCTCTTCAGCCGCCTCCCCCGGTCTCCTGAAGGACGGTTCAGTGTGCTAGCCACTGATTGAAACATGCATTTTCGATATGATGCATTCCAAACCCGCAAAATATAGAGGTCGTTGAACTACAAAATATGTATTGGAATGATTGAAATTGTATGGAAACCCAATATCTATTCCAGCATTGAGCTTTCTCCAGGGATGTAAACCGCCCCCGGGGCTCAGTCAACTATCGCATCGCGTCCGGAACGGAAGTCAAATCGGGCATGAATCCGAAGAAATATTTGCTCCTTATTGCCGGGCTACCATTGGCTGGAAACGGCAATATGTGTTCGGATATTTATTTACATTTCATGTATCAGTGTCTATCATGCATGGAATTGAATGATATTCAATATAATTCCAGTTTCGTGGGGTGAGGTATCTGGTTCATTGTAATCAATTACTGTGATCATTTTTTTCCTTACAATTGTGTCATTATCTCTGATATTGTTCTCGTATATTGTTGTTGAAGTATTATATAGTGTACGTTGAGTTATTTTCATTTCATTATTGATCTCATTTTTCTCCACATATGCATCATAAATACTAGGCAAACGCGAAATATGCGTTGAAAGATGAGCGAGATATCTGAATAAGGTATAATAACAGTCCTACATTTGCTACTTTATCGACTCTGGTATTCTACACACTCTGTCCCTCATTTAGTCGCTTCTTTATCCTCTCTGGTATTCCACACACCTTGACGAATATGAAGAATATTCAATGCTTGGGCAAATATCGAATCTAGGAAGCAGTGAATCTTGGCTCATTTCCATATATTCGATGTATAAAAACAGTTATTGGATTTTTTTTCTTCGAAACGGCTAGTTATAATTGCTTACAAAATGATGGTTATGTGTATCATTTGTGTTTGAACACTCAGAGAAATTCTTTTTTTTCGGAGAGGTTTCATTTTTTCGAATTTTGTCACCTAGCCTAATCTTACGGGGTTTTTGAAAACTTTGACATGATTTTTCTCAGAATCTAATCGACCGATTCATTTCAAAAACAATACAGTTCTGAGTTGTGGGAGTTGGCCCGTATACAAAAAGTTTCATGTTGATCAGTCAAACCCTGCGACCTGTGCAGTGCCCACAAAAAAAAACAGACAAAGCCCTATAAGAGTGAGATGGAGACTTCGCTACGCTCATCTAACTGGGCAAACGCGAAATATGCGTTGTAAGATGAGCGAGATATCTGAATAAGGTATAATAACAGTCCTAAATGTGCTACTTTATCGATTCTGGTATTCTACACACTTTGTCCTCCATTTGATTGCTACGTTATCTTCTCTGGTATTCTACACACCTTGACGAATATGAAGAATAGTTAATTCTTGGGCAAATATCGAATCTGGGAAGCAGTGAATCTTGGCTCATTTTCATATATTTGATCTATGACTATCGATAACGTATACGTTATTGATAGTCATAGATTTGATGTATGAAAACAGTTATTTGATTTTTTTTCTTCGAAACGGCTAGTTCGAATTGCTTACAAAATAGTGATTATGTGTATAATTTATGTTTGAACACTCAGAGAAAATTTTATTCTTTTCGGAGAGGTTTCATTTTTTCAAATTTTCCCACCCAGCCTAATCTTATGGGGTTTTTAAGAACTTTGACATGATATTTCTCAAAATCTAATCGACCGATTCATTCCAAAAACTATACAGTTCTAAGTTGTAAAAGTTGGCCCGTACAAAAAAGTTTCATGTTGATCAGTCAAACCATGCAACCTGTGCAGTGCCCACAAAAAAAAACACACAGGCAAAGCTCCATAAGAGTGGGATGGAATCTCCGCTACGCTCATCTAATTATCAAATATACTCATATTATAGTACAACAGTGCACTCTGCATAAAGTACCTCTTGGACAATCCAAATGAAACAATAAAATGGTTTAATTCCGCCTGAAAACGACTGAAGTTCATTGCGCAGCTTGGCGCATGAGTGGAAGTCTCTCTGTTACCAAGTCCAGTTACCAGTTGACCATGTTATTGCACAGGATTCAACAGGTACCAAACGGCACAAACAGACTCTCAGTTATACTTCAAGTCCAAACTGAAATGTGGCATTCAAATGAACACTCTTTCAGTATCTCCACAAAACCAACAATCCCAATATATCTTTCACAAGTTCATATCAACAGACATTTTCCGATATTATTTCCAATCAACGTTATCACAGTTCCAGTCAAACTATTTCGCAGTCCAATACAGTTCCATAGCACATAATATACCATTAATCTCAGCTGCTGCGGCGGCTAAAGGGTAGTTTCGATTTCCGTTCAGCTATCGACATTTGGAGTTATCTCAGGCCCTCCCTCCCCGCCCCCTGCCCAATCACACCATGTGGCCTCTTATCTCTATGAGGGCACGAACCATCCATGTGCCTCTGGTGTGGGGTAGTGGGAATAGTCGATCGGAACCTTCTTTTTCCAGGGGATACAAAATGTATACTTGTATACACGGAAAGAGACGTAGTGAAACACCCGTGCGATATTGGTGTGGGATAAGGAGAACGGTCGTTCGGAACCCTATTTTATGTAGTAGATGGATGTATGGATGGTGGGTGAGAGTATATACACTCAAAACACGAAAGAAGAACAGAAACACCCAAGCGTTATTGATGTGGGATAGGGAAAACGTTCGTTCGGAACCCTCTTCTTCCGTGTTTTGAAAATATATACATTCCTATTCACGTAAAAAGATGAGAAACGTCCGTGCGCTAGTGGGGAGAATAGTAGGGACAGTCGTTCGGAACCTTCACCTCGTGCATATATATTTGCATTGGTATTTATGAGATATGGAGATGCGGAACGTCCGCGCGCTAGTGCTCAGGTCATCGCTAGGAACTCTATTACATATCATGTAACTTTAAATGATGATAGTGTTTTTGATCGGATCAGAACTTGACCGAAATTTATTTGAAAGTGTTACTTATTTATTGTAGTTCCGTTGGTGCACATGCGTGACATCAGGTCACATGGACTACTCAATAGAGACACTGAGAAGCGCATTCTGAAGAAAATGTACCGATACAGGTCGGAACAAAACTATCATGAACCTGCATACGTATTCAAACCACAGTGCATGACAGCATGAGTTGTGGCATATGCATGGATTCCATTGAGATTTGATTTGAATGTCGAAAAAGAAGGTTTTGTGTGACCGAAAGTTGACGTGGGCATTTCCATAGTCCCTTTTCGGAACCTTGGGATGTATTCATATACATACATGTAAAGACATATGATGATATAAGTTCGATATAGGCCTGGACAAGACTCATGATATCAATGACTTGATGGAGATCGAGGAGTATGAGAAAGATGGAGTGGTCAATTATCTCTCTCTCTCTCTATATGAATATATGTTTTAATATAATGTTATGAAAGTTTTAATAAATATATGTATATGAATATATATATATATATATATATATATATATATATATATATATATATATATATATATATATATATATATATATATATACATATATATATATATATATATATATTCATATATATATATATATATATATATATATATATATATATATATATATATGTATATATATATATATATATATATATATATATATATATATATATATATATATATATATATATGTATGTATATATGGATGTATATATATATATATATATATATATATATATATATATATATATATATATATAAATATATATATATATATATATATATTTGAAGATATATATATGAACAGATATATATATATATATATATATATATATATATATATATATATATATATATATATATATATATATATATATATATACATATATAAATATATATATATATATATAAATATATATATATATATATATATATATATATATATATATATATATATATATACATATATATATATATATATATATGGATATAAAAATATATATATATATACATATATATATATATATATATATATATATATATATAAATATATATATATATATATATATATATATATATATATATATATATATATATATATATGAATATGAAAAAAAAATATATATATATATATCTATATATATATATATATATATATATTTAAATATATATATATATATATATATATATATATATATATTTATATATATATATATGAATATATGTCTATATATATTTATAAATATAAATTAATATGTATATATATATATATATATATATATATATATATATATATATTTATATATATATATATGAATATATGTCTATATATATTTATAAATATAAATTAATATGTATATATATATATATATATATATATATATATATATATATATATATATATATATATATATATATATAAATATATATATATGTTTATTCATATATACATACTATATATATATATATATATATATATATATATATATATATATATATATATATATATATATATATATATATATATATATGTGTATATATATATATGCATATATATATATTCATATATATATATATATATATATATATATATATATATATATATTTTTTTTTTTTCTTTCATATACCTATTCAAGCAGAATTTGAGCTTCCATTCCGAACTGCATCGATCGATTCATTCGATCATAGTGATTGGTGAAGAAATTGATGTGTTTTCAATGATCCGGAAGTGGAACATCAATATATTTACTATGTCTCATTCATGAATTATTCTGTTTCTGTGAAGTGATGAAATGAGAAATTCATCCCCCCCATAATTTCCATCTGAAGACACCATTCAAATAAGGGATCGTAACTTAATTTGTATCTCCATTCTCAACATGCTATGGATATCTGCTGAAGAAAAGCTCTCATCAAGCACAGGAGAAAGTCGATGGAGAGATGAGAAAAAGTGTATCACCATCAAATATAGTATCCATGATATCAGAGAAGAATATTCCGGGAAAGATAAGTTCATTCCGCAAGTGCTTTTTGAGTGCTTTGGGAATGTTGTGATACTACACCCCCGTCTCAGTCTTTCAAATGAAAATATTTAAATATTTTGCATCCATTCTTTTGCGCTCATTTTGCTGGGATTTGCGACCTCGTCAAAAACCACACAGTAGCTGTGTATACACATACATACAAGAGACCGAATCATGTATATTTCCTCCTGGGTTGGCCCTCCTCACCCTCCCCCTCCCCCTCCCCTTCCAAAACAACATCCCACACCACGATCAATTCACTTTGGATCGCATGCAAGTCTCTGGGTCGCCTTGCTTTGCATACCAATAAGTCATGTGAGAGTGACAGCCAATAGGAGGCGAGCACAGAGATGAGATAGCCAATGGGTTGATAGGAAAAAGAACTTACTCCGGGGGATATAGAATGATAGATTATCGAATTTTTTCCTTGGATATATATTTTTTTTTTCGGGAGTGTGTTTTATGATGAAGTTTGGCCAATAGGGTATATATTTTTTATTTTTCAAAAATTGAACTTGGGGAGTGTATTGATGACGTCGATTGTTGGTTTAATGATCAGACACCAGAGAGGTCATTTTGAGGTCAGATGATGAATGATGACTGGTGAAAATGACTGACAAATGGTGAGCCCATATGAGATTTGAAGCCATGCCAGTTTTTGATTCAGTCTCCAAAGCAATGATCTGTTTGATTGAACCAAATTGAAGACTGTTGAACGTTCCGATGTCGTCTCCAGAATATCAGATCATTATACAATCAATAATTTGCATGCATTCGTTGATTCAAGCCTTAGGGACGCCCATCAGATACTTCATCAATGCTATTATTACACATCGAGTCAGTGGGTTGATTGTGTAAAGGCGTTTGCATCCAATTTCAATTAGTGAATCGGAGAGAAATCATCGTATGAATTCTTAGGTTGGATACTCGACTATATATTTTTGGTTGAGCAAAGCGAAGACTCCATTTAACCATTCTCTGAAAAAAAGTGCATGTTTTTTTTCGCGCTTCACAGGCCGAACGAAAATTCAAAATTAGTTGAAACTTGGCACACAAGTGTCCCTATCTGATTCGATGCTGTATAGTTTTGAGGCGCAATCGGTGGAATCACTTCTGAGAAAACTCATTTCAAAGTTATCAAAAATCCCTTGAGAATAACCCAGAGAGAAAAAAATCAGTTGAACATATTTCATCCAAGAGAATTCAAATTCTCAGGTAATTTCAATTCAATAATGATGAACATTTTTCCGAACTTTCACTCAGATCAGATCAGCCGCTTCGATGTACGAATATATATAATGTAATTTTCGTGAATGACTCAAAGCTATTAGGATACCAATTAGATACAAGCAACAGGTGTCACCTATTAATTTTGAACGATCAGAACGAAACCTTCTCAATTATCATATGGAATAATCAGGAAATAGGACGACAGTGACGTGATTGTTTGGATCTCAAAGTGGATATATACAATAACCAATCCAAAGATAAGGTGATATGTTCCAGCTCATCCGCATGTTCATCGCGGCAACACACGACGCGTTTGCCTGGTAATCTCATGAACTGAGTGATGATTGACTGAACATTATTGTATCGTGAGTAGATATCACGACCTCTAGATGATATCATTCTGTGATATCTGCATCAATGTTTTGATTGAGTAGTATTTTTCTCGAACAATTGAAAGTGGGTGAGAATCGATTCAAATTTGGCAAGATATCCGTTTTTGGTGGTAACTCTTGAACGGTATGAGATATCTGAATCATGATATGCGGGTTACACAGATATTTGAGATGGTTTCGTAACGTTATGAGCGATATCTAATGAACACACATCCTATACATCAGGTAGGCCTATACAGGTAAAATAACAATATTGTCAGCTCACTCAGCTGTGAGTGATTCACTATTTCAACCCACAAATGAGCCTTTTAAGGGCTTTGTTTTTAGTGTAGGTGACCAATGAAAAAAAGGAACAGTACTCCCAACTGACATATGATTCTCACACGTATCTTTCCACTTTTGTATAGTTTAATTTTCTCAGCAATTTATTCTTTTGCTCTTCATATGATATTGAGAAATGTAGATCATGAATATTGATCACACTGAGAACTGTCATTTTATTTGTTTATTTTTTGGAAAATTCATAGTAGGCCTACAGCTGGTCTAATTTAATCGTAGGAATTTTTGCATTCCTTATTTTTTTATAATATGAGAACGTGAAGATCCTGAATTCACATTGTGATACAAAACATTCTGTTCATTTGGTTCAATTGATTTAATCTAAAAATGAACTTTCGCAACTGTAAAAAAAAAGATATGTCTATATTTCAGTAATAGTGCTGGAATCTGAGAAATTGTGATATGATTCATTTGGTCGACTTTCAACTATTGGAAGTATCTTTGTTCACGCCCGTATTTGAATTTCGATCTCTCATACCCTTCCGAATGTAACATCCAATAACTTGTATTCTGCCAGATCAACTCTCTGCACCCTTAATGCTGGTTGTTGTGTAGAAAAATTGGAAATCAAATTTGAAAAGAAGTGGATAATGGAATGAATATACCAGACGAGATATAGAAAGAATGGGAGTGGGATCCAATTGTGAGATGGCGTCTGGGAATAATGGCCAATGAGAATGCAGTATCTTCAATTTCACTCCAGAGAACAATATGAGAGTGAATTTCATCCTATGTTTGATATTTTTCCTTTGGTTTCTGCTGCATCTTTGGGATACAGTTCTGAAACTCTCGACTGAAAATGTGTAATGAAGAGTTGAACGTTTAGTGGGTCTACTTATAATAGATTGCAACATGAATGTGAGTCTTCAAAAATCATCTTCAGGAATCGCATTCACTATTATACTATCTCTTATTTTGTTCTTACTGTCACAAATTAGTTATGAACATTACAATATACATATGCAATTCCAACTCTCGTCCACCAAGTCATCACTGGCTCGTCTGTGGTTCAAAAAGATGGTAACAAAACATACTGTGATTGACAATGCTGAAAATGAACTTATATTATTACCAGAATTCGGTTCAATAGGTTGAATGACGATAAAAATAAAAAAAAATGAAAATGAACGTATTTTCAATGATGAGAATGAGAAAATGGAAATGAAGAAATGAGAATGAGGAATAATAATTTCGGAGAGGATAAATTTCTGTGGAATCGAAAATATGTATAAGTTGAAATGGCCTTGTGGGGCCCATTCCAGCAAACATAACGTGTCATTTACAACCTCAAGTGCACTCTGGAGTCGAGTCATTCGGGGAAGAAAGATATTTCAATACTTCCAAAAGTGGTAGTGAAAGTTAAATGACGGTCAATTGAATTGAATTTTTTTTCCAAGGTGTAAACGATCGAAATGTTTTCCTCATCAGTCGAATAGTCACAACATTCACCATCGTGAAGTATTCAAAAACATATGGGTCATTTCTGTTCTAGAACGTCATATGTCATACCAGTTGAGAGTTATCACAGAAAATAAAGTGCCCAATCGACGCCTATATGAGTCGATTGAAATCGATTAATCTAGCAAAATTCTTGTTCCAAGCTAAACATGGCTATATTGGGAATGAAAAGACACATGTACCATCAATATACTACATGAGCCAGGTTTCCCGTTTTGTTGGTTTCCCGGCTGTAGACGGTGGCAAAGCAACGCAACCCTCAATGCATCTTGCTCACTACATACGCATACATTGCTTGATCAAAGTAAGTGGAGATCCCGAACGACCGTCTGCTCTATCAAATACAACTGACAGTCGGTCGTTTCGACCCATCAGCAGAAATACAATTACAAACGGAACAAGAGAAACGTTTGCAGAATGAGGTAATTCATTTAAATATAAAAACGAACGTACATGACCTAATGAGATTAAATAATTAGTTCCTCGAAAAAATGTATGTAAATTAGGTTCTGCTCTGAGGCCAATGACCGTGAGGAGTGGAAATTGGATTTCATTGTTCTGTGTGAAGTACTAATTTTAATTGGAGTTATATAGAAAAAATAATACGTGTCCTCAAGGAGTAAGGAGAATGGAGAAAAAACATATTTCAAGTCCGGAAAAATGTTTGAAAATTTAATATGAACATCCTCATTACTATAATATAGAGATTTGCAATTGGTGAAAGTCACTCTCCGTGGCTCAGTCGAATGAGGCATCGCTTAAAAAACTGAAGGGACCTCTGAACGTTCGTTCGAGTCCAGGATGAGACATGCTTTTCATGAACATTTCTCAATCGCTCGCTCATTCGTATCCTCATATCACCCAGTGCTCGATGGGATCATTTAATATCATTCGTGAGATGAAACATTGACAATCCACGATTTCTCAATGTGAACAGAATAACATTGGTGGAAGGGCCAAGTTTTTGTACCTAATTTGAATTGAGTTATTATCTGTTATATTTTGTTCTGGGCAAACGCATTATGTGTTTCCACGTTGATGGATGAGCTAGAAAATATCAACTTATATCTTTGAATTGGTCATTATATATAAACACCTTGAGATCCAAACGATTATGGCACTGCCATCTCATTTCCCAATTAATTTCTATGATGGTAAAGAAGCCTTCGTTTTAATCGTTTCCACACCTGTTGCTCAGATTTGAATGGTTTCTTAAAAGCTTCGAGTGATTTGAAAAATCGGATTAAAAATTTTTCACATCAAAATGGCTGATCTGATTGGACTGAAAGTTCGAAATAAGATGTATAATAACTTTCATATTGAAATTTCCTGAGAAATTGAATTCTCTCGATGGAGATATTTTTCAAGATTTTTTTCCTATGGGTTATTCTCATGGAATTTCTGAAAATTTTGAAATGAGTTTTCTCAGAAGTGATTCAATCGATTGCGCCTTAAAACTATACAGTATCGAGTTAGATGAGGATACTTGTGCAGGCCAAGTTTCAACTGAGTTTGAATTTTTGTTCGACATGTGGAGTGCGAAAAAAAGGCACCTTTTTTCGGGTGAAGTGAAATTGAGTCTTCGCTTCGCGCATACAAAAATTACCATCGAATAATGGAATTATGGGAATCATGAAAATGGATATATGATAGTCAATTGAACTCGAATCATTGCATATGGATTCGATGATCTGATGATATAATGATCTCTTCAATAAAGTCAGTATTTCTACCATCTGCGGTAGCGTACTGGGAGCCTAGTGGGAAGTAAATTGCTACCACTCACCAAATTGAGGATATAAAATTGTGACAAAGACGATTCGTGATGAATTTGTTGAGATACTGGACGTTTGATCTCAGTTCAATGGAATCAAACTATAATCCCCAGTTTAAGTTGGTGACACGTTCTCAATTCTAACCTCAAAATTGAATGAAAGCAACATACTTTGATTCATTTTTTACGGGCGTCATATATTAAACGTTCCGCGATTCTTTCGCCGAGCTTTTATTTCGTTTGCAGTGAAAAAAAATGTATCTCTTAATTGTGTCTCCTCACGGATTGTGGCTCATGATTTTACATTGTTCCATCACACAACTGTTGGTCTTGGTGCAGATTGGGGGATTCTGATTGGGCCAGATAGAACAGTTCGAAGAAAGATGTGGTATAAAGTATGCGTATTGCTATAACGTCTGACATTAGGTTGAAAAGCGCTGGATTGGGAATCTTATTTCCTGCACAATGATCTCATGTTGGTGAGAGAATAACGAGTGAGGCCAGGTAATGTTTGTTCCGGTAAGGTGAGCTTGAGTTAGCTAGAGTGGGGTTGAAAGCGTTATGTCAGGTATATCCTGCAAAGATGGTTAGGGGTGAGTTTGGGAGATACCAGATAGGGTTTTGTATGTGAGGTAAGGTTCGATTAGGTAGATGTGGTTAGGTTGGAGTAAAGTTGGATCAAACAGCTGTTCCGATGGCTATCACGTCATCATCAGGTTTGGTTCAGGTCGATCTTCCAACAATGACCTGTAAGTTCGTGTGCCAGATTACATATACTCATGTGTCAAACTAGTTGAAATTATCTTCTATTATTAAATCTGAACTGTTTAAATGATGAGGATCTATCCTATTCTGGACCAAAATCATTAATTTCGTTTGGTTTAATGACGCACTGTAATCATAACTGATATCAATCAACGTCGGGGATCGATTGCTTGGATAATGGAGATGCGCTAGGTGATGGAATAGATTGCGGGAAGGAATTCATCGTGGCCTCATACACTATGAACACTATGTCAGCTGCCTATTCTCTGGAAGGAAAACTCGAGAAACCAATGTGAAGATGAACAACGGCAAGGATCGAACCAAGGCCGATCTACCTTCACCGCTCACATGCGAGGATCTAATGGAACAAGTTGGCAATCCGCGGTAGCTCGGTCAGCTGAGGCACCGCTTCGGGAACTGGAGTCACTGTTCGGCGTGGGTTAGAGTACCACATAAGGCTTGGGTTTTCGTGAGCGTCCTTTCTCTGAGCATCACTCCATAGCTTCCTGAAAATACTCATTCTCACCCTCATATAATCTAACTGTGAGTAGGGGTAATTGAGCGAACAATGATGATCATTATCAAACAAGTCTACGAAGTGATGTCTGGTAGATGTAATCGTGTAACTTTGTTGAAATTGTAATTTCATGTAATTTCAGTTGAGGTTGGATTAGTTAGGTTCAATTTCAATTTTAAATTTCAATATTTTATTTGCCTCCTCGATTTTTACATTCTAGGTTGGGTGGGTTGGATTGGGTGAGTCTGAGTGTTTGTTCGGGTGGGGGATCACCTACATGAGTTACATCAGTTAGGCATTGCCTCGATTCGATCCAAACAATAATAACATTACTATGATCTGATTGTTCATATCTACTAGCTGCTATCCCGCTTACCCGCAGATCCACGAATGTCGTCGCCTCGAGTTGCCGCCACCAGACGGAGGCACCAGCAACAATGGCGCCAGTGTCGATCGTGGCGCGTCGGGCGGCGGCAGCAGGAACCTCAGTTCGGGCACTTGCAGCTTCCTCATGGTGAGATGGCCCGCCACCACGCTATTCCTGCGGTGAGACACTTTAGCGCTAGCGTCGTCACACGGGTTAGTTTAGAAAAGTGCCACCGAGTGATGATGGCGTTGCGTGTCACTTTCTTCCATGCCCTAGAAGATGTGTACGAGTTGTTAGGTTTGGTTGCGATGACGCACTTTAGTGATGACCTTGAGATTTATTGACGTCGGCGAAGGATGAATAATATGTCGTGAAAAAGATACGAATGTTTATCTGATCACAGAACGTCACACCACTGGAGCCAGATCTGAATGGATGATGACGCAATTCCACACCAAAATTTTAGGGAAAACTAGATAATATGATCAAATTAAATTGTTGTCAGGAATTGAGATTGATTCTCTGTCAACCAGATATTTTCAGTGACGACGTAGACAATATCTGATTCTGTATCGAAACATTCACAGAATCGGATTATGTCTACGTCACGACAAAGAAAAAGAGGCGAATCTCTGAGAGGCAAATGAATTTGATCATAATCTCTGGAATTGAAATGATGATGGATTCTTCTTTCAAAATCGAGGGGTAGATGTGGTCAAAAACTATTCGAATCAGTAGCTTTGGGATTGTATGATGTTTTATATGTGTTTTAGACACTGGGAACGAAAGGCATTTCTCTCCATGTCCGAATAGAAGCTCGCGAAACATGATTAGAAATATCGAGGTCATTTGAATGAATGTTACAGAAAGCATGAATGAAAACTAATCATTTGTATGTATTAGGTTTGTATCAACTGATATTCTCATCGTTACTATTGTAGTTCTGAGAAACAATGAATCGAACCAGAATTCGATCTCGATCTCAACGACTCTAATTGGTTCCAAAGCCAGTGGTAATGCAGATTAATAGATTCATTCCAATGATGGAGCCGAAAGAATTACTATACCCTATATATCTAATTCCTGAATATCCAAGTCTCCGTCTTTTTCCCTCACGTATGAAAAGTGGGGAATGAGATACAAATATTGACCACCCGAGCCACAAGGGCGCTATCTGTCCAATCAAGTGACGATAAAATCTCACGTCTATTGAGCACGAGAAGCTGAGGAGAGAAGATGCACTTGTGCGCAAGAATCAGTGTCCAGGGAAGAAAAGGGGCGCCTGAAGTGCGAATACTGGAATACGGAAGAGTGAACATGAACTTGGCGTACGTATTCGAGCAAAAAAACATACTCTGAAGTTAGAACTATCTCGAATAGTAATTCTCTCCACCCACTTTCACGTCCTCTTTCCAACCAAGCCCATGATCACTCTTGGTGGTATCCTAATTCTGGTATGCACTCTTCCAACTCTATACACTCTACGCACCTGTCTCATTTCTAACACTAGCTCATCTCGTATTCGAATAATATAAATTATCTGGTGGGTCCCTCATATATATATATATATATATATATATATATATATATATATATATATATATATATATATATATATATATATATATATATATAATAAATATATATATAAAATATATATAGATATATACATAATTATATATATATATATATATATATATATATATATATATATATATATTTATATATATAAATATATATATATATATATATATATATATATATATATATATATATATATTCATATACATATATATATATATATATATATATATATATATATATATATATATATATATATATATGCGCTAAATGACCTCGCTGTCGATGCGCCTCAAAACCCTAATATTCATTCATTCATATATATATATTTATATATATATATATATATATATATATATATATATATATATATATATATATATATTTACATGAATCCTTAAAAGATCCTATATCATCTCATGTTGAGTTAATCTGCGTATAATAGTAAGCTTTTTCTCAGAGGCAGAGTTTCATGATCAATTATGAAGATAAATCAATCAAATATATCATACGATATCAAACGTTTGTATTACGGAAGAATCGGATCAACTCATTCGAGAATACTGATTATGAAGTGACCCTGAATTTGGTTGAAATCATCTGAGAAGAAATTCGGATAGAACTTTCACCCATAGAGGTCAATTTTCTCATTTTATTCAGTTGGGAGATGATCCCGTCATTATTGTCCAGCTAACTATGCTCACTTCTCACCGATATACCGATGCACATCTCGTACCAATTCACCGACGACTATATTCGTATATGACTTCATTTAAAAATTCATCAATTATTACTGATTTCAAAATACATCTATCACACTCAATTGAGACAACTCAGCCCTCCTCCTCAACCTCCATTTCCACCTCTTTCAGAACCCATCGTATTTACCAAGGCATGACGGTTCAACACACCTCCTCGTCAATAACTAAATATCTCACAAGACGGTCGATCGTAATTATAAGTACTGAGAACGTACGTAGTTTTACTCAGTGAGTATTCACTTAGGTACGCGGTAAATGTTGCCAACCACCTAGGTTGCTGTTGACAAATTGCTTCGAGAATTTTATTCCTGATTGAAATGTGGAAATAAGTAGGTGGACGCGGACAAGCGGAGTGGACCAAGTCCAGAATTTGTAACGTATTTTGCTGTAATAATATTTCACCAGGTAAGTGAGAATAGATACATCGGAGAGGATGTTGTGATTTATGATCTTCACTCGGGATGCACGTGACCATTTCTGTACTCGCTCCCATAAATACGGAATGAATATATCGGCCAAATACAGCGAATACTGATTGAATCCATTATGGACTTGCTGCAATATGGAGCGTGTATGATATATGATTTGATTCAGTGAAATATCAGTGTATTCGTGATGATCTCCGGAGGGTGTGAGATCCAGAAATCATAGTGAAAAAAAAACATGATTTTTCCAATACTTTCACGATGGAATGAGCGAGAATGATTCCAACCACATCGCAAATTATTCACAGTAAAACAGCCGGAATTGATATTTTCACTGATATTCCTGTGCATATGTTCAATGGTGGTGATTTAATTCAGAATCGTTCACATCGGGGTATCAGAAAAAATCTGTTGCTTCTTAATTTCATTCTATATCGTACGATGGATTCTGAGAAATTGGTGCATTTTCACATTTCAATTTCGATCTCCATTTCTGTACAGAATGTAATCATCTCTCTGAATCGTGTGTTTGCAAGAAGATTGTCTGGTATTCGAGGTGGTGAGGTCGCCCTTGTGGTGCCCCATCCGAACGATCCTATCTCTCATTCATTGTCTCGATCGAGGAAAGATGATTTTGTATCAAGTTCCGATGTTATTGAGATAGAAAAATCGATAAATTGGCGTATGTGTTTTTTTATTCATCAGGAAATTCTGTTCACAAAATCCAACATTGGAGTCCTCCCATTTTTTTTTCGAATGAGCAATCGAACAAATTTCGGATAGCATACATTTCGGATGTGACAGAATTTTTAATGACTGAACTGAACAAATTTTGATCGTGTTATAACATGGATCGAATATCAATCAGTTCCTGATCAATCATCAGACAAACATCCAGTGGTCATCAGGTTCAAGTTGTGATAAATAATCAAGCGAAACATAAACACGAAATATCAGAATATTTTCTGATGTTAACTTGAATTAGTTGTAGAACATCTGCTCTCATTCAATTCAATTCAGTACAATTCAACGGCTCTACGCATCAATGGATGACATGTGGTATAACAGCCGCGGTGCTCGAATACGCACTATGATTCTCCAGTTCAGTTGATGTATTGAAAGTTGATTGTTATGAACTAAATCATACTAACCAACTGACACTAACTATACTAACTAACACTCATGAACTAACTCATAACTCACAACAATATAGATGTTGGTTTTGCTTCGGTCCAAAACTAATTGACACGAATAAATTAAGAAAAATCATATAGGCCCACAAAACGGACGAATTAAAAAATATTGTACAATGTGCAATCCTCATTCATTATTATTTCTCATTATTTATTCATCATTTCCCAATTATTTTCATTCCTCTTCACACTCATTACAGTAATATGTATCACTATATTATTACCATTATTATTATTGTTATCGATGTTATTATTTTTTATCATGATTGATTACTCAAATACGATTCTCTTCAAATTCTCATTAATTGTCTGCTTTGACTATTTGGAAACAAGAAGTTTCCTTATTTTTCTCTGAATTCATCTTTCAAGCATGTGAAATTTGCAAAAGTCATATATTGAACGATCTTAATCTCCGTATATCCGTATCATATGAACCTTTTCCCGCCATTTTGATGTTATAGGGCTTCTACTTGGAATCTAAGGTCATCTGTTAGTATTTTTTCTAATCATCATGTTTTATATCCATATGGGCTAATAATGTTGTTCTCCAATTTGTTCCGTTTGTGGTGAGTTATCAATTGATGGTATTTTTGTTCCACTATTCTGATAATTGAAGAGCCGGACCTGTTTCCAGGTCCACTTTCATTTGGAAATGTTTTTCATTCTTGTTTTTTCTCCATTCGTATTCATTTATTCAGGATACTCGAATAATCACCTCGTCAATAATTCGTTTATTCTTAGTTCAGTTCAGTTTACGAATACATCTTTAGATTGAAGTTTATTTTCAATTTTTCATCTATATAATATTTGTTCCGAACGTGTTATTATTTCCTATTTGATTTCTTCTGACCTTGAATATGCCTTTCTATATTCTGAATTACTAGGCAAACGCGTTATGTGTTTCCGCGTTGATGGATGAGCTGGAACATATCAACTTATCTTTGGATTGGTTATTATATATATATATATATATATATATATATATATATATATATATATATATATATATATATATATATATATATATATATATATATATATATATATATATATATATATACACCTTGAGATCCAAACCATTACATCACTGCCATCTTATTTTTCATTAATAATTCATATGAATAAAGAAGGCTTTGTTTCAATCGTTTACAATCAAGTGGTGACACTTGTTGCTTCGATTTAATAGGTATCTTAATAGCTTTGAATAATTAACACAAATAACATTATATATTTTTTTACATCGAAACGGCTGATCCGATTTGAGTGAGAGTTCGGAATAATGTGTATCATTATCAGATTGAAATTTTCTGAGAATTTGAATCCTCTCAGATAAAATATTTGGATGAGCGAAGCGAAGACTCAATTACACTATACCGAAAAAAAAGTGCCTGTTCTTTTTTTTTTTTTTTTTTTTTTTTTGTTTTGTTTTTTTGTTCACGCTCCACAGGTCAGAAAAAAATTCAAAATCAGTTGAAACTTGGCACACACATGAAACCCTATCTGACTTGATGCTGTATAGTTTTGAGGCACGATCGGTTGAACAACTTCTGAGAAAACTCATTCCAAAGTTTTCAAAAATCCCATTAGAATAAGCCAGAGGAAAACATTCGTGAAAAATATTTCATCTGAGAGGATTCAAATTTTCAGAGAACTTCAATCTGATGATGATACACATTATTCCGAACTTTTACTCAAATCGGATCAGCCGTTTAGATGTAAAAAAATATATAATGTTATTTGTGTCAATTATTCAAAGCTATTAAGATACCTATTAAATCAAAGCAACAAGTGTCACCACTTGACTGTAAACGATTAAAACAAAGCCTTCTTTATTATCATATAAATTATTAATGGAAAATAAGATGGCAGTGATGTAATGGTTTGGATCTCAAGGTGTATATATATATAATAACCAATCCAAAGATAAGTTGATATGTTCCAGCACATCCATCAACGCGGAAACACATAACGCGTTTGCCTAGTTTTCACGAATGTTTTCCTCTGGGTTATTCTAATGGGATTTTTGAAAACTTTGGAATGAGTTTTCTCAGAAGTGGTTAAACCGATCGCGCCTCAAAACTATACAGCATCAAGTCAGATAGGGGTTCATGTGTGTGCCAAGTTTCAATTGATTTTGAATTTTATTCCGACCTGTGGAGCGCGAACAAAAAAAAAAAAAAAAACAGGCACTTTTTTTTCGGTATAGTGAAATTGAGTCTTCGCTCCGCTCATCCAATTATTATCTTAGTATCACTTCAAATCTGAACATCCTACTTCTTGACATTAAACGTATTCCTTTCTTACATCTCAGTCTGAACTTTAAATATTACAATATATATCCTCCGTTATTTTCAACCCACATATAAGCCTTCCCAGGCTTTGAGGAAAAGAGTTTATTCTTATGTATTGTATTGTTGTTATGAATATCATTTTCCTCCTTCTTTCTGGGGTATTCTGCCATTTTTTTTCTCCATTCGGTGCTATTTCAAAATATTCATGTATAATATATGGAATGTTCATATGATTCGAAATGCAATATTTGTGAAAATAAGTTCAATTGACGACCAGTGATTGACCCACCCACAAACGTCACAAAAACAGAACATCCAATCAAATGAGCTCTGTTATGTGGTAAATTTCACATTTTCTCTAAACTCTCACATGAATTGTAGATCCAGGTTGCTTTGGCGATTAGCCACGCCTATCACTAGTGGTCAACTTTGTTTTTGTGTGAATGAAAAAAAATGGGGAAAAAAATACCTGTGTAACTTCCATCTGATCAAATGATGGTTTAATGGAAGATCTATGGGTCAGTGACCCATGCAGTCCCTCCCTACAAATATTGATAATCGTTTTCTCCGTACTCATACCATATTATTTCACTTCCTGAGTATATATGTATTCCACAAAATAGAGAGAGATTGAATTGGAGCGCTAAATGACCTCGCTGTCGATGCGCCTCAAAACCCTAATATTCATTCATTGAATTGGATTGAGTATATATATATATATATATATATATATATATATATATATATATATATATATATATATATATATATATATATATATATATGAACACTTTTGTTAGTGAAATATCTCCTACAACCAAAGAGAATTCCTTGATCCGTGAATATACTGGGGGAACAAATAAACCACAAAAAAAAAAAATCGCAGCACAATAATTCAAAACAATCTCAGAAACAAATCAAGAGCACTGAAATATTCTTCAACCTATTTGGCTGCATGTTGTGATGTCAAGCTTCACCGCCTTCTCTATACCTGGCTCAAACACTGCTTCTGACAACTGAAAGGTAGAACTGACTTTCAGACGTGGTATTTCTGGTTAAAAGCCAAGATAATCATGAAATT
>OZ023338.1:15907540-15930040 GCA_964007535.1 Brachyptera risi | reverse complement strand
AATCAAAGCAACAAGTGTCACCACTTGATTGTGAACGATTAAAACAAAGCCTTCTGTATTATCATATGAATCAATAATGGGAAATAAGATGGCAGTGATGTGATGGTTTGCATCTCAAGGTGTATATATATATATATATATATATATATATATATATATATATATATATATATATATATATTATATATATATATATATATATATATATATATATATATATATATATATATATATATATATATATATATATAATAACCAATCCAAAGATAAGTTGTTATGTTCCAGCTCATCCATCAACGCGGAAACACATAACGCGTTTGCCCAGTAATACTCCATATTGATGAGATTTCAGATCATCAAGTCCATTGAAACTTTTAATAAGTTGATATGAGCGAGGAACGTGCATGACTTCTTTACTGAATATAAGAAAATGAAAGTGACCATTGTATCCATTAAAATGGTCATAAATATGAACATGGATCACAAACTAGAAATTATGGTCATGAATTGAATTGAATATTGAGGTTGAGGTGCGTCGACAACGGGGTCATTTCGCAACTTAGAGTTCATATTCATGTCAATAGAAGTAAGAAATCATGGGAATGCTTCAGGAAGACGAGAATCTTGTCCACTCTTTTTTCTGTCATTTGAGAATATGGCCGAGAGGCTGTCTGTCATATTCAAGCTAACTATTTCATCTCCATATTCAGTGCAATCAAACAAGATATGTTTCATTGATCTTTATATTAATTCTATATTTCGAATTATATCGTTTGAAATTATCCCAAGTTGAATTAAATTGAATATTCCAATTCACAATATTCATCAAATCAATAATCCCATCAGAAATCAAATATCAATTCACGAGACAGAAGATTTTCAAGTGGGATCAAATAAGTGATACATATTTATTGCACTCGCTAATTTTTTCGAAAGTAGTTCCCTTCATTTCTGAAGTCCACTCGAACAAACTTCTCAACTCACCCATTGAAAACACAACGAAATTAAGCACACAGAAAAACACTCGATAAATCCGTCAGTCTGGCCACAACCACAACAATAAACAAGACGTCACAATTTGACAACAACAAACGCCCGCGCGCTCCAGTGTTGTGACGACGAACTATTAAAGTTGAGTGAATTATCTGAATACTGCCATTGCTCTTATAATATGACTCAAAATAACTTTCCCCTCACCCTTCCCCCCTGCCCCCTCCCTTCCCCCGCAAGCTTTCAGAGGTTATTCTTGGATGTAAGTGATGGGCAGAGTCAAAAGGGAGACGTTTTGACAGTTGGGAGTGGATGTATGTAGCTTGTTGCTTTCAAGCTACCAATCTCACACACCAAATGTCTGATATGGAGGAGTTAATATGAGTCGATTCAGCGAAATATCAGTTTTCTGATGATCACTTCCGAACTATATGATATATCAAAATTCGGATTCGGATATATTCTTAGAAGCTTCAAGATGGTATAAGAGTTATGTAAGTGCTATCATTCATATATAAATATATATATATATATATATATATATATATATATATATATATATATATATATATATATATATAAATATATATATATATATATATATATATATATATATATATATATATATATATATATATATATATATATATATATATATATATATATATATGATCATGTTACAAGAGGTGGAGAAAACTTCAGATCTTGAAATAATGGCAGCAAAATAGCTGACGGGGATCTCATTACTGTTGGGACCTACCTTTTTGATAATTCACCAACTATTTCGAAAAAACAGACCACTTCAAGAGTAATATTCAAGGAAAGAGTTGAAAGTTTCCTTATTTCACATTCAATTTCTACCCCTAACGGATTCTTGAAAGCTTCTACTTGCAGATGTAATTACTGTATGAGAATTAAAGGAAATGAATGGTGATTAAATGTGGTTGAAGAATGTACAAAAATATATGACTTTGACACGATTGTTTTTTAATTTTGATTTCATTTTTTTCCATTATAACGTTACCAACTATTATATTCATGACTTGACTTCTTCTAATACCCGTACTTTTATGATCGAATATACATATGGGTGTGATTGTAATTGCAATTGAATAAATTTTGAATAAATTAAATATGGGATGAAAATTAATTGAATTGAATATATTATATATGTATATATATTTTTTTCCCCATTTTTCTCAAATTTCATCGACACCAGATACGAAATCATTGTCTCGACTTACGATATCAGTTTTCAAATTGGAAGATATGAAACTAGTATATGTCAATATTTTGTCGTTGTTATGTTGGTATTCAGCGGGCAACACTCGGGTTGAGTATCGGAGTGACGTAAGAACAACAGTCTGATTGAAATGTGTTATACATTCAGTTTATATTCGGACTTGAGTGATCAATATAAACTTCAAAACCTCAAGAAGTTCAACACTTGAATGAAATGACTCATCGGTATTCAGATGGTGAAATAGATGATATATTCCACATTTATGAACTTCCAATTTCATCATTCTCAACAATCAAAACGATTCTGATTTCGATACCAACGAATCCTGCCGAATATATACGAACTTAGGATCACATATAACATATCAAAGATAATATGAGCTTTGAACGCGGAATAATGAATGAATATTTCTCACAATTTTCTCTGTTATGACCTCTGAGAGATGTATCATTCTATGGATAGATGATCCATGGATCATATATCCATGATAACATGAAACTATATAGATACAGAAAGGTGTTGACATGGAGATGGGTAGGAAAGACGAGAAAGAAAGATAAAGAGAGAGGAAAGAAAGAGAGAAAGAGAGAGAGAGAGAGAGAAAGGGAGAAAGGGAGAGAGAGAGAGAAAGAGAAAGAGAGAGAGAGAGAGATAGAGAGAGAGAGAGAAAGAGAGAGAGAGAGAGAGAGAGAGAGAGAGAGAGAAAGAGAGTGAGAGGAAGCGGTTCTCTCTTTTCCACCCCAATGTTGAAATATCTCTTCAAATCCACGGAAAAGTCGTTAAGCTAAACTAGTTTTTCCGTAGGAACCAGGATGTGTCAGTGATTCCAGAATTAATTGTTATTGTGGATCCTTCTGAAGGGGTTTAATCTTGTATAATTCCCAGGAATATTATCCTTGGGCTTATTTTGACACGTATTCGTATTCGTGGAATTCCATGACGTCATCACCGAGGCAAATCCTTCTTTTGAAAGAAGTAATTATACTTGAAAGTGAAAAGAGAGAAGGCTCTCACCAGATTCTCGAGAAATCATTTTGAAAAACGAATATGCAATATTAGGACTTTTATCTACGGCGAAAAATTATGGTCACAGACAGCGCAGTCCTGGTGTTGAAGACCATTAGTTTTAAATAATCAAAATGGGGTGGTAAGATCGCCCTTGTCATGCCCCGTCCAAACGATCCTATCCTTCATCCATAGCCTTAATTGGGGAATAATGATTTTGTATCAAGTTTCGATGTTATTAAAAAAAAAAAAAATAATAAATGAGAATGTTTATTCAATAATCAAAGTTCTCTAGGGTTCTGAAACATGTAAGCACGTCATCATTCATCGAATGAATCCTAATAAACGTTTAATCAATGATATTAGCATCATTATTAAGATTTGATAATCATTATAGTGTAGTCAGACATTAAAAGCGAAACCGATGCATGAATTTTGTACTTTTTCAATTTTTGTTTTCGGATTCGAATTGATTTCAATATGAACAACATCACAATAGTCGAACAATAAAATTATTAGAGTATAAATCATTTTTATTTCCATATCCTACTCAATACATGTTTGAATGAGTGAAATTTTCTCAGTGCATTGAGTGCTTTCGAACGTGACGAATTTACCCATAGTTCCCAGGTCATAACTGGATTTATAATTATACCTCGATCTTTCACTTTGTCTTCCAAATTCGAAACAGTTCGCCTTGGACAACATTCCGCATTACATCATTTTCATCTCTCAATTCATTCAAATGAGCCCCGGAAGCGAACATCATGGAGACGGACTTCAACGGATTCACGACGATAAATATTATATCAGGCCACCAGACTATTGGCCATCGGATATCAGGCCAGAATACAATGAATGGGCCCACCACCTGAAATTGTCAGCTGAATTAATCTTTGAGATTCATTTGGTGATAATTTCCTGCAACAGAAATGTTGAGATTGATTTTATTTTAACACTGAGATATTGATTGGAATAATCGAAATAAAAATGTCCGGGCTCGAGTGAAAGACATTTTTGATAATTCTATGATATTCATGTCGATTCTTGTCGAAAATGATCATCCATAGTCCACGTTCTATCGTGATATTTTCAAATTGTTATATTATAATTCAGTCGTAATCTTGTCATGTGTATTATTCGCTATATCCATGGATGGAACTGTGAATTGGAATCAATATAGTATGAAAAATATACGCTCATTATAACAAAAGTTCAAAATACTAAAGGATTAGTTGCCTGCATTTCTTCAATGCGGCAACCCACATCACACGGATGTGAATCAACTTGCCTATATACTATATTATACATTACTGAAATGTATTATTCGGCTCAAGTAATCGCCCTAATTTAAATACCTCATACCATCTATTCGCAATTATTGAATTTTCATTCATTCTACATGGGTCCATTTTTCTTCGGGGAAAGAATGAATCATAGATTATACATTATTACAATTTCTCAAGAATAAAGAAAAACAGATTTGATTGAGGTTTCATTATAACCTGGGAATAAGAAACGAGAGGATGATTCTCGAATCCAATTCCCATCCAGATCATTGGGAAATGATCAATGCTGGAGCTTGATTGATTACATATCATATAAATACCGAATTATAATAAAATCCTGTCTAATTTCCTCAAACTCATTATCAAGTTTCAAAAACGTTGACAATGACAACTCTGTTCAGAACATACACCAAACTTGCAGGTTCCAATCGACCGTCTCCCCATTAGAATAATAATGACGATCGGGTATGTCGAGTCATCCACAAATTATGGATAATCCCATGTAGCTTGCTCGTATAATAAAACACGAACAAAATGACTGTATTGAATAATCAATGCTTATATTGTGTTTGAGAATTATAAAGAAGATATAATTATTCGTGAAGTGAAATACAAAACCTGTTAATCGTCGAGTAATTAGGAAGATTAAATTGAATTTGTTTGTGCGAAGACGATTTTATAGCTATGAAAATGCTCTCAGAATTTCTCTTTGATAATCACGAAAGTGATAATGGAGAGAGATGAGAAGAATTGGAAAATGCAGTTGTCTGAAATTTTCACAGTTTCTGAAACTGTTTATGGAGTTCATTCGTTCATGAATGGGGTATTGGGGTATAGGCGAGTGGTGGTCATGAAGCGGGTTACATTTGATGTTGGTAAATAATTTTTTCCGAATAGGATGAGTAGGGACTGGAATGAGCTTAGTAGAAGTGTTCTTGAGGAAGATGAAATAGGGTTGAAGTCATTCCGTCAGAGGGTTAGGGAGGTGGTGGGATAGGGGTAGTTAGGGAACTTGCCACCGCGCATTCATGTGCAACTGTGAGAGTTTTCAATGAAAATGAATGGATGAATCAACTATCACCTGGAGTTTTTTGATTTGCAAATGAGTGATATCATATTGAAGAAGAATCATGATGAGACCGCTGTTGTGAAGTGCTCCGTTCAAACGATCCTGATCAAGCGTTCATCGTTCTCAATTTTCAGCTTTGTTCTAATCGAAGAACCTTCAATCTGTCCAACTTTTCAATGTGGATACAAAATATATTTATCAACCTGATAGAGTGAATACTGGAAAAATTGAAATCGATATAACAAATGGTACAACTGACATGGAAAAAAATATATATTCGAGATATCTTTGGATTATAGAGCTGGAGTTCAATTATCGGATCTACCATGATATTGGAATATTATTTTATTATTATAAGATTGTCTTCGTGGAGCTCTGTTCAAACGATCCTATTTTTCATCCATTGCCTCATTTGGGGAACAATGATGTTATATCAATTTTTGATGTTATTAAGAAAAGAGAGAATCATCATAACCTACATTCTGGTGGAAATTGAAATAATTTCATCTGAATTTATGTTTGTTGGTCTCATGATGACGAATCATGAGCATGATTCAGCATGTCAGAAAATAAGTGAGCATTACTTCCATATTGACCATCCAATAAAATGTTATCCAATACGTCGATATTGTTCCAACAGTATTTTCAAATGTTTCACATATTTTCGCAAAGTATTGCCAGAAATAAATGCCAATTTTTTTGTCACTTTTTCACAGAAATAGAAGAACCTTGAGAAATATTTACTTATGATATTTCCATGGTATATGGAGCAATTATTCAGACACTTATGTTCAGTTCAGATTTATGTCTCCGTGTGGTCTGTTTTGGCCAAAACACTAACATGTATCAGAGTATTAACTATGACAGTTCGTTCCTCGTCTCAGAGAACGCCACCTACTAAGATCCGAGCTGGATATAGAAATGAGTACACCTGTAGTCACATAAAACGTATATTCAGACACTATTTTCATACTCATCGAACACTTTGATAACGGCCCGAACTGTGTACAGTCACACGCTGTCTTTCATTAATCAAATACAAGTGCCCGAATAATAATTATATTCAAGATCGATATATGAGAGATGATATATTTCCGTATTCATCAACAAGAATAGTGACAATGGAATTGAATTCTCCTCTTGCCTTCTCTCGAATAAACTGATTCAATATTGATTCTAATTTTGTTTCATATGGTTTTATTCCAGTGATTATGAGAGTTGAAATATATATTGCTGGCTTCAACCTGTCATCCAGATTCCAGAATGCCAGCTGATATATAAGCGTTTCAACCCATCATGTGAGCAATATTTGTACTTTCACAGAAGCTCAGTACAAGTCATCATTTTCTGTCGAGATCACTGATATTATGTGTAATGATAAATCAATCAAATTGTTCTATCTACTTGCTTGGCAATGCTATGTATATAAGTCAAAATTCATGATGCGACATGTACCATCCATTCAGAAAAACAATCAATTCAGAAAAATTCCAATTTGATGAAGAGCCTACATCTGATTCATTTCTTGGAACATACGATTCAATTCGGTTCATTTCAATACTTTATTTGTCATTTCAATTCTCACATTCTGAAAATAGGTCATGATAAAATATGTAGCACATACAAAATAAACATGAGAATCAACATGATATAGATGCATCTCAAAATGATAATTCAGATTGAATGGATTGCTAAGATCAATTCTCAGATCGATCAAAGAGTGAGATATGTGGGGATTTTGTATAAACTCAGTTCCAATTTGTTGGATACTCACAAAACAAACTTTCAAAAACAATGCAGCCCAGTTTTTCTTCTCGAACATCTCGCGTGTAATGTGGGTGGTCGTCAGGTTAGCCAACTTGAGGTGACATTAACGTAGACAAACTCGGACGGAAACGGCATTAAGTTAATGTTTCGCGTGTTGGCAACGCTCAAGCATCAGGTAGCTCACATGTGCCGTGCTTGTGTGTATAGTCCGGTCTCAAAACGAGTGTGTACTTGATGTTACATAAGCTGTTCTTGCACATGGTTCAAAGTACGGTCTGACCACGCTCAAAAATATTGTTGTGCTGACACAGTACACACCCTATAGACTCCTGTCGAGTGACGTCACTCATTGTTGAAGGAGGCAGGCAACAATGTCTATCAACCAATGACAATCTTTGATGATCCACCAGTAAGACGTGTTGCTATGGCAACAATTGTTCGTCATTTGCTACCTCACAGAAGCCTATAGTTGAGCTCAAAGGATCTCGAAACTCCAGTGCAAAATGGTATTGAGTATAATTGCCTGATATATAATTGTATAATCATATAATTGCATGGTATAATTGCACACGGGCAGACCGCCTATTCAGTTCACTCTTCTCTATCTTAAGCTAGAACAAGGTGGATTCTTATCAATCAGATGATGAATTGAGACTGATTCACGCTGAACAACTATCTGCAATACACATCAGATTGATGCATACACTCTGTATTGAAGAGAACATCGAATGTGTATTTCATTCGAACAATAAACCTATGAGTTGAATCTAGGCACAGCTGTTACAATATCAGTCACACGGGCCAGGTTGACAGCTTGACAGAAAATGATAGTTCTAGAGTGTTGGTACACTGGGCCCAGATTCACAAAGAGTCCCATCTTTAGGATGTCTTGAGTTAGGACCGTTTTACCATTTTTCAGGACCAATATGGGTCTCATGTTGTGACTATTACACAGAGTTGGGACCAATATGGGTTCTAACTCAGTAAAATGGTCCTAACTTGGGACGTCCTGAAGACAGGACTCTCTGTGAATCTGGGCCCCGACATTTGGAACCAGGAACGTCTTTCAAACAAGCGGTGGAAATTTGAATGTGTCAACAATCTCTTAATTGACCAATGGTACAGACCAGTGTATGAAGACACGAGGTTGAATCCCCGGGATCAGCCCGTAGGTTTACCAAGTGTATTATGAGAATGGATACATAGTGCTTGATAAAATCTACATCAGAATACATCATGAAGAAAACATATCGACATATGCACATTGAAACATAGACCCAGACATAGGCATACAACATTCGAACACATTCAAATGTATCATACATGGAATATATTGACGTACGCACTATAATTAATCGATAACAAACATCGAACGCATTTTTCAGAGTGTTTCGAAAAATAATTGGAATATTATGAAGAATACCGGTACATTTATATCATATGTGATATTTCTGAGAGAATCTATTTCATGCAACAGAAAGTGCGATCGCGTGTAACGATGGATGATAACAACACTGTGATGATTGATGATTATTGTTTGCTTAACGACCCCACCAACAGCTAGGTCATACGGGGGTACGAATGAGCGGATGATGGTGAAATTATGAAGTGATGATAAGTGAAAGGACGTTTACAAAAACTCATGCCTTATGCAGGACTCGAACCCACGCCCAACGGTAACTTCAGTTTCTGAAGCGGTGCCTCAGCTGATCGAGCTACCGAGGGTGGCAACAACACTATGGAATTGGGTTCTGATGATTATCGATTCTTCAAAAAACCCACTCTCAGATGGGTTATTTGAGGGTACAAATGAGCAGTTGATAATGGAACTTTCAACACATGATGAGTTGTATAGAGCGTCAACGAATACAAATTACTCTAGGGAAACTCGACCTATACCCAACGGAGACTCCAGTTCATGGACTGATATGATCGATTGACGATTATCATTTTTTTCATAACGACCTCACCAACATCGAGGCTATTTGGGGGTACGAATTCGCAGTAGGTAATAAAAATTCACAGTGACTATACGAGGAAATACTCCTCGCCATGGCTTAGTCGACTATAACACTGCGTTAAAAACTGAAACCTGATCGGGCGTGGGCTCGAATGCATGAGTTTTTGTGAACGTTTTTCCACTTATCATCTCTCCATCGTTTCATTACTACCCGCCCATTTGTACTCCCGCATAACCTAGTTGTTGGTGGGATCTTCGATCAGCATTGAAAGAGAAGTAATATCTTCCAGAAAGAATATTATCGATTATATAGCGTCATATCGATGGTCATTCAGATACATGTGAACAGCTGTATAGCCAGAGTATGTGGTTGTCTGGTCAAATGGAAAAGTCTGACACTTTCGAGTTTATTTGTTTTCCCATTGTTTACTGTTCATATGTTGATGCTCTGTTCTGGCTAGACGGCTGGTGATGTTGTTAATAATTCATTCGAAAATCAATAAATTACTCCCAATTCGTTTACTCAAGTTTTCCGGTCGATAAAGAAGGTGCTTGCCACTGGCAATAACCTACAGGTTATATGAAAATTGAAAGATAGACAATTTGGTTGAAAAAATAAAGAATACAACTTTGTATTGTTGTGGATCCTATATGATGGATTGAGATGGAAGGAATAACAGTCGTTCTCTGCACAAGAAATTAGAAACATGCATTGAATGGTGGTTTCGTGATGTCATTTCTTCTATTTTCCTTTCTTTGCATTGGTTTTTCTCATGTGCTTCTTAAAATTATACACAGTTTCACCAAGACGTAGTCTACCCAATTAGAGTTTCCCAACCTACAAATTCAATCAATGGGATCTGATATGGATCATTTGGAAACTGAAGGTCTTCGAATTTCACGTGTGGAAATATACACATGAGGAAACAGCAACATCAAAAGCAGAAAACGATCGAATGTTTCAGTAAGATCACTACAAGAATAATTCACATGTTTCAGTTTCCATTATTTCTCAATAATCAAGATAATTGTCTCCCGATTAGGGTTAGGGTGGATCAGTTGTACCAGAAGGGCTACATATTTTCATTCATAGCGTCAAAAAGATGAATCAGGTAACAGCATGCGTTGAGAAAACTCAAAACCGAGGTCTGTAAGAATGTGCTCTCTGGTATATTTCATATAGAATCGCGCTTATCCCACAACGCATGTGCTGTGGTTCATGATACTGAGAAAACGCGTCATGTGTTTCCGCGTTGATGGATGTGCCAGAACATATCAACATATCTTTGGATTGGTTCTATATAGGCCTTTATATCCACCCTAAGGTCTGAACAATTACGTCACGCCCTCTTATCTTCTAATTCATTCCTATAATGATTGATGAGGCCTTGTTCCAATCGATCGATTGGTGGTACTTGTTGCTCGAATTGAATCAGTATATCAATTCAAAAATATCAAATGATATACATTTTTCACTTTGAAACGGCTGATCTGATTCGAATAAGAATTATGTGTATCATTAATATATTAAAATTCCCCAAGAATTTTAATTCTCACGAAAAAAATAGTTTTCACGGATATTTCGTTCCTGGTTATTCTCATATGATCTTTGGAGACTTTGAGAAGAGCTCTCTCAGAAGTGAACCAACCAATTGCGCCTTAAACTATATGGTGAAGAATTGGACGAGGAAACTTGTGTATGCCAAGTTTTGATCACATTTTCATGTATCATGTGTACATTATTCATGAAAATGTATGAATGGTCATCACCAGCGAATGAAAAGAATTAATGAGAAAACATTATGTTCAAACATTGGAGCGTAAACCCCAAAAAATGTATTTTCATCCAACTATGGTGAAACTGAGTCTTCGCTTCGTTCATTCAATAAAATTGTGATTGTATCCATCATGTTGGTTGACCACCATCAACACTTCTCCATAGAGGTTCATCAAATTCTCAGCAAAATATCATCCGTCCTTCAGGTTATCATGTCAATAACATAGTTCTCTCCTATACATCATCAGCACCAATCTCATGGAAAAAACATCACACACAATCTCAAACGTTTCCCAATTACACAAAAATAACAATCCCGTCGTCTTCACATCTGAGTGCACATGTACTCGATACCTTTGGCTCGTCAAGACATTCCACCCCCCTTCCCCACCCACACAACACCCACTGGCCTCCTGTCACTCCCCATCGTCTCGACTCCGTAGACACAGCTGTCAATCAAACGAAAACCTTGCATCTTCAATCAACAGCCTTGCCAATCGTGAACCCGTCAATCAGAGTCGACTGTGTGAAGATATAGGACCAGATCTGGGGCAGATATAACTGTCCCACATTCTGAGTCAGTCTGAGGTCGAACCAGGACATTCAAGATATGAAATGAAACCAAGAATTTCAGCAGATGATTCACTGATTGTGGATGTTGTGAAGTTAGTGGAGATATGAACAGATCTGGGGCACATAAAACTGTCCCGTTTTTTGAGACAGATAAAAGTTGACTGGATAATTCAAGCCATGATGTGATACCAAGAACTTTATCAGATGTGTCATTTATCGTGAGTGTATTGAAGTTAGTAGATACATAAACAGTTCGAGGTCTGTGATGAAACATCCTGTGTCCTGAGTCAGATTGGGGTCAAACCAGGGCATTCAAGCTATGGTCAATATGGGGTAAAACCAAGGAGGCGAACGCATGGGTTCCTCGTCGTATTTGCATTAGTAGGATGGTGAAGGTGAAAGGGTCGAGTGTGGATCAAATAGAATCTTTCTGTCTCTTGAATCCCTTTGGGTCGGACCTGGGCAGTCCAGATGACTCGAGATGATACAAGATGACGCGATATGAGGTTGAAGCAGAGCCGTTCAGTCCGCTTCAAGCATCAGATATAGTGGAAGATCCATGGGCAGATTCAATTGGACATTGATGACAAGTTTTCTGAGTCAAGATGGGCATCCTGAGTTGAATGAGAGTCAAGTTGACATCAAACCAGGATAGCAATCAGTGTCAATTCGAGAGAGTTCATGGCGATGATTGATGGCAAGAGGAACTGACTGGAGAAAAAACCACAACATCCATGATCAAGTCGAGTATCCTGATTGAAGCTGAGACATCTTGGCACAATCTGTGATAAATCAGATTCATCTGGACATCTTGAGTCGGAAAGAGTATCTTCTTTTTATTCCTTGGTCACATACACTGATACAGAAAGAAAAACACAATGAAAGCAAAAAAACATCCACAAAGGCCTTAAAAGAAGGCCTAACTGTGGGTTAAAAAAGTGGATTATAAGTACAATTCAAATTCGAACGTATTTCTCGAACATTAAAAATAATAAGGTTGTTGAAGTTAAGCGAAAAAAAAACATTCAGAGATTTACATTCAGTGATTTGTTACATTCTACTTACGAAGTGTGAGGTTTCTTTGATTACTATCGATTTTAAGCAATCATTTCACGATTACTATTCTTCTGATCTAATACGTAATATTTGAAGTATATCAGTCGTTTTTCATAATTCTCGAAATCATATAATTGACTCAGAACACGAATTCTGATACAAATCTTCATATATTACTTTATCATCTGTACGACACTTTTAGATCACTCTACATTCAATCTGAAGTCCATATTCATAATCCACCATTATACTCATCATATCAGTATTCAATACTACCATCATTATTGTAGTACATTGTTCCATTAAAATGATCAAATAACTAACTACCACAAACGGCGATTGAAATCATCTATTTACATCAAGCTGAACCGTCATGTTCATCTTGAGAATGGACATATTCCATGGATGAATGATTCGCATCCATCAATAGTTACTGAAGATGTATTATTTCAGATCAAATCTCACAGTGATAATATCTGAGATGATTTAATAATAGTGAATTTATAGTTGACCCACTCCACTAACCTTTCAACCAAGTGGAATATGTTGAGAGCATAATTCTGACAAAGTTAGATTTGATCATCAGCCACCGTGTGTGCCGAGTGATATTCAGAGATGAGCCAATTGGAAATATCAACAAGAACTCTATTCTGACTGGAAATATCCAATCAGGAATGATTGTTTTGTATTACATTGTATTTATTCAGCGGTTTGTTCCACAACGATATTTAATTGTATGAACCAAGTCAGATATATGGAAGATATCGAGAACTATGAAGTCTGCATTAGTAGGATAACAGATTTGAATATAATATCATGGACAACACCCGAAGAAAACTAGAGTATATAGAACTGGATGATGTATATATGTGAAGAAAGAATCTTCGATATGTCAGCGTCAAACAAGTGTTTGCGGAGTCGTAACAGGTCATCTTGGGTCAACAATACTCCCAGGTCACTGCTCAGCACTTTATAGTTCAACACTTCATAGATACAGGGGTGAAAGTACTTGATTGACCTAGATTCAACTTGAAGGTAGTTGGGGTTGGGTGTGGTCTGTCAAAGTGATAAAAGCCTATTCGAACTCATATTGATTGAAGTTTGACCAATGAGTACCATTGATGGACATTTCCATGAATCTTCATGAAAACCACAGCAACTGAATATCGATGAATCCATTCATATTTTTGAATTTCTGATCAATATCAATTGGTTAAGAAATCAGCGAAAGAATACAATTATTCCAACGCATGGCTCGGAACTTCGCGTACTACGTCACGGTATACGTTATAATGTTTCTGCTCTTTGCTTGACTCCATATACCAGAACAGTTTTGGGGGAGAAGCCAATCATGTGATAGATGTTGGAGAGTTCTATCTTGGATGATGTCCGATATATGATATCTCTGTTACTCTTGTATCAGAATTCGATATCCTGTTCAGAAATTCTCAGAAAATAGATGACTTTCCGTTAAATCGACACCCATGCTCTACTAATGTTAATTCACCGATCACATGATCGTTTGTTAGTTTACATGATGGGGGTTAACAATTAATATCAATTTGTTACGTCATCAGAATTGAAGATTTATTCACAAAATTGTATGGAATCATCGTGGATTATCAATTGACACAGATTTCTATCTTCTGGTAGTTATTGAACTTGGAAACTCAATGAGAACCTCAAATCCCGATTCAAACTATCTGAATATTCCACATCATTCGACGGATCAACTCATATTCATATTCATACATATCAAAAAAATAAATATATCTATATATATATATATATATATATATATATATATATATATATATATATATATATATATATATATATATATATATATATATATATAGAGAGAGAGAGAGAGAGAGAAATATATATATATAAATAGATATTCATATATTCATATATATGTATATATAAATATATAAATATATATATATATATATATATATATATATATATATATATATATATATATATATATATATATATATATATATATATATATATGATGTCATATATCATATAGAAGGAGAGAGAGAGGAAGATTGAGAGAGAGAGAGAGAGAGAGAGAGAGAGAGAGAGAGAGAGAGAGAGAGAGAGAGAGAGAGAGATGAATAGATGTATGGATATTCAGATATATTTGTACATTTTCTTCCCAAAGGCGATATACTCGCTGAGCTGAGAGAGGAAATCACATTCCCATTCGAAGAAGAAGAAAACCTAATTGTTCACGAAACGAGCAACGTAATTAATACTGATTCCCACTCAAGCGAGACTCCAACTCGAGCAACATCATTTTTACATCATAATTGGATTCATCTACGCCTTGAAGAAATATGTTCTCCAATTATTAACTTTCAGTAACCTTTTCTTCATTTCTTCCTCTTCACTCATACAACATTAGACATATTCTATAAATATTCTTGTATGCCTCTTTTCGAGAAGTTCAATATTTTGACTCTTCCATGTTTGTTAGACGAGCTTTAGCAAGGATTCAATTTGACATACTGAAAAAAATTGGTGTTCGTTTTTATGTTTTTTTGTTTGTTATGTTTTCTGTTGGTTCTCCACAGGTTAAACGGCCACAGCTATCAACTTCAAACTTTTCATCATCATGTTTCCTCATCTAGCTTAGATCTGTATAGTTTTGTGGCATCATCGGGTGATAATTTTCATTTTTATGAATTTCAGAAATTTCCAAAAAATACCCATCAGAATAACACGGCGGAAAAAACATTAGACATTTTTATCTGAAAAAAAAATGAAATTCTGTGTGAAGTTGATTTACATCTTGATATACATTTATGGTAATTCTCAGCTTGATCGGGTCAGCCAGTTTGAAGAAAAAACATGGAATGTGCTGAATTGGTACCAATCGAAGCAGTTTTCACCCATTCATTGGACGAGCTTTAGCGAGGATTTAATTTGACATACTGAAAAAAAATGGTGTTCGTTTTTATGTTTTTTTTTTTCTTCATGTTTTTTTGTCGGTTCTCCACAGGTCAAACGGCTACAGCTATCAACTTCAAACTTTTTTCATCATGTTTTCTCATGCAACTTAGATCTGTATAGTTTTGTGGCAATATCGGATGTTAACTTTTTTTTTATGAATTTCAGAAATTTCAAAAATACCCATTAGAATAACACGGCGGAAAAAAAGGGAATATTTTTATTTTCCAAATAAGAATGAAATTCCGCGTGAAGTTGGGTTACATTTTGATACACATTTCTGAAACTTTCAGCTTGATCGGGTGAGTCATTTTGAAGAAAAACTATAAAATGTGCCAAATTTGTACCACTCAAAGCAGTTTTTACCCATTTCTGAATTAAATGTCACCCAATTGACGAATGTAGGCAAAGTTTTGGCCATAAAATTCGACATACTATTACTATACGCTCGTCCAACAACGCATATATGGCGTTTTCCTAGTAACTAAAATGTCACCCAATTGGCGAATTTGGGCAAAAGTTTGTCAAAGAATTCGACATACTATTACTTTCCGCTCGTCTCACAACGCGTATATAGCGTTTTCCTGGTATATTCTGAATGTAAGCACGTATGTAGTGAAAAATAATTGGACGAGCCTCACCGAGGATTCAATTTGACATACTTAAAAAATTGGTGTTCGTTTTTATGTTTGTTTTTTTATGTTTTTTATGTCGGTTCTCAACAGGTCAAACGGCTGAGGCTATCAATTCCAAACTTTTTTCAGTATGGTTCCTCATCTAGCTTGGATCAGTATAGTTTTGTGGCATTATCGGGTGGTAACTTTCATCTTTAGGAATTTCAGAAATTTCAAAAATACTCATTGGAATAACACGACCGGGAAAAAATGAAAATATTTTTATCCTCAGAAGGAATGAAATTCCGTGTGAAGTTGAATTACATCTTGATACACATTTCTAAGAATTCTCAGCTTGATCACGTCAGCCATTTCGAAGAAAAAACATGAAATGTGCTAGATTGGTACCACTCGAAGCAGTATTTACCCATTTATAACTAAAATGTCACCCAATTCGCGAATTGAGGCAGAGGTTTGGCAAAGAAGTCGACATACTATTACTTCTCACTAGTCGAACAACGCGTACATAGTGTTCTCCTAGTTTGTATCTAAACGACATCTATGAATTCAAATATGATCACCCACACGAAACTAGGAATATAAATATGTTTAGAATTGAAACACATAGACTAGAAATGTATGGAGCGGGTTCTATCTCTGCAGGCATACAGATATCCAATAACCTTCCTGCTCTCATCGAAGAGGCTGTCGATGGTAATATCAAATCTTTTCAAGGACATTCTCAAGTCTCATATATTTGACAAATGTTTGTATACAATTAATGAATATTTAATGGGAGGAACAATTGGTTGATGTGTTACTCTTTTTTTTGTATCATTCGTCTCTTGTATTCAACCCATTCTTTATTGTGTGTACATGTTTTCAGTATTTTCCGCATTTTTAAGTAGTCTCTGAAGCTATTTTCATCTATTCCACAATATTACTCATTTTTGTTTTCTCTCATGTCGATAGCAATATCATGTATACGATCAATCTGCACAAATGAATATATATAAACACATGAATAGATCTATCTATATATATATATATATATATATATATATATATATATATATATATATATATATATATATATATATATATATATATATATATATATATATATATATATATTATATATATATATATATATTTATATATATATATATATATATATATATATATATATATATATATATATATATATATATATATATATATATATATATATATATATATATGATCACACACATTTTGATCGATACATCGCAATTGGACTCTATATGATGATATTGATTCTGTATCTCTCACTTCTGCAACTATGATATACATCCCAATTCCGCAACTAAAACTTCGACAGTGAGATAAGTTGAGTCTCATCATATCCACAAGGTGCATTGGGTTGAATCCGTGAAGTACAAGTATGTGCTAACGAGAGATGAATATGCCGATCCTACTCCTCCCCTATCCCACACCACCTAGCTCACGGTAGTCTTGAGCATCCATCTTCCGAGCTACAAGTGTTCAAAATATCACAACTCATTCTCGATTGTAAACAAATGGAATAAAACTCATCGATAGAAGCTGTCTTCCTTTCTCGAATGTTCTATGGTATCGATAGGATCTGTCATCACAGTCTCTTGGAAGCCAGTATAATTGAATGAATAGGAAGCCTGCCAAAGATCTCTGTCTGCACCCCACAAACTGGCCGTGTTCGTGTGTTTAAATTCAGTCATACGACTTCATCTACTATGGCGACCACACTTCAATATGGCAGTTGTACTTGACCTTGAATACGTGTTTAACGGAGGAAGAATATTGTTCAACCACTGGGTAAAACAGCATAATGCCAATAATAATAATAATCATAATGGTAATTATCATTTTATTCATTCTTGATAATTCATAATATCATATTTGGAGCGTGAATGCTTCAGTATATATATATATATATATATATATATATATATATATATATATATATATATATATGAATTTATATATATATATATATATATATATATATATATATATATATATATATATATATATATATATATATATATATATGAGTGAAACAACACCCAACATTTTGAGCATTGAAAAGAATACAAGACGGACATCACGAAGATACAATATTCTTCACATCTTATCCATCAATTTTGAATATGAGACTTCTCCTTGTCAATTATATACTCATTCAAAGAGAAAAACACTTTCTAGCCACCCTCGGTAGCTCGGTCAGCTGAGGCACCGCTTCAGAAACTGAAGTTACCGTTGGGCGTGGGTTCGAGTCCCTCATAAGGCATGGGTTTTTGTGAACGTCCTTTCACTTATCATTACTTCCTAATTTCATCATCCGCTCATTCGTACCCCCGTACAACCTAGCTGTTGGTGGGGTCGTTAGGCAGACAATAATCATCAAACACTTCCGAATGAAATAATCCTCCAGTTGGATTTTGGAATGAGTTTGTTCTTTGGTCAGTTTTAGCCTCTTGGAAAGTTTACTATGCAATTTTATGCCTCGAACGATTAGGCTCAAATCTCCTCTTGTCATCAATATACATGCATGGTTGAACTCAATATGAATAACACAGCATGCATTGTGGGGTGAGAAAAATATGTTTTAGAAGTGTGATTGAGAACTTTACACACTTTGCCTCATAAAATATACTTCTCTCGGTGAGTATCGAAAGTGGAAACCGGAAAATTCCGGCAACAAGTTTTTGCCATGATTTGTATCTGGTTGATGGACATAAACTATCCATCGAATTATTCTCTCCCGAAACGGCTCTCCTGATTTGGATGAAAAATGTTGACGTTCATATCTCATATGTCTATTTCCAATTGGAAATTGGATGATTTTGAAGTGATTTCATGTATATATATGAGATCCCCAATCTCATAGTATTTTCAGATACTTTGTGATTGTGTTCCTCAAAAACTGTTGAACCAAGTCGACTTCAAAACTATAAGTATAACGGATTACCTCAATCATCCATGGGTGCGAGTACACGAGAGATATTCCTGAAAAGTGTTTATCCAACGGTTTTGAGATTTTCCTGAAAATATTCCTGAGGATAGTATTCGACCATTTCCAGTATGAGAACGAAATGAAGTCAAATCATATTTTTTCTTACCATGCTCACGAATGAACGAAATACGTTTGTGTGGTGAATAAGAAACATATGAGGCCCAATTATATTCTCAAGATCCAGAGAAGGTCTGATAACGTTGAGAAAGTGAAGGAATGTTCAATCCACATCCTCCAACAGGAGTTAGCCAGAATTTGCATCAATTTTCCATGTGTCGAAAGCTTCATAGTCTTCTATGGAGAGACAATTTCCATTCTACTCAGTTTGCATCGGGACACTCTGAAATATTCGAAAAACATATTTTTACTGTCACGCAAGCCACTTCAGATATACGACAAATACTCCTTTAATTCAACTTGTCGGCCATCAATTGAATCAACACCGTGCAAGTATCTGAGACGTCCTCAACACAAGTCACGTGATGTCCGAGAACCAATCAGCAGGCTCGACTGACCCACTCGTCAATGCAGTGGCGTCACGTACCGGAAGCAACTCTGCAATCCCATATGGGTCCCAATGCAAGACGCATTTTATCGCATTCCTTGTCTATATGCATACGATTTTGGTTCCGGTGGTCGCCTGTTGGGTTCTCGTCGTGGTGAAACTTTTTGTTTCCATGAAAATAATTTTTTGACCGATGTCTTAGTATTCTTCATTCTTTCTTCACCAATTCATTTCTATAATGATGGAGTAAGCATTCTTTCAATCGTTTTCAATTAATTGGTGACACTTGTTGCTTGGATTTATTTGATATCTTGATAGCTCTGATTGAATTCTGAACATGACAAAATATATATTTTTCACATCGTAACGGTTGATTCAATTCGAGTGAAAGTTCGAACTGGTGTGTATCATCATCACATCGAAATTCCGTGAAAATGTGTATTTTCTCGAGGAAAATGTTTTTGTCGTTTTTTTTCCTCTGGGTATTTCTTATGAGCTTTTCCTATATTTGAAATGATTTTTTCCTGAAGAGGTGCAACTGATTGCACCCTGGAACTGAATACAGTATAATTGATCAGATGGGGAAATTTGTGTTTCAAGTTTCAACTGAATTTTCATTTCAGTTCAACCTGTGGAGTGCGAAAGGAGACATGTGGGTCTACTTCCACGTCGAGTTCGATCGAATTGAGTCTTTTCTCCGTTCATTCAAATATGTGTTATATTAGAAATAAAATCGATGAGACAAATGAACGAATCTCACCATGATCTACCATCTCTTTTCTTCATCCCGCTATCTCGCCACTGTCCATACACGCATCTGATTGGCTCTTGATGTGTGAGAGAGTAAGAGTGTGAACCAACCGACAAAGACAGGACAATAGCGGCTCTGATCAAGCTCATGAGTGTAAGAGCTATCCACTTCAATGCTGTGACGTCACAAGCGTCGCTTATGACGAGAAGTGATGGCCCAAAACTGAGTTCCACTCTCGAACGTCATCATTCCACAGGATCGTGTTCGATATTCAAATGACTGATACTAGTGGTCGAGTGGTTAGAACACTGAACCGACTTCAAGGAGACCGGTGTACAATTCCCACAGTTTTCAATCATTTTGACATGAGTTTTTCGTGGTTCCCCTCCGTCTAATCGTTCTAGCAATTGTTGATCTTCTATGTTGTTTCCCCATGCATGAGATAGCTTCGGAACCGTTCTCTATCTTCGTCCAGACAGCCCGCACACAATACATTGTCTCACGCTGGCTTCTTGATTCTTCTATATACTCAAATTTGGAATTAGATCTAGAGTATTTGAAATAATTGCGAAATTTATATAAGTAATGAATATATAAGAATACCATTATCATTTCCACACACTTGATATCATTTCTTTCATTGTTGAGAATAATAATATCGATTGAAATTATATAATAATATCCTAATAATAATATATGAAATATTCAAATTCCAATTGAAAAATTTGAAATTTTCGAAATATAGTTGCAGAATTCCTATAAGTAATGATTATGTAATAATAGTGCCATCACATGAATAATCTCCATATTATTTCTACTTGCCATATATTATCATATTGATCATGACTGTATCATCATCACTATTCCGATCATTTATGAGTGTTCCATTCATTATTATTATGAATTTATAATTTCATGTTACCTCCATACCATTTATATCATATCATTCATGAGAATGAAGAATCAAATGATTGAAGAATTGAAATTGAATTGATGATCATTTCGTTTATTTATTTGTTTGGCATCTATATATGTATTATAAGAAGTGAGAATGGAATGATGTGAAAATAGAAACGAATACTAGCTGGGATGGTTCCTGAACAACATGTCCCGACCAACTCCTCAACACTATTCAAATCATCCAATAAGACCCCATCCCATCATCCCATCATCCCAACCATCATCTCATATATTGAACGCCGACGTCATTACATATCACTCGTCAGTGCTCTGCTCCATTGGGACTCAATATGGAGTAGAAAATATGTGAAGGAGTCCGTGCGTGCGCACAAGGTACGCGCAGGTTAGAACTGATGACCGCATCGGATACCCAATCCTGAATCATCTCTGACAATTGTCGAGTGATAAGGATAAGTGTGTCAACTAATTCACACAAACAAATAATTCACTCAAATCAACTCGAATGTTCATGGAATCAGAACATTTCATTGGTATACGTTATTTCAGGTTATCATATGGATCGGATCAGCTATTTCGGTGAAAATATTCAATTGAATGGTATTTTCCCCACATAAATTGTGAGCTCTAGAGTAGATTGGAAGGTAGAACCAATTGGTTGAACATTCGAACACTATAGCCAGACCCCTCATGTTCCAAACATGAACACGTCGAATCAACACTGCCCTGCACTTATTCACGTGATCAATAATTTCACAAGTCGTCAGACAGCCTGCCATGTTAACGCAACGACGTACTATCATTTCAACAAAAAGCCAAGTGAAAACTTCACCACCATCGCCCCCCTCCCTCCCATCATCCCTACTTCATTCCTCTCCTTCCCCCCTCTCCAATCTCCTCTTAATCCTCAAAGCTCATCACCTCGTTACGAACGCACACACGTACAGATCTGAGAGTCACTATGTTTAATGAGCAACGAATATAACGG
>OZ023338.1:15877540-15902540 GCA_964007535.1 Brachyptera risi | reverse complement strand
CTATAGTACAAAGTTGAATACTATACGAACGGAAAAATCACTTCCACATGGACAGAATAGATGGAAGACGTAAAAGTATTTGAGTCACGGAGACAAAAACAAATGAATATAAAGTTAGACTGGGAGACGACAGACAGAAACAGGAGGAAAGACTGCAAGACTGACAGATAAGACAGACAAAACTAGATCATGACAAGGCCAGTGAAGAAGCCAATTCTATAACAAAACAAAGAGAGAGAATTGATAGTAAAAGCATAGATAAGTTAAACAGAGATACGTTACTCAACGTTATGAAGGCGTACATATTTGTGTCTCGGCAGTAGTTCCACACTGCTGTGCAAACCAGGACGTTTCCGCCATATTTGGCATATACCAGTGATAATATGGGATACCTTGCTCAGATTCTATTTTCAAATGTCCAATATGGCCGCCGAGATTGGAACGATAATATATCGCTATCGGCTGCCGGAGTAACGTATCTCGGTTAGGTGATATAGGTCCTACATGTATGGTGAAAGTAAGATGGCGTTCTTCTCTCAGGATGAGCGAAGCGAACAATTATTGATGTCGTCATACTTGAAAAAGGATTTTTTTCTTATCCTTTCACACGCGTCATCAACCAGCTTGACACTGGTATATAGTTTTGAGGCGATATCGGTTGATTGATTTTGAGAATAATACAATTTCTCAATTTTGACCTCCATGAGAAGGAGGCGGAGCAACAAATTTGAAGAGAATATCCATTCAGATTATAAGATTACCTCAATTATACAGAATTGTGATGAAAATTGATCAAACAAATAATTTGAACTATTTCAAAGTTCCACAAAAATCGAGGATATGACGAAAGCCGCTCCGAAAACAGAAATTAGTATGTAATCTATTCCACATCATTGGGAGCTATCAAGGGAAGAGTGAAGGGGATCAACAGGTGCAATCAATAGGATCAATTTCCTTTCGACTGTGATAACATCGATCGGTGAATGGAGAGAGGATGAGAATGAAGAGAGAAAAATAAAAGAGAGAGGGAGAGAATGAGAGAGAGAGAGAGAGAAAGAGAGAGAAAGAGAGAGAGAGAGAGAAAGAGAGAGAGAGAGAGAGAGAGAGAGAGGAGAGGGAAAGACACAGTGAGAGAGAAGAAAATTCCGATATAGAGAACGAGAAGGAGTATAATATAATATGTATCAAAGAAAGAGAAAGAAAGAGAGAAAAGAGCGGAACTGAGAAAGAAATTGAAAGAGAGTGGGAAATATGAGCAGAGATAACGTGAAAAATTGTGTCGGAATGTGTGCCAGGGAAAGAGAGAGAGAGATAAATGAAGAGATTGAAGAGAGAGAGAGAGAGAGAGAGAGAGAGAGAGAGAGAGAGAGAGAGAGAGAGGTAGAGAGAGAGAGAGAGAGAGAGAGAGAGAGAGAGAGGGAGAGAGAGTAAGAAAGGCACTGAAAGAGAGAGGGAGATTCGAACATACAGAACGAGAAACAGCTTGGAATGTGTGTCATAGAAAGATAGAGAGAGGAAAAGAGGAACATAAAGATGAAAAAAGAGAGAGAGAGAGAGATGGAGAGAGAGAGAGGAGACAGAGAGAGAGACACTGGAACAGAAAAGGAAATTCAAATATATAGAACAAGAAACAGAATATTGGAATGGGTGTCAGAGATAGAGAGAGAGACGGAAAGAGAGACATGGAGAAAGAGAGAGGAGGATAGAGAGAGACTGGAAGAGAGAAGGGAATTCAAACATGAATAACGAGAAATAGTATATCAGAATGTGTGCTAGAGAAAGAGAGAGAAGGAAAAAGAGAGAGAGAGAGAAGATAGAAAAGAGTCGAGGTTAGTACACGTCACACATGCAACAGTGCCCCAGTCTTCCGGTAATAACAATGCGTCTTGGTGACGTCACGGCGACGTGTAACAGGTGAGTGAGGGTCAAGGTCACGAAGGAATACATGATTAACACTTGTTATGACAGTCGGTGTTGGAATCAGCCTGTCACACGGTAATAACATGTGGTATGCGAGACCAGTGCGATATCAATGCAGCTTCGAAGATGTATTTGTAATCACGGCTATATGGCTTTTGAACTAAATCTACTATCCGTTCGAGGGGCTGTTGGAGGAGAACGATTAATCAAGAATGAGGTCTTTTCGAAAAACGAACGATCAGAAATTCATCCGATATAACGGTATAATGAACAATAGGTTCTTTCGAACAACAGTTTCTTCGAATTAAAGTTTTCTCGAACAGAATTGGCCTTCCGAACGGAACCTAATTTTGCACAGAACTTTTTGCGCACAAAAGGTTTTTCAGAAGAAACTTATTTTGCACAAAAGTTACTCCGAGAAAAAAGGTATTTCGAACAAAACTTCTTCCACCCAAAATTTGTTCCGAACAAAAATTCTTTCGAGCAAATTTCTTCGAACAAATAATCCTCAGAACAAGACTTCTTCCGAATATAATTCCTCTCGAGGAAACGAACTCCTGATCGAACGAAATTACCATCAAACACAGTTTCGATCGGGAGATTTTCCGATAGAACGGTCTTTACAACCGAAAAACTTCCTATGAAACAAACTTTTCTTCGAACGATTGTTCGATCGAAAGTCGTTTCGATCGAACAATCGTTCGATCAATCAAGCTTCTGATCGAGCTATTGATATTGACAGAAGAGTAACAATTATAAGCTCAATTATCAACATGTTCTCTCAAATAAAATAATCATCGAGTTGGTGATTAATTGATAACTCACTTTTATTACAATTGATATGGATAGCAATTTGAAGTCATCCACTATTAACTTTCGAACCCATGTATGCCAGTCCTGGGTCACCCAATATCTGCGTTGTAACTGCACATTGGAAGTCTTATCAGTTAAATTTGACAATAATGAACCAAACTCCCATAAACTGTTTGTCGGGAAGAATTATCCGTTTACGATCGAATGATAAGAAGAAATTGGATATATACAATGATTTCTTTGTATCAGTTGTGAACGGTGTTGTATATGTCAGTGAGGTTTCAACACAATGAGTATATATTGATACTTTTTTCATCCATGTATTCGATGTCTCTCAATCAAAAACAAGAAATTAATATATGAATATCATCGTACTAGATATGGCGGACATGTTTATGATACATTGATTCAATCAGCTCAAATACTCATTATATATATATATATATATATATATATATATATATATATATATATATATATATATATATATATATATTCTCGAATATTTTTCCTCCAAGTTATTCTCAACGAAAAAAGTTCAAATTTCCTATCTTTTTTCCGGTAAAAACGTATGAGAGATCCATTTCGAATGATCTCAATCTATTCTGGTGTGACACCAATCTACAGAGAAGGGTTTCAAGTGAATTCGTCTTTTTTTTCTGAACTGTATGCTGCTTAATGAATCACGGAGAAAAAGGAAGCCAAATTTCTTCCGGTATATTGAATATGAGTCTTCGCTACGCATGTCGTCTGATCACCTGATGTTCATCACTCAGAACATATAATACACATCGGAACCACATATGTTCGTCTAGAACATATCATTTGTTTCCCACATATCGTTTGTTTCCCACATATCATTTGTTTCCCACATATCGTTTGTTTTATGAATTCCAATATCAGGGAATCAAAATATTCTCATCACCATATGCTCAGGACACAATCCAAATATTGGACAGTCATGAGAATTTATGTTATTCAAAACAGTATCTTGAAAATATGAGATTTGAATGTCAGCCCTGGAAAATACCATTCGATTATTGAGAAACCAACTACATGGGTAACTACCATTCAGCAACATTTACATTCATTCTGTTCTTTCAAGCATCATTAATGTTAATTTGAATTCATTTCTGTATCTTTTCAATATTCGATTATTCAATTTTGTTCCATTATATTTTTCCATGCATTCCATATCGATTGTTATCCTGTACACTTCAGATTCGGGAATAGAGTATCGTTTATAACAAACACACAAATAACATATATATTTATATATATATATATATATATATATATATATATATATATATTTATATATATATATATATATATATATATATATAACTCAGCATATTGCTCAAACTGTTCACCGAAACGTACCAAAACCAGCTCATACACACCTTCCATTATGCCACTATCATCAGAGATTATTCACCATGTCTGCGTTTTTCATATCGTAGAAATGTGTCAATTACGTTAATTATTGATTATATCAGAGAATTGTCATGAGTAATCGAGGGTTATAACACGGTTATTCACCAATCATCACTCAATCGACAGATGAATTTCATTACCAAAATGAAAATATGATTTGTTTTGATTTTTCTACGACGTTGGTTGGCCTCTTAACACCAGATCGTTGAGAAAGAGATGCTAATATTTATTTAGGACATGCAGTCTTCCAACGATAATATTGAGTGATACTGACTTCAGCGGAGTAAATATTTATACAGTTTTGTTGGTAGGATTGCCGTTAACTTTTTATTACATGCAGCTTCGCTCGTGTTATTTCTACGCAGTAACGACTTGGTTTATTGTTGATGTTTTGAAAGGAAAAGCAAGTCTGGTTATAATGTGGAAAGAAACGACGTTTTCTGAACAAAAAGTGAAGGTTCTGTTACCTCACGTGTAGCTCATGTGTGTGGTTCACAGACTTACATCAGAGTCAGTTAATATGATCTGCGTAAACGAAAACTCTCTAGAAAACCACATCGAGAAATTGTTACTTTTTCGGTGTTGTAAATTACATTGTTTTCATTCAGAATGATCAAAATGGAGTGATGTAAGATTGACCTTGAAGTGTCCCGTCCAAAAAATCTTATTTTTGTGAATCGCCTTGATGGGACAACTATGAATTTGTATCAAGTCTCGATGTCATTGAAAAAAAAAATGCATGCTTTTTCTGTGCGTCACAGGATTAAAGCCATAATATAACTCCAGTAATCCATTTCAATCGATGAAACTTGGAACTGGAATGTTGTGAATAACCCCGTATAACCTAGCTGTTGGTGGGGTTGTCAAGCAAACAATAAACAGTTGTGAATAACCATTCCACTTGTTCATTTTTGATAATTCCTGATTCAAATTCGAAAAATACCCACGAAAATGAATGTCAAATAAATATTGGGAGCTATTTCGAATCATGAAAATGTATATTTTTTGTGCTCCTGTGTAGAAAACATATCAAATGAGAGTCAAGTGAGCGTGGATCAAAGGGTGTTGATTGGGACATCGAAACTTGATACAATAGTACTTGTGTCCTGACTGAGGGTAAAGATTGAATGTAGGATCGTTCGGACGGTACACCACAAGGAAGATCATACTACCCCACCACACATTATCAAGGAAGATTTATTCCCACTGTTGGTTTCTTGTCCCATGGGTAACAAAGCTATAGATCGAGACCCAATGCGTTGCGGAGTGATACTATGAAGATCATGATCATGAAACTATCCGATCTGGATCGAATATTTCTCCTCCTGTTCATTTTGCTCTTCGAATTGGATGAGCATTGATGAAAACTTTCAATGATCAGATTTCCGCTGCTTTTTTTGTCCGTTTGTTGGTTTTCTTGTTTAGAATTATCGATCAATGATCAGAACTTTCATATTCGATGCAAATCGAGTGGGTTCCTCTGTTTGATTTGTTTGTTTGTCTGAATTGAATGAGCATGAATAAATACCTCCTTCCGATCTGAACCAAGTATATGTTCTTTTGTTTGTTCTTATATTTTTTCCGTTCGAATTTAATTAGCACAGATTAGAGATTTATATTCGATCCAGATCTACCATTCTTGATTTCATCTGTTCAAATTGAATTCGCGTGGAGAGAGAGAATTTTCTTCTGTCCTTTTGTTCCTCCTGATTGAATGAGCTGAAATAAATACTTTCATTCATCTGAAAATACAATTTTGTTTCACTCGTAATTGAATCCAACGAACACAGAAAAGTTTCCTATCCAATTCAAATCGGCTCTCCATTCATTTAATGATTCATTTATTCGTTTATGTTCACAGACAATCGTCTTATTTCCTGCACCACGCGTCTCACATCGATTACTACCCACAACACGCGTCGTTCACACGTATCGTGTCAATAATTAGTGTCACGCACCACCCTACAACGCCATCCACCGCGTCATTCAAATTAACCTACTCATAACTAGTTGAGCTTCGTATAATACCCTCATGATGAGAATATTAAAGACAAGTTTAAAGGTAAGCTGGCTAACTATGAGGTGGGATCATCACAGCACGATCATAGCGCGACTAGTGATGGGATATTGAACTTAATTGTAGTTTGATTTTGTTTCCGAATGAGTAATTAGATGAATATCCAGATGGCAGTGAGTAATGAGGTTTGGTTTATGCTATGACTATCAATAACGTAACGGGATAAGCAACATGGCGTAAGTCCTTTCCTTTTAACATTAGGCCGTTTTCACCATGCTGGAATCAGCGCGCTTTCGTGTACATTCGTGAGATTCGAAATTTCAAATCAAATCCTACGTATTAGGCTCGTAGTTCAATGTTTGGTAAATAGTTGTATACTTGCATTGTTTATGACCTTTCTCGTAGATGATGAGTAATTACCCAGTTATCAAATGGTGAATATAGCAGTAGGGCTCTTGACTAGGGGACTAAATGCTTTTACAGACGTATTTTAAATTTAGATTGACCAATTCAAATACAATTTATTACAATATTGCTTGATGCAGTTGGAAAGAGCTGGATTCACATATTGCATTACATCTATTACTTGTATAAATCAACATACAACAATACCAGCAAATCATCATAACATTTGTGAGGCGGCATTCCTTTGATATACGCATGGTGCGAAAGGAAAGCGCCATGTTGCTCATCCCGTTACGTTATTGATAGTCATAGGTTGATGTGATATGTGGATAAAGCGATCAAGTTGTAATAGTTAACTCTCGATGTTTTCCACTTTGAGCTTCTCGTCATTATGTACTTGGATATCAGTTTGTTGAATTGATATATAATATCTCTGATTGGAGTCGTATGGATATGCTATTAATGCTTATTCCCAATGCCGAGCCAAGAATCATGGAAGTCAATTGTCGGATCTTTTTGTTCCGCGTGGTGAATGGAGTTCGAATCATATTATCATTTATTATTTCATATTGAATTATATATCTTGAAGATCCTCTTCACGTATGCTCAGAATTTTCGAGAATACTTCCGTTAGATTCGGAAAAGAAAATAGGAAAAGTCTCTAGAGAATGCTATTGCATTGACATCTTTGTCGATTCGTATTTTGAATGAATTGTAGCTGTGATTATGTGTATGTATCTCTTTTGTCTCATTCAGTGACTGATTATCATCTTGAATGTATTGTATGGTATTCACAAATGTGGTTATTGTCTTCATATCTCCTTGATCCTTGGGACAAAGAGGGAATCATAATTCTCATTATTATGAATCGAATTATTGTGATTCTAGAAGTTCACTCGGCTGTGTCGTACATATTGTTTTATCCGATTGGTGAGCGATACGAGATATGGAGTGTGAATTGTACCTTGGGACAACCCACTTCTGGTTCTTATAGTATTCAGCTGGGAGTTCAGCTCTGCATATCAATCGGGGAAATATAAATAATCAGAGAAAATGGTATTCAACTATGATGTAGTGATACCAACCCATTCTATCATAATATGAGGAAGGTGATCCTACTCGGGTATTGGAAGTGGAATATTTCCGGGTCAGAATCTGAGTCCAGCGTCCCGATTTCCTGTAGCGCGACTATCGCTTCCATATCGAACTATTTGAAACATCAATGCTCAACAATGCTCTTCGTGATTAAAAGCAAAGTGGCTGACATCTGGTGGCGTTTTAGTGAACTGGGCGGAGGCAGAACCTTTCAAATTATATACAAATTAATCAATGTGTAATTACAATATTGAAAACAAAATTAAAATTACTAAAATCATCAATTATCAAAATTACAATATAATTACAAATCTAATGTGTGTAAGCATACAACAACATGACATCTAGGCCTAACTGCCTCCGGACAGCCAATCGCCCACTTCGACAGTGCTGCTGCCTGGTCAACTTTTAATCACGAATACACGACCCAGTGCATTACGAGAATTATATACTTTGTTGCTTCAACAATGCCACCGGCACCGTAGCCACTCTTATTAACATCTATTTCACAAGGGGATCCGCTCAATCGCGATAGGCAATTGGGACTATTGGTTCTGAACTGACCGCAAGAAACCACAAATACCGTCCATGTCATCAGTATGTGAGTTGGAGCACCTTATTCATATCATGATAATGTAAGTTGGTATCACTACATCGTGATGTAACTATTTCTTAGAGGTGGTAACATCGTTTTTGTGGTGCCTCGTTCAAACCATCCGAACTTGCCATTCTTAGCGCTTATTGGGAAACAAAGACGTCATGTCGAATTCTGAAGTTGATGAATGAAATGATATTTGGATGCGTATTCGACCATAATGACTGTCCATACTGTAGTGGAAAGAGCTGGATAACAGTGGAACATGAAGCTCGGTGAATCATAAACTTGGTATGTTCATGGAAATCGAATGAAATAAAAAATGTATATACAAAAATAATTTACATTACGTTCCGAATGAGCCGGGATCACTCAAATTTATACTGAAAAGAACTGACTTATATAAACGCTGTGACTTGCTATATTTTAAAGTGGAATCGATATTCAGGGGACCGGGATTCGATTCCATTCCGGTTGACCATCATGGTTGTGGTTTTTCTGAAGTTCTCATTAGTCGGTGAAGTACCCGAGTTTAGAGTCATCGTCACCGAAATGGTTTCTCAGTAACTGGTAACGACCTTTCCGTTCCCAATATCCGAAACCAAACATAAAATGAGCTCACATCTCATTGATCATTCTCCGACGCCAATAGATCTCAGTCATCATCAAAGTTTGTCGATGAACATAAAATGAATGATATCAAATATATGGACACAAATACAAGTGGATGAACAGATGAAAAAACTATAACATATTATATACAGTCTATAATTTGAAATTCAGCTTGATTCAGTTTGAATTGTATTCATTATATATTTGACCCTTTTGATCAAAATCTGAGTTCCAATGACTGACAAGAACAATTTCTGGATTGTTTACTCCAGATTTTTCCATCACATATCAAAAATACAAACAGATGAAATATTCCTGGCCCCGACTTTTGGAGAACACAATCATATTATCTGCATTTAGATTGTGCTTTCATCTTCAATTTTTCAGGACCTGCTCGACATTACAATGTGTTCTATCACATTATTACATATTTTTTTAAATTCGAATTTTAAAGAGTTCAGAAAGTTTATAGAGTCCAACACCCATCAAGGGGTAGGGGTGACCAGATTGGGAATCTTTGTTGGTCGGTTTCTTTCAATGTGCCAAGTTACCAATAGGATATACTCTGAGCTGGATTTTTGAGATGCATCCGGTCACATTCTGAATTTTTTGTATCCAATCTGCAACCTTTGGTGTTATTGATTTGTTATAATTCAACATATCACTGAAAAATCAAGAAAATGAGACAAATTCGAATGGAACACTCGATTTCATTCAAAGTGGAGATATCATGAACGAAATTGGGCATGAATGGAGTGAAAAAGTCATTTTTGCATTTCTTCACAAGTGGGAATATATCTAATTTTTCATCAGAATCTATTCATAATGACAACACAGTTATGATCGGCTGAAATTACTGTGACATCAGCGAAATGAATATGACAGTACTGTATTTCAGTTGAGATTTTGATCGTTAAATACTCCTCAAATATAATTATCGAATTTGCTCAATGTTCCATCATTTTGGAAATGAATGAACGATTGAATGGAACATCATGAATGATCGCATAAGGAGTGTTGGACTCTTACGATATACATCGGACTGAATTTATATTTCACATAAAAATCGATGAATACATATTTCCGAAGTCAGTTCAAGTATTAAATGATCCATCTTGAGTAATTATTTCCAATCCTCCGATTATTCCACTCATTGATGAATAATGAAAAATTCACTTCTTTTGTGAGTAATGAACTGTCATCAGGAATGAACCTATATTATTTGAACCAATCAGCAGCCAGATCTTAAAACTGTGTCGTCCAATCAGAACAGTTGAATGACTTTGAATACTTGTGATAGTAAATATGATAAGATCAGCACGTACCAACAGTATATCACACATTTACTCCAATTACGTCACGTCGGGTGTACCAACACGCAGTGAAATAAAGAAAAATGTCCCAACACACATTTTCGGGCGATATAGTATCACGTCAATACAACGAAAAATATGTATTGATTACTTTCACAATTATTATTTACACACTCAACACTTTCGAATGATTTCCTGATTCATGAATGGAGAATTTATTTTATTTTTATGAGATAATCATGTGTCACTGACGAGAAGGATCGTTTTAAATATCTACAAATCAAATAAAAAAAAAAAATCTAATATGATTTGAAAAATTTTGATAAAAAGGTAGTGAATATTATTGATAGTAAGAATGAGGATGAATTCTGATCACAAACGGTCACATTTTATCATTTTTCCACACTATTTTTTTCAATATTTCAAATCACAAAAATAAATTTTCACCACTATTCACTGGAAACTTCACTGATAATCCTCCAAAAAAAATCGTGATTTTTCCAACTGACGATTCTCTATATTTTCCGGCAGAGACCGTTTTGCGTTCTCGCATGTGGCTCTTACACGTAGGGTGGCCGAATCGGAACTAAACTCCTGCTCGCTCGCTACCATCGGCCACCACACGAACATCCACGGCGGGTGCAAGAGAGACAGACATAGCGCACGCTAAAGAGAGAGAGAGAGAGAAAGAGAGAGACAGAATATACATTGATATTCCGGTACCAATTCCAAGAGGAAGCGAGATAGCAGTGTAACAAAAGGGACATATAATAATAGATAGAAGATACCATCTTCCCAATTGGTGAGAGGGAGAGAGAAAATGAACCATATGGGAGAGAGAGAGAGAGAGAGAGAGAAAGAGAGAGAGAGATGGACAGAGAGAGAGACAGATAAAGAGAGAGAGAGAGAGAGAGAGAGAGAGAGAGAGAGAGAGAGAGATAGAGAGAGAGAAAGAGAGGGGGGAGAGAGAGAGAGAGAGAGAGAGAGAGAGAGAGAGAGAGAGAGAGCGAGAGATTCGATTATCTTATAGAAAATAACACATAGAGTAAACAAATGAAAACTCAGTTTTGGATTTAACTCGATTTGGAGTTTGGTGTAGATGAGACAGAAGTTGACGGCGTGGTGAGGGGGTGGGGGGGGGATGATTCAAGGAAGGAGCGGGGGGAACAGGGTTTGTAGCGTATACGGCTGTATCATTTGATAGTAGTCTTCAATTGGGTCACATTTCGGGAACTATACAAGGAAGATTCAGTGATAATGAACCAAGAACCAAGTTCAGTAATTATCGTATTGTGGAATCTGCCGAAGATTTTCAAACTGAAGGAGATGTGAAATATTTTTTGGAGTGAAGTTTTGTTACATCTAGTGTATATTCGTCGAGTTTTCAACGACACCAACACTCGTTGGTGGAATGAGTGCGTGGATAAGATTTCAACTTAGGGTTTTATATTGCTGGAATGGCGCTTAATAACTCTACCATATGTCAGGTTCAGGGCTACAATCGGGATGAACGGGTTGTTATGGTCATTTTCATTCAAACGACGCAATTTAATGTTGACTGAGATATATTGGCGTCGAATTGATTATTGATGATATGAAAATTCCGTATGTGGGGGGAAGGATGGTGGGAATAAAACGTGGACTAGATAACAAGCCAAGACTGGAGGAGTGAAAATTGAACGATGGAGTGATAGGAGGTTGAAGAACTTTCATTAAATGACGTATACTGTTTTTATGCGGGGCTCGAAATTACGCTTGAAAATCGATATGGTCAAACTTAGCCACGGGAAAGTTCAAGAGTTTTCTGATGGCTTCAAAATATATTCAAATTCTGTAGATGATTGAATGGATGTTCGGTTGGATCAGAAATATATATATATATATATATATATATATATATATATATATATATATATATATATATATATATATTTGGGATTTTCACATTATCATATATATATATATATATATATATATATATATATATATATATATATATATATATATATATATATATATATATATATATATATATATACATATATGAATATGTATATATATATATATATATATATATATATATATATATATATATATATATATATATATATATATATATATATATTTGGGATTTTCACATTATCATATATATATATATATATATATATATATATATATATATATATATATATATATATATATATATATATACATATATGAATATGTATATATATATATATATATATATATATATATATATATATATATATATATATATATATATTTGGGATTTTCACATTATCATATATATATATATATATATATATATATATATATATATATATATATATATATATATATACATATATGAATAAGTATATATATATATATATATATATATATATATATATATATATATATATATATATATATATATATATTTCTATATATATATATATATATATATATATATATATATATATTTATATATATATATATATATATATATATATATATATATATATATATTTATATATATATATATATATATATATATATATATACATATATATATATATATATATATATATATATATATATATATATATATATATATATATATATAAAAAAAATATATATATATATATATATATATATATAAACTTGAAGGAAATCACAATTTTTCTGAGATGAGATTACAACAAATGGTGGCAATGATTATTCCTCAAAGTCTGGTGGAAACTAGAAATCGTCATCATGATTCAATTAATTGAAATCGATTGATTTGGACTCAAGGAACAACTCATTCTTTGAGTCTTGAAGTGAAGTTGAGTTGATGATGTCCACGTCATGATTCATGGTCTCTGGAGAGGAATGAAATCGAGAAAATTATCCCTGGTTTTCTCTCAAATTGGGAAAATTTATATCATCATCATTCATTGAAATCAAGTTTCATGATTGTGATGTTTTCCGTTGATAATACTGATTTGAAATACAAGCCTCTTTTCAATTATACTTCTTACGATCGTTTATATATCAGCATTGGGCGAACTGTGGACTCATCAATGAGCGTGATTTGTTGATTTCAGTGAGTGGATTTTTCTGTTTGTATTCTCAGAAATGGTTCCTGTCACATGGACGAGGCCTTTTCCCAGGAAACAAATGACTAGCAACAGTTTCAACTATTCGAGAATATCAAAATTTTGAGAATATCCCATTTTGAAATTCGAATCATATTTTGGCTCCAAGTCAAAAGTTTTGTCAATATTTTCACTGTCAAATTCACTCGAAATCCTGATAAATGTATGTGTTCTCAGCTTCTCTCCTGGTTTTCTACATGCTCCTGGAAGAAAGAAGATACCCAAAAATAATGAGTGACCAAATATGTAAAAAAAAAAAAAAAAAATTCAGAATAATATGAAATATGTATCCGATGAGAATCTCTCATTAGAGTTTTTTTTTCAATTTTCAAATCACTGACCTGAATAATCTCATAGATTTTTGCGAGAGCAGCAATGATTTTCATCACGTCAGATGACGAGAGAAACTCCCCAATATAACGACATTATTGTATGTCTCATTTTATTACGGGTAATGTCATTGGATTCAAGCCTTGACTTAAAAGAGAATTACAGATAAGATTTCGAATAAATACTATTCTAAACCAACGTCAATAATTTGTCGGCGCTAATCACTTTTTAATTATCAGTCGAATGACTTTGATCATTGAGTTAATAGCACTTCAAACAAAGCCTCCTTTACTTCAATCCACAGAGAGAAAAGGTTACGAACGACCGTTCCTCATATGCCAAACCATTACTGGAAGGAGGTTCCTGTCGTCTTCTTTCCTTGATGTGGGTATAGAATTTACAACTTGAAGTCAAACAATTAATTGAAACGAGCAAGCTCGTAGGCCTAATGGAGAATGCATGAACTATCCATCGAATTGCATGTTTACAGTTGCTTGCAAATGCATGTATACAGTTGCATGCGATTGCATGTTTGACTGCATTTGCGTGTCGGAAGTAAGACGATCGAGTGTTCATGTTGTCCGTTGACCAAGACGAACGTGGGTGTTGACACTGAATAACGACAGAATACGATTCGGATAAAATATATGGATACAAATTGTGTTCCGGATAATTAAATCACCGATAAAATATATCCTGGTCAGAATATGTTTGGAACAATGATGTTTCTGGCTGAATGTGTATATATATATATATATATATATATATATATATATATATATATATATATATATATATATATATATATATATATATATATAGATATATATATATATATATATATATATATATATATATATATATATTTATATATATATATATATATATATATATATATATATATATATATATATATATATATATATATATATATATATATATATATATATATTCATATATATATATATATATATATATATATATATATATATATATATATATATATATATATATATATATATATATACAGTTATGCACATACATATCACGTAAACTCGTTCTAACCCGTAAAATCATGCCAAAACTCCACATGCTCATGATTTCTTTTTCTTCTTTCTCTCTGCTTCTTCTTATGATTCGTTCACGACGATGTTATTCAATCTTGGAACTGGAAGAATATTGCAACAAAAATGACATCGTGAGTCCATTGTGTGAAGAATAAAACAAAATTCGATAGCGCCTCTTCTAGTTTCAGAATCGATCTCATCGTTTGGATCAACATCAACATATCCCCATTTATCTGTTTGATCGATTATCAATATACTGTCTACCCAAATTACAATCACAAAGTCTGGAAAACACAATAATTCAATACCTCATCACTGTTTATTTGACCATCTCTAAAAGACCACTCAACCGGACATAACCCGATCGCTCCCGAGTACAGCCGAAGTCATCACGGCACAATGATCATCACTTTGAATAATGGAACGGTCAAATCAAGCTTTGTCGTTCGAATTTCGAAATATCGTTATTAAAATTCGAACGTTGCGTACGAATATAAAAGAACGGCTGATGGGATACTGTACATGATTTATTTATAGATGGAATGGAAATAGAATTCAGTAGTCTTTGGTAATGTGGAAATATTGTATGTATTAGTTTCGAATGTAGTGATGTGTGAATGTGTTGGTAGATGTGATTGGCTAATAGGGCGGCAATCGAAATGGGATTTGAGGTTTTCGAGTTTTGGGATTGTATGCCAATAGAATAAATAATCTGATACAAGGGGATAGCATATTTTCCATATAATTATAGCAATCAACGAAGTGAGAAAAATAAACTTGTCACAATATATACACACCAATAAACACTACTAATGTTGAGAACACAATTTTGATTTTATTCATGATGAAAATGAGTGAGATCAATTAGGAGAGGTCCATATTTGCTGCCATTTGGAATCAAATTCGGCAATTTTGGTTGGAACCACTACTATATCTTCATGGCGTCATATGTTGCAACTTGCATCAATTAGAAAGAGAAAGTCAAAGTTATGTGAGAAGAATTTGTGAGAATAGTAGAAGAAAGTAGATCATACGAAAAAGAAAGTTAAGATGGTGGGAAAATCCAAGATTTCCTTTCCCATGTGAATATTCAGATTGTTAACCAACCCTGGCATTATTACCTATATTGTGAATGAGTCATTTCATTTCCAATGATTCTTCGGGCTTGTGAGATCGCCCTTGTGGTTCAGGCTATCCTACCTTCCATCCATTGCTATAATGAACCATTTTAGAGAAGAATGAGTCATCTAGCGGCGATCGTTTGGACTAGAACGGGATAATGTTCAAGCGATCCTAACTTCCATCCATTGCTCTAATATACCATTCTAGAAAAGAATGAGCCATCTAGCGGCGATCGTTTGGACTAGAACGGGATATTATCGCCTGAGTTCGAAAGTCCCATGCTGTCAATGCTATTTAGCACGTTTTATCCATACTATTGTGCATTACAGTGAACGTATTAGGTCTTGGCATGATGGTAGTTCAAACATTTATATGTTTACTATATACTGAGAGATTTACACACTGTCAGAGTGAGTGAGATTGGAGATAATAATATATGTTTCATATCTTGGTGTTTTGCCTTTAACCCTGTGGATGAGCGGGCTGACTTTTTGAACAGTACTAAAACTCCCAGGAAGCGATACCAGTCATCTTGCCTGCTGGGAGGCGTGACGCGCCCGCGCATTGAATTCTCTAAATGGTCTATTTAGAAACAATGAATCTGTATCAAGTTCAATTTTCGATTCTATGAAAAAAACGCTTACAATGCAATATGACCAACGAACCGGTGAGAAACAATGTCAACAATACAACAAATTCAATTGATATCATTGTTGAAAAAAATTACAGAATATTTCGTTATTAATAACGCCTCTCGCCAATTCCACTATTCACCATATGATAGCAATGTAGGCCTACTATTTTCTCCATAGCGTACATACAACGCTATTCATGATTCAGTCTGTGCGATAATCACTAACCAAATATCTATTTTCAAACACATTCCACAAAATGAATGTTCAAAAACGGGCTCATTGACCATATTCTGTCTTAAAAATGTATCTCTTCTGTCATTTAACAAATGACACACAATCGTTTTCATAACAATACAGCGAGCTAGTGGACTACCAAATATTCTGATTGAGCAATTTCAATTGATGAACATTGTCGTCTGTCTCTTTCGACAATAAATGACGTCACTTGACAGAAGTCTATGGATGTGACGAGTCAATGTGGCTCTGGTTTGTGGCGTGATCTAGTAGCTGATCGTGGTGAACGCTATCCGAAAGTACCACTGCGCACACTTGATCCAAGTGTTCTCCCTCATATGTCTGGCATTTTTATATTTTTCTTTATCGAGATCCGTTATTGAACGAACTGAAAATTAGCGAACTGAGTGATGGTCAACAAATTATTCCGTGATCACTCTTGGTCACGTATATTTTCAAGTATCATAAGTGGAAGTTATAGCAAATCAATTGGCCCACTTCATTACATATTCGTGAGACCGGCTCCAATCATATTCTCCTGTTTTCTTCTATTTCTTCACTTTTTATTTCGTATCATAGTCATATGCATGAAAGAATATCATTCATTTTCCTCACTCAAGTCCAAGGCCTATATAAATGCATTGCATTCAGACCTATCAATTATCCCAGCCAATTATCCGATACTTTTCAGCAAAGCCTTCTTTAATCAGATAATTCTTCTCTGATACTGCCCTTTCACTCGGGGTATGCTTCCCGTGTTAAACGATGTCCAATTATTTTAGTTCACAAAATCGCCGATGGTGCCGTTGTTTCCAGACCATGACGTCACTTTCCAAAGATGTTCAAGCATATCACTCTTTTTGACATGTCATATCTGCGAAGATACGAACAACTTTGGGAATTTCTTACGAGAATATAATTTACGCGCGCATTCAATTGGACCGTGACTGTGAGTTTACTAACTTTGTTATGACAATTATATGAAGGATTTTATTCAATCATATTGCGGAATATCATCGGGACAAGTTCTTGAATGATGCTTATTGCTTGGGATAACATATATATCGTTCAAGTTTGAACCTCGGTAAGCCTGAAACTCCTAGTCGAAATGTAAATATGACATAACCTCAATAACGTAGCATGAAATTGAAAGATTATGATAGAATGACATTTGTTCAAAGTTGAAATTTTAGATACCAGAGTGCAGTACATACCAGACCATGACGTCATTTTTCCCTGCGCGAACAAATATGCGCGAACCCGTCCAAATAGCCCGAGTGAAAGGGCAGTATAAGAAAAGAATAAATAAAGAAGGCTGTGCTTTTCAATAACTTATGAGAATTGGGAGAAACGAACATATTTCACGGATGCAGCTGTGAATGAAAAAGTGGGAAAATTCAAACCAGGAACCAGAAAATACAATTCCAACACCCCATCTATTCTCATCGACTAATTGATGACTTGGGTTTACCCGCCCATCTGACGTCACGCGTCCGCTGACAATTCAATATAGCGGCTATTGGGGGATTCAGTGTACTTTTGACACTTGATACCATTGTATTTTGACTACGTGTCTTTGCATTTATTTGCCACTATGGTGAAATATTGTTATGTTCCTGGGTGTAAAATTAATGTTGAATCACCGGGAATATCATTTCATCCGTTTCCAAAGACGAAAAGCGGAAAAAACTATGGATTTCTGAAATACGACGTGATGAAAAATATAATCATCCAATATCATCTCCTATGCATGTATTTTCTTTCCGTTTCACACCATTGGATGCGTAACAACTTTTTTTTTTTTTTAATAACATCGAAACTTGATACAAAATCATTGTTCCCCAATTAAGGCTATGGATGAAAGATAGGATCGTTTGGACGGGGCACCACAAGGGCGATCTTACCACCCCATTTTGATTATTTAAAACTAATGGTCTTCAACACCAGGACTGCGCTGTCTGTGACCATAATTTTTCGCAGTAGATAAAAGTCTTTCAGTATAAACACACGAATGTTGATATCTTCCACTTTGAACTAAGTCTCTTGGGCGATGATTAATTACTTCTTCCCCTTGACAGCAGATGTAAAATTGATCATTATACAAAAAGCACAAATTAAATTAGTGATAGGCCTATAATGTTATAATTAGGCCTATCGCTCTACTAATTAATGGTCGTGGCCAATTAGTACTTCATCCAAGCATTTGCTTCGAGGACTGTGGGAAACCACGAAAAACCACGTCAGGATGGATAAAAAAAGGTGTTTGTTGGTCTTGAGCTTTTTCTTCCAACTTCTTCTCTTCTTTTCTTCTCTCCTTGTTGTGTTTGATATATATATATTTTTTTTCTTCTTACTTCTTTTTTCTTTCTCTATTTTTCTCTCTTTCTCTTTTTTTCCCCTCTCTTTTCCTTTATTCATTCATTCATTTCTTCTCCTCATTCCATTTCATTTTTTTACTTCATCTTCCTTTTGTCTTTCATTCATTAATTAATTTATTTTTATTTTTATTCTTTTTCATTTTTTATTTTCTTTTTTTTCTTCTTTTTTTTATTTTTAAAATTTTTTTTTCTTTCATTTTTCTTCATTTTCCTTTATTTTTTTTTTTATTTATTTATTTTTTTCATTTTTATTTTCATTTTTTTTCCTTCATTTTTTTATTATTTTTTATTTTTTTTATCATTTTATTTTTTCTTTTTCTTTCTTTCTTCTTTTCATTTTTCTTTCTTTTTCATTTCATTCATTCTAGTTATTGTATTTGATTATTATTCAACCCTTTTTTTCTTTCTTCTCTTGTTTTTTCTTGTTTTTTCTTTTCTTTTTCTCTTTTTTTCTTTCTCTGATTTTCTCAATATTGAATGCTTGTGAATTCTTGGACGTCTGAGGGAAACCATGGAAAACCATCAATCAGGATGAAAAAAAAAATGTTTCAAGCTGTTGATGCAACTTGATGTACGGTAGTCAGAACTGCTTCTCCTTGAGAATATATTCGTCACGATTGTAGTAGGAACTCTACTTCTGATATGTCTCTTCTCGTCTGCCAGTACAAAGCTGCCATTAGACAATCCCCAGACAAACCTTGATTTTTCAACAGAGCTCGGTGTTGATCAAGTGCTGGGCATACAAGTAGGTGTTCTGCATTTTGATCTTCCAGCTTGCACAGGGGACACATGGAACTTGCTTTAACTCCTATTCTCTTCAGATGTTTGTAAAGAAAATCATGGCCTGTTGTAATCCTGAAGATCGCGACTGCAGTAGAACGAGGCAGGGTATTGCAATGTATCGGTTTTTCCAGCAAAGACTCCCATCTCTTTCCTCTAGCGACATCTTCTTGGGCCTGATTTAAAATAGTTTTGGATTTGATTTTGAGCATATTTTTCTAGGAAGCTATCGACATTGGTATTGTGTGCTGCCTCTGATTGGATCCCAATTTGGCGAGTTCGTCAGCCTTTTCATTTCCTTCGATTCCGCAGTGACTCGGGATCCATTGTAAAATCAATGACCAACCATCCTCTATCAGATCGTGGGATAGTTTTTGACATTGATTGGTGATTGAACAATCAGTTGCCTTTGATGTAATAGCTTGAATAGCTGCTCTGGAGTCGACAAAAACCACAATTTTCCGAGGAATGGTACGCTCGCGTATTAACTCAAATGCTATCGTGATCGCTTCCATTTCCCCATCAAAGCATGAACCATATCTTCCTGCTGCAGCCGATTTTTGGAACATGATGCTGTATACTCCAGCACCAGCATTCGATTGAACAGCATCTGCCGAACCGTCGGTGAAAACATGAAGCCACTCATTTGAAGGGTATAAAGTATGTATTGTACGTAGAGACAGTTGCTTCAGTGCGAATACATTCATCGTATCATTCTTATTCATCTCGTCAATCAGCTTTATTCTCGTCTTGGGTAATAAAAGCAATGACGATGAAGGAGGTGGAAAAGGTTTCCTTGAGGCCACGTCAACTTCTATCTCAAACTTCGTCTTCATGTTATTGACAGCAGCACTGAAACCTATCTGGGATGGTATTCGTAATACTGGTGGCTCATATGATTCCCAGTACGAGTCGTTAAGTCTCAATTGTTTCTCTTGTTGAACAATAGCAGCTCTTTCTCTTCGAATAGATAGTGGCTCGATTTTTGTTTGAATTTCCATCGCTGTGATTGGAGTAGACTTTGCGGCGCCACATATCATTCTAAGAGCTTGATTTTGAACTGAATCGAGAATTTTAATATTGGTTTGACTAGCAGTACAAAAGGCCTCTCGGCCATATTCCAGCACCGGTCTGACGTATGTCTTATACGTTGTAGAAAGAACATCTTGTGTAGCACCCCACCGAGTGGAACTTAGTCTTCGCAGTATTTTCAAACGGGCTTTTCCAATGTCAGCTAGTTTCTGGGTATGTTCTTTCCACGTGAGTTTGTTGTCCATATGCACTCCCAAATACTTGCTTTCAACTGAACTTAACTGTAGTCCATTATATTGAAGCTGTATCTGATGTTGTGCTGTACACATTGAAAACAATTGGTATGTAGTTTTTTCGGTGTTGACAGTCATCTTATTCGCCTCCGTCCAGTTTTTCAGTGTTGAGAGAGCTTCATTGATCTTAGTTTGCATTGTTACTACGCATGATCCCGTCGTCCATATGATAAGATCATCAGCATACATCAGTGCATTAGCTCCTCCAATGCTTTTGATTTTATTCGGGAGATCGTTAACCATCACGTTAAACAATGTGGGACTGGAAACTGCTCCCTGTGGTAGACCTTGGTGTGTTTGACGGTATCCTGAGCATGACTGATTAACTCTAACTCTCATAAATCTTTGTGCGAGAAACTGCATAACCCATCGAATGATCTTCCGTGGAACATTCATTCTCCATAACTTTTCTATGAGAATTTGTCGACACACCGTATCATATGCAGCTTTGAAATCCACTAAAACTGTCAATGTGGATTCTTTCCTTTGAAAACCATCCTTCACATCTTGAGAAACACGCACAATTTGGTCGATCGTCGATCTGTGTTTTCTAAATCCAGACTGCTCAGGGGCGACGAGATTGTGTTCTTCAAGGAAAGAATTCAGACGGGACATCACCATTCTTTCTAAAACTTTGCAGAAAGTACTTGTTAGTGCAATGGGTCTGTAGTTTTCAAGTTTATCTGCTGTTTTGTCTTTTTTTGCGAGAGGAACTACTTCCGCCTTTCTACATACAGCAGGTATGGTAGTATCCCACATGATGTTCATCAACCTGAGAATATTATTCTTAGCCATGGGTCCCGAATGAATCAACATCCCTGACGTGATACCATCAACTCCAGGAGATTTCTTGAGTTTTGTCAATCGAAGTGCACTCTCCAGTTCAGCAAAATGAAACTTTCCATTCAAATCATTGTCAAATAATGTATCACTTGGAACGTTCTCATCTGATTGAAGTCCATCGTTTTCAAGTTTTTTATACACTTTGCTGAGGTTGCACTTCTCGTAGTTACTCACTGAAGCGTAGTATTTACAAAATGCTTCAGCTTTATCTTTATCTTCGACAAGGAGTCTCCCTCGTTCCAAAATTGGTTCATTCTTTTTCGAGTGTTCATTGTTCAATGTTGATATCAATCTATGAGCTTTATTTCCATCTTTTCGGTAGTCTATGTTCTTAATGACTTGGTGGAATGCCTCCCTCTTACTTTTCAAAATGTGTTTCTGTAAGCTGGCATGAAGTTTCCTCAGATGAATACCATCTTCTTTAGCGCCTGTAGTTTCAGCCTTTTTTCTTGCTTCATCCCGTTCTTCCTTCATAACTTGAAGCGATGCATTCCAGGATGGTTTGTATTTCCTTACAGCTCCCCTTGGAACACACGCTTGGACACATTTCATCAGTGCTTTTGTTACATTATCTAAGGATTGATCAGGATTGTCGTTTACCAGGTCTTGAGTTATGCATTTGTAACAACTTTATTTAACGAACTTTTTTTGTAACATTTGTAACATTTATAACAACTACAACATGATACCAATCAAAGCTATTAGTAGGTCTGAATACTTGCCATAAGAATATATATGCTCAAATGTAGGGCCTGAGCCTAGCCGAAAAACAAATTCAGCCTCTAGGCCTACATAGGCTGAGGGGACTAGGCCTGACCTAGCACTAAAATGAGCCTTGTCTAGCCTTCACCCGAATGAGTTTATATATAGGCCTAAGGGGCTAGGCCTATCTAGGTTTAGAATGAACCTTGTCTAGCTATCACTTGAATGATTTTTCTGAAGCCTACTTGGCTAGAGAATGACAGAAATGTCAAAATTTGATGTATTAGAGGTCCACAAAATCGCTTGACTTTGATCAGCAAGGTGCCAGTTACACTATCTTGTGTGGTCCATATCTCTTGCACATGATACGACACATGAAGGCTATAGCTTTCTTTCAGTAGGCGCCCTTCGTCTCCTCAATACTTTAGAACGACATTCACACCAAAATTGTGGAAGATAAATATTGATTTACACCAAGGGAACTCTCGTGAACGCGCTAACGAATCCATCTTTATTCCAAGCAACTTCTCCCAATCACGCGCGTACTGCCCGTACTGTAATAAGCTCCACCCATCCGAGGTCGTTCATTGGAATTTGAATTTTTAAAAAAAGTATTGGTATAACGATGAGCTTTGATTCGATATCATCAATGCGGTGTGGGGTGTGGATCTGTGAAGGTTATGAATGACATACTAACAAATGCAGGAAATATGAATACAAATATTCATCAAATAACTAATTATTATTCATTAGTTTTGTTCTAATTCAGTCACGAGTTTCCATATTATTGTGACACTCTATTCTATAGCTTGATATATCACCACGATACCACAGTATATAGAGCATGGCGCAGATATACCAAATACACTGTATTATTACGGGCACTATGAATATAATACTCATTATGAGAATCATATATCCATCGCTTGGTTGGTGGAGTCAAAATGTGAGGTTGGACATAATCATACATTGGTGACATTTTAGTTGGGGACCATCAGGTGAATGAATTCCTGAGAATAGATTGCGTCTAGAACTTTTCCATATTTGTTGTGTCAAAGTGATTGCACATGAAATTGATATCAAGTCTTTCTTTTGACTTCATTTTGGTGAAGAATGTACCTTCTCACCCTCTTGAAATGAGTGTAATTGCAAGAATGAGGCGGATAATCCATATCTATGTTCGCCTAATTTCATTCATAGTCTTCATCAGAAATTCAATTGAAATATTCGATATGATTCAATTGTACATCAAATGATGGAAAAGCACTACAAATTCGGAACTCATACCATCACCCTTTGAGGGATTCAACATTTTTCACAGAATTATGATGACATTCCAAGGTTTAAACTGGCCATGAAAGTCGATTCAGTGAAATATCAGTTTTTGATGATACTCTCGGAAGAAGAGATATCAAATTTTCGAAGCGAAATAGACACGGTTATTCTCGATACCTTCGGAATGGAATGCTCATTTATCTCATGTCGCATTGTCGGACGAACAGAGCCGAAAACACATATTTTAACTCTATTTTTTTCTCTCAGTCACACCGAAACTGAATATGAAATCATTTTTTCCCAATTAAGACCATAGATTCGAGGTGAAGTCGTTTGGACGGGACACCACAAGGGTGGTCTTACCATCTCATTTTGATTATTTCAAACCAATGAACTTCAACTTTCGCGGTTTCGCTATATGGCCCATTCTGGGTAATTGCATTGAGGAGAGAAGAGTTTTTGAACTTTTCACCATATTGATCCACTCTTATTTATTATTCTCGAATTTTTCTCATTGCCTTCACCTTCTCTTCTCTCCTTGGCTCAAGTAATCACAACGGGATTGATAACTTCCGTTTCGATCATTTCTCATCCATTCATTTTTCCATCATCAGTTCTATAATTATCGATAATATCCTGATGCACTCATTCATTCATTGATTGATTCATGATCATCTGTCACTTTCATTATATTTCAAATCGATATTAGGATTTTCTTCTTCTTCTCTATGACATTCAATTCATTCATCAACTATTTTAATTCAATGATGGAAAAATGAAACTGTTCAGAGTTTTCCTCAATTCATCCTCAACCTATTCAACATCAGTAATCTATAATTCATACTCATGATATGGTTAAAATCATACCCATCTTTCAGCTCATTTCCATTCTGTCAGTACACCAGTATTATTATCATCAGCAGATCCGATCGACCGTCTCCCCTATCCATCACCACTACCAA
>OZ023338.1:15870222-15875222 GCA_964007535.1 Brachyptera risi | reverse complement strand
ATGGAGAATGCATGAACTATTCATCGAATTGCATGTTTACAGTTGCTTGCAAATGCATGTTTACAGTTGCATGCGATTGCATGTTTGACTGCATTTGCGTGTCGGAAGTAAGACGATCGAGTGTTCATGTTGTCCGTTGACCGAGACGAACGTGGGTGTTGACACTGAATAACGACAGAATACGATTCGGATAAAATATATGGATACAAATTGTGTTCCGGATAATTAAATCACCGATAAAATATATCCTGGTCAGAATATGTCTCGAACAATGATGTTTCTGGCTGAATGTGTATATATATATATATATATATATATATATATATATATATATATATATATATATATATATATATATATATATATATATATATATATATTCATATATATATATATAGATATATAGATATATATATATATATATATATATATATATATATATATATATATATATATATATATATATATATATATATATATATATATATATACATATACAGTTATGCACATACATATCACGTAAACTCGTGCTAACCCGTAAAATCATGCAAAACTCCACATGCTCATGATTTCTTTTCCTTCCTTATCTCTGCTTCTTCTCATGATTCGTTCACGACGATGTTATTCAATCTTGGAACTGGAAGAATATTGCAACAAAAATGACATCGTGAGTCCATTGTGTGAAGAATGAAACAAAATTCGATAGCGCCTCTTCTAGTTTCAGAATCGATCTCATCGTTTGGATCAACATCAACATATCCCCATTTATCTGTTTGATCGATCATCAATATACTGTCTACCCAAATTACAATCACAAAGTCTGGAAAACACAATAATTCAATACCTCATCACTGTTTATTTGACCATCTCTAAAAGACCACTCAACCGGACATAACCCGATCGCTCCCGAGTACAGCCGAAGTCATCACGGCACACTGATCATCACTTTGAATAATGGAACGGTCAAATCAAGCTTTGTCGTTCGAATTTCGAAATATCGTTATTAAAATTCGAACGTTGCGTACGAATATAAAAGAACGGCTGATGGGATACTGTACATGATTTATTTATAGATGGAATGGAAATAGAATTCAGTAGTCTTTGGTAATGTGGAAATATTGTATGTATTAGTTTCGAATGTAGTGATGTGTGAATGTGTTGGTAGATGTGATTGGCTAATAGGGCGCAATCGAAATGGGATTTGAGGTTTTCGAGTTTTGGGATTGTATGCCAATAGAATAATCTGATACAAGGGGATAGCATATTTTCCATATAATTATAGCAATCAACGAAGTGAGAAAAATAAACTTGTCACAATAAATACACACTAATAAACACTACTAATGTTGAGAACACAATTTTGATGAAATTGTCTTCTATTTATCATAAAAATGAGTGAGATCAATTAGGAGAGGTCCATATTTGTTGCCATTCGGAATCAAACTTGGGAATTTTGGTTGGAACCACTACTATATCTTCATGGCATCATATGTTGCAACTTGCATCAATTAGAAAGAGAAAGTCACAGTTATTTGTGAAGAATTTGTGAGAATGGTAGAAGAAAGAAGATCATACGAGAAAGAAAGTTAAGATGGTGGGAAAATTCAGGATTTCCTTTCCCATGTGAATATTCAGATTGTTCACCAACCCTGGCATTATTACCTATATTGTGAATGAGTCATTTCATTTCCAATGATTCTTTGGGCTTGTGAGATTGCCCTTGTGATTCAAGCGATCCTACCTTCCATCCATTGCTGTAATGAACCATTTCAGAGAAGAATGAGCCATCTAGCGGCGATCGTTTGGACTAGAACGGGATAATGTTCAAGCGATCCTACCTTCCATCCATTGCTCTAATATACCATTCTAGAAAAGAATGAGCCATCTAGCGGCGATCGTTTGGACTAGAACGGGATATTATCACCTGAGTTCGAAAGTCCCATGCTGTCAATGCTATTTAGCACGTTTTATCCATACTATTGTGCGTTACAGTGAACGTATCGGGTCTTAATATGATGGTAGTTTATACATTCATATGTTTACTATATACTGAGAGATTTACACACTGTCAGAGTGAGTGAGATGAGAGATAATAATATAAGTTTTATATCTTGGTGTTCTGCCTTTTACCCTGTGGATAAGCGGGCTGACTTTTTGAACAGTACTAAAACTCCCAGGAAGCGATACTAGTCATCTTGTCTGCTGGGAGGCGTGACGCGCCCGCGCATTGAATTCTCTAAATGGTCTATTTAGAAACAATGAATCTGTATCAAGTTCAAATTTCGATTCTATGAAAAAAAAGCTTACAATGCAATATGACCAACGAACCGGTGAGGAACAATGTCAACAATACAACAAGTTCAATCGATATCATTGTTGAAACAAATCACAGAATATTACGTTATTAATAACGCCTCTCGCCAATTCCACTTCTCACCATATGATGGCAATGTTGGCCTACTATTTTCTCCATAGCGTACATACAACGCTATTCATGAATCAGTCTGTGCGATAAGCACCAACCAAAAATCTTTTTCCAAACACATTTCAGAATGTTCAAAAACGGGCTCATTGACCATAATCTGTCTTGAAAATGTATCTCTTCTGTCATATAACAAATGACACACAATCGTTTTCATAACAATACAGCGAGCTAGTGGACTACCAAATATTCTGATTGAGCAATTTCAATTGATGAACATTGTCGTCTGTCTCTTTCGACAATAAATGACGTCACTTGACAGAAGTCTATAGATGTGACGAGTCAATGTGGCTCTGGTTTGTGGCGTGATCTAGTAGCTGATCGTGGAGAACGCTATCCGAAAGTACCACTGCGCATACTTGATCCAAGTTTTTTCCCTCATATTTCTGGCATTTCGATATTTTTCTATATCGAGATCCGTTATTAAACGAACTGAAAATTAGTGAATTGAGCGATGGTCAACAAATTATTCCGTGATCACCCTTGGTCACGTATATTTCCAAGTATCATAACTGGAAGTTATTGCAAATCAATTGGCCCACTTCATTACATATTCGTGAGACCGGCTTCAATCATATTCTCCTGTTTTTTTCTATTTCTTCACTTTTCATATCGTATCATTTTCATATGCATGAAAAAATATCATTCATTTTCCTCAGTCAAGTCCAAGGCCTATATAAATGCATTGCATTCAGACCTATCAATTATCTCAGCCAATTACCCGATACTTTGCAATAACTTATGAGAATTGGGAGAAACGAACATATTTCACGGATGCAGCTGGGAATGAAAAAGTGGGAAAACTCGAACCAGGAACCAGAAAATACAATTCCAACACCCCATCCATTCTCATCGATTAATTGATGACTTGGGTTTACCCGCCCATCTGACGTCACGCGTCCGCTGACAATTCAATATGGCGGCCATTGGGGGATTCAGTGTACTTTTGATACCATTGTATTTTGACCACGTTTCTTCGCATTTATTTGCCACTATGGTGAAATATTGTTGTGTTCCTGAGTGTAAAATAATGTTGAATCACCGGGAATATAATTTCATCCGTTTCCAAAGACGAAAAGCAGAAAAAACTATGGATTTCTGAAATAAGACGTGATGAAAAATATAAGCATCCAGTATCATCTCCTATGCATGTATTTCCTTTTCGTTTCACACCATTGGATGCGTAACAACTACAACATAATACCAAAGCTATTAGTAGGTCTAAAGACTTGCCATAAGAATATATATGCTCAAATGTAGGGCATGAGCCTAGCCGAAAAACAAATCTAGCCTCCAGGCCTACATAGGCCTATAGGGGACCAGGCCTGACCTATATGACTAAAATGAGCCTTGTCTAGCCTTCACCCAAATGAGTTTATGTATAGGCCTGAGGGGCTAGACCTATCTAGGACTACAATGAACCTTGTCTAGCTATCACTTGAATGATTTTTCTGAAGCCTACTTGGCTAGAGAATGACAGAAATGTCAAATTTTGATGTATTAGAGGTCCACAAAATCGCTTGGCTTTGATCAGCAAGGTGCCAGTTGCACTATCTTGTGTGGTCCATATCTCTCGCACATAAGACTACACATAGAGGCTATAGCTTCCTTCGTCTCCTCAATACTTTAGAACGACATTCATACAAAAATTGTGGAAGATAAACAATGATTTACTCCAAGGGAACTCTCGTGAACGCGCTAACTAATCGATCTTTATTCCAAGCAACTTCCCTCAATCACGCGCGTACTGCCCGTACTGTAATAAGCTCCGCCCATCTGAAGTCGTTCATTGGAATTTGAATAAAAAAAAAAAGTATTGGTATAACGATGAGCTTTAATTCGATATCATCAATGCGGTGTGGGGTGTGGATCTGTGAAGGTTATGAATGACATACTAACAAATGCAGGAAATATGAATACAAATATTCATCAAATAACTAATTATTATTCATTAGTTTTGTTCTAATTCAGTCACAAGTTTCCATAATAATGTGACACTCTATTCTATAGCTCGATATATCACCACGATACCACAGTATATAGAGCATGGCGGAGATATACCAAATACACTGTATTATCACGGGCACTATGAATATAATACTCATTCTGAGAATCATATCCATCGCGTGGTTGGTGGAGTCAGAATGTGAGGTTGGAAATAATCACACATCGGTGACATTTTAGTTGGGGACCATCAGGTGAATGAATTCCCGAGAATAGATTGCATCTAGATCACTGCCATATTTGTTATGTCAAAGTGACAGCACATGAAATTGATATCAAGTCTTTCTTTTGACTTCATTTTGGTGAAGAATGTATACCTTCTCACCCTCTTGGAATGAGTGTAATTGAAGGAATGAGGCGGATGATCCATATCTATGTTCGCCTAATTTCATTCATAGTCTTCATCAGAAATTCAGTTGAAATATTCGCTATGATTCAATTGTACATCAAATGATGGAAAAGCACTACAAATTCAGAACTCATACCATCTCCCTTTGAGGGATTCAACATTTTT
>OZ023338.1:15840222-15865222 GCA_964007535.1 Brachyptera risi | reverse complement strand
AGTGTCTGATTCAAAAGTGTTTTCTTGATGGGATGTTCAAATTAAATGTTCAAAACTAATGAATTGTGTAGGCCTTGGTGTTTCGCCTTTATATTATATCCATTCTTTTCATACTTCCTCATTTTCTTTTCCCAGATGAGTAATCGATCTCAATATTATTTTTTTCAGATTTGAGCTTGAAACTATCATGACTTTTTGAATCACATACCATTGTATTGTATTCTTCAACAATTCGTTGAACTCATTGTCATTCATTCCGTGATTCATGGGCATTCTTCTGACAAGCAGAGTACATTTCACACTTATGAAGGATGCATGTATCAGTGATCGATTGAGTGCGTCGTTCTATCTGATATAATCGTGGAAATATCTCATAAATTCGAATATTGTTTGGAGAAATATTCTCAGCAACATGTGTGCATCATTCAGTGGTTATCGAATATGAATATGTTCCACAAACTGAAATGATAAGAATAATAATGATGATAATAATAGGATATCTTCAATAATCATGTGTAACAAGAGTTGGTACAGTCAACAAGGGCGAGGTTCAATCAGATAACCGTTCTTACACCTAACCTCACCTATGAGAAAATTAACAATTAAATTATTTGAAAGTGAGGGTCACAAAATATAGTTGAGATCATAATTATAGTTGAGATTACAAAAGTCAGTCAAGGTAGCTTCTGACATGATTCTGGAGATATCCAATACATTCAAACAACCAACTGAAACTCTATTGGAGATAAGAACAATCGGGCTTCACAATTGCGGTATAAATTCGAGAATCAATATTGGAACATATCGCAATCTCACACAAATCTTGATCATGCCCTACACTTGAATGATTAGGACAGAAAATAATTACTTCTGATGTCAAGAAAACGAACAGAATCATGAACAATATTTATTTCGCTCTCTCCAAATTCTCATGAAAAACATATTCGTGAATTTTGTGACATTGATGATGATATAGTGGAATCATCATAATGGATCGGATTCAGAATTGATAGACCGAATACAAATTGGAGAATCATATTCGAATACATGACATAGTCTCTAAGGAATGGAGGATAAACAAATATCCATTGGAATGTGACACAAAAATGTAGCTCGCGAAACGACTCCCAATCGGATCGACTTTGCATGTCACATTACACGAACTTGAATCGAAGGAACATTCCGTAACAGAACGTAATCCAACGTTCCGAAGAAAAAACAGAAGTAATAATTCATCTTACAAAATAAATAGATTCAAACCGTCTGCTAAAACTACTATTGAGGATAAGTACATGAGTGAAGAACCATGAAATATCTGTGTATTTTCCAGGACAAGATAAATCGTTCTAAATTCAAACCTAATAGCACCGCCTTCTCGAGTCAACAGACTGCATGGCGCGATTGTAACGCAGTCTAGTGTTTGTTTTACTCGTACGTTGTTGACTTTTGTCGTGGGCGGCGGTGGGAATTAGGAACGGGTAATGAGAGGCAGTGTAACGATTACTTAGTCGAACCCAGAAATAGGAACAGGGTTGCTATGCTCATGTTCAAGTTCATTATAATAGTTTGAACCACATAAATCAAGCCGAATATACAAAATAACGAGTAACAAAATCGAATAACCGAGGTATATGACAAGAATAACATGGGAATGAGAAAGGAGAGAAATTATTCTCATCATTTTTCTCCTAGATGACTCACTATAAAATGAGGTATTCAAAATTCCCACAGAAACACCGAGAAGGCTTGGATGTGGATGTACTGAGATGAGGTTTATCACATTGTGACTATCCACAATTAAAAATACCATGTAGTTTTGATATGACACACATGGAAAACATGCGAGATAGCAATTATTACAGAATGAAGATGGAATTGAAAAAAAAACATGTGAAAGAATTTTGAGAGGAGATGAAATTTTCATTTCCACCCCAACCCCCCCCCCCCCCCCCCCTCACCACACACACACACACACACACACACAAATGACTGAGGTACTGTTCTGATCTCGAGTTCGAGATAATATTATATTTGAGTGTGACTCATCTATACATCAAATAAGAAGACCCACATATCATGAGAGAGAGTGGCTTCACAGTGAGACTTATCAGGCAAAAATATGGCCACCACTTCTTCAATGTATATACTTTCTGTCATGATATAGTTATGACGATTATTGTTCGCTCAACGACCCCACCAATAGCCAGGTTATACGGGGATAGGAATGAGCAGAGGATGATGAAACTATAATGTGATAATAAGTACGATAACAAAAAACGCCGTCTACGGGACTCGAACTCACGCCAAACGCCCAACGGTGACCAGTTTTGGAAGCGGTGCTTCAGCCGACTAAGCTAACAAGGGAGGGTCATAATATTGTGTACATTCATCTGTTATTTCCGTGAAATTGAAGATGATTCAATTGATTTCACATTTGTCGATTCTGAACCACAAGCGTGCTATCAGACTCAGTGATAACTTGAGAATGGGAAAGCTCATTTGGCAAAGACATGGCCGCCGCATTCCTGATGACCAGTCTCTCCTATGAAATAGGAAATTTATATGGAATCATTGAGATAATTTCGAAAATATATGATGTACTCTAATCGCCACATGTACGGTCAGGATTATTGTGCGAATATTGTCGATAAATGATAGCTATAATGATAATAATGATAATCAGTTTCATTCCCACTTGATATTACATCACAATGTTTAAAGACTCTTTTGATTGCGCAAATTGTGATTCAGAGTGTGGTTTAATGAGAGTGTTCGTGTAGTATTCTCCATGTGACACGGTAGATGAGGATATAAGTCGGCCTAAAATCGATTCCTGTCACCGTCCACCCATGAGGAGGTTTTTTATGATTGTCCTCTGCAGTTGAGGCTGATGTTGAGATGATTTCTACAAGAAAGTTCACGACCGGATCCTTCCCATGAATTGTATCATTACCTCAGAAACCTACTGCTCATCCTTCCTGATTCATCCGATTATTCATTCACACGACGACAATTGATGACTCGCAGTCTCCGCCCCCTTGACGTCACAAATCATAACATTCAACCGACGAGGCTGTTAGAACTGAGGTGAGATTCAAATATCCAATCAACGTGTCTCTAAATGACCTCAAATGATACAGATCCAGGAGGCCGCCTGGAAAAGCCACGTCGTTTTCGAGTCGTTTTGGTCATAGTTCCATCACTATGCGTTGTGGTTCCAAATAGACTCTCAAGATGAAAAAATAATGACGAATCATCTCTTGAATCATTTCAAAAATTGAAATTGTCCGGAGTTATGTGAACATTCGGGGAGTTTCTAGTAGCTCTGAGAGTAGATTTACGATGGCTGTGAATTATTCGATGAGTTTAATGCTACTTTCTTCTCAGTGGTCTGAATTCAAGAGATATTCAGATGGGAGCTGCTCTACAGAGCACCAAACCGAGCAACACTCACTCAACTTTCGTGCTGCGAAGTAATAGACCAGACACAGGTGTGGAGGTTATTAGGGTGTAAATTCAATTAACTCAAGTTGAACTCGGTCTTTTAAGTCTGTACTTATTAATAATGGATTCCAAAGTTCAATAGTGTTGGCGGTGTATGAATGTTATGATTTACTATATTTGCATCCGGAAAAGGCGTTCTAGGGGCCGATATGATTATTAGTGCTTTTAAGTTGAATTTGGGAGATATATTTTTGTGTGATAATTTTCGAGAAGTATTAGATATTAAGATTTGGTGAGGAAGAAACACAGAGAGTCTCCATACCTTGACTCTATTGTAGAATGAAATCAGTAACTATGTATATTCTCCGCCCCATCGACGTCACAAATCATACCCAGAGGCCAGAGAGGCTATATACTCAGCCTAGAAACTTACTAGATACCAAGTATCTGGACTCTCTGATCACGTTCTATTGAAGGGGCTGTCAGAACTGAAAACATATTCAAATATTAAATCAGGTCATCTCGAAATCACCATGATTTATATAGATTCAACAGGCCGACCGGTGAAGCCACGCTCATTTCGAGCTAGTCATTAATCGTGAAATATTCACAAATGTAGATGAAAATTGATTTCTTCAGCTGTATGACTCTGACTGAGGAAATCATTCTTTCTTGTATCGAATAATTGACACAAAGTTAATGTTTTCCTATTGACGCAAAGCGATTTTACCAACCCTTAAAAAACATGGACATGAAATGATTCATTCAAAACATCGTACGAATCAGAATGCGATTCGAGACATGGAGAAACATTCAAAAGTCATACTGATAGAAATAATCGATAATAATATAATCTCTGAAAATATCTTTCCACCTAAATTATTCCTTCTACATCTCCTTTTTTCCGAATCTTCCTTGATAACTTGTGGAGAATCATGCGGATGAATTCTGATAATTCTCACTTTTGTCATTCGTAGATATTGTAATGTGTTCGGTATTATATCTCATGAGATAGAAACTGAGTCATATCCATGTCGCTAAATGGTGTGCCATCGATAATATCTTCATGAATCAGTATTTTCATTGGCAATTTGTAAACTGCGAGCGGAAACAATTTCGAGTGACTTTCCATCGAGTGGAGTAATGAGATAATATACCTTGCAAACTGCCTGTTATTTTGATGAAATACCGATGGGTATATGCTATTGACGGGTATTCTACGCTCATCTCACACCGAGATCAGCATCATTTCACAGGTCACTAAACGAAACATCATCCAGTCCTGAACGACACAGGACTGGATTTGTTGAATTAGTTTCCGAAATTACACCGATTCGTACTCACTCATGCGTAACATTCGACATTGTGTAAACCGTTCCGACAGGAGATTAGTCTCCCACCCCCCTTCCTCACATTAACGGCGGGTCGGGGACCAAATGCCTGGATGGTCTCGAGAGTGTTCGTACATGCCTCGTTCCTACTTGGATTATAGCTAGCGATAGATACAGCTCACGCTGATCCCCGATAAGGACTCTTTCCATGTATATATATATATATATATATATATATATATATATATATATATATATATATATATATATATATATATATATATATATATATATATGTATAAATGTATTTGTATATACAAATATATGGATATCTGTATATATATATATATATATATATATATATATATATAAATATATATATATATATATATATATATATATATATATATATATATATATATATATATATATATATATATATATATATATAAATATATATATATATATATATATATATATATATATATATATATTCCGTAAAATAAAATATAACGAGTGAAATTAAATTCAACCCACATTACATATACCGCGTTCTTTCAGCTTTACGTAGTCAGAACAACACAATTCACCGCCAAGCAATTGGGACCCGACCTGATTTCCCTTCCCATTTCTCACTCTCTTTTTCCCACTCACTCCTCCACATAGTCAATGGTCCATTCAATCTGTCGATTCAATCGATTCGTTGATCGGAAAGCAATTTCCTGTGAGCCCTTGGAGATCTGTGTGCGGGTGGCTAGACATGGAAAGTCACTTTATTGATTTAGAACATTATATTGAATTGATTTATAGCGATTTTAATGATGAAATGATAGAATGCTCTCATAACACATTATTCATCAAGCTATTGCCCCCTAGATTAGTGGAAATGCACAGTGTTCATATAAATGAACGAACTCATCTTCCCTTCTTCTCATTACATGTACACAAACCATAGTGCCATTGGATACAGGAGTATATCAATCCACTATGATTTCATACTTTCAGATTATCATGACAATCCACCACTGTGAATTCAATTAGTTATTAGAAAGTGAGTGAATGTAAACTAAGGTTGTGATGAAATTCATTGACGTGCTATCTTGAAACCGATCGGATTCACACAATCCAATTCTGTATCCACAAATTCAACTGTTATGTTCCAATTTTTTGGCGGACATTGTTTATAATTTTTTCACTGGAAAAGGCACGCCATGGCACTTGTTTTCCTCAGTGTCACTCGATTAATCAATCTGAAATTCCGGTTTCTTGTGGATCATAGTCGTAATAACGATGCACACTGGAAGATTTGAAATTGATTCATGGCTAGAATACTCGGAATATCTTCAATTATGGCAATTGAGAAACCATTACATTCTGATAGAACTGTTGCATGTTCTGAAACTCGAGACACCATTCTGGTTGCAAGTTCACCATCCACCACATTAATCCTAAGAATACATAAACAGTGGGAATTCGAAAACAATCGATCTGATAGTCCCTCATTATGATGCTGAAATGACAATCATCCTACTTTTCTGTGAAACAGCAGAGCTATTGAAGATACAAATCCGAAACCTGAATTCAGTGATCAAATAGTGTAAAATATGATCATCAAAAAAGCACCCACGGTAGCTCAGTCATCTGGGGTACCGCTTCAGAAACTGAAGCGGGTTTGAGTCCCGGATAAGGCATGCATTTTTTTAAACGTCCTTTCACTTATCATGACTTCTTCATTCCATAATCACCCGCTCGATCGTACCCCCATATAGTATATGCTGTTGATGGGGTCGTTGTGCAAACAATAATCAACATCGAAAAATAATAATAGAATAAAAATATATATTCAATGCTGAAGGTGCAAACTTGACAAACATCACGTCTGAGAAATATAACATCATAAACTGTTCGACCGACCGCAAATGACCTTGACCCATTGACCTTCTTCCGCCATTGATCTACTTGTCCGACCCGAGTGTTGGCTGCGTGATAACGCGTGATTTACGCAACGCGTTACGCCTGGGTAGCTGAATAGGCGCGATTAGCCTTTGTGATCGACCAGTCGACTTGATCCTCGCTGAGGGGGAAGACGCAAGTGACGTGAGGTTAGGGGTGAGTAGGAACGAGCGAGGTGGAAATGATGTGGGAAATAAAGTGGAAAAATGAAAGTATCAAGCTTGGTACACTCTGGAAACGAACTGTTATGAAACCAACTGTACTAAAATCTATAACTGCTCTAGAAGTCGACTGTCCCAAAACCGAGTGTACTCAAGGAGTTGGTTGTCCTGAAACAAATCATTATACAAATCAATCATCTCGAATTCTTCACTTATCGTTTGTTATATTCATTGGTCACTTTCACTGATTATAACTCACCACCGTGTTCATTTTTCAAAATATTTGATTCTTTTTTCTGTATTCGACCTTGTTATGCATACTTCTGTTTCAATTATCGCATCACACAATATTCTCTCCCATTGTCACTCATCATATAATCCGCGGTCAAGCTCTTCAGGGCTTTATTGACACCACGTGACTGATCAATCATCATATGTTTGTTTCATCATGTTTTTTTTGTTCAATGACAAATAAATGGTGATGATGATAACTGATATTTGATTGTACTGAAAATCAACTGTGATATGAACCGGACTTTCAAGCAAACTGTACTGAATTTGGAGTTATTGATGAGGCTTCTCTCGCTTACAAATTCAACTTGACCTGAATTGTACTCACCCACCATAGAAATGACTGAGGAAGAGCTGAGCATTCATGGCTTCATATGTTGGTGGGTTGGGTTAGTGAAGGAGATGACCCGAATCCACCAATTTTGACTTCAGTGATATGTGTTTATTAGAAGTAAGGAATTGGAACAGAAGATTTTTCAGCGCAGTCGATTATCGGACATTCGATCGTTCCCTTGAACGGTTCATTTCTAGTACAGTCGTAGTATCCCTGCTGAGAAAAATATGAGCTCAATCCTAAATTCTCACGACTCGAGAATTTCGAAGATGCATCCGGGGATCCAAGGATTCATTGGATTTATTGGACATGGTGAAGACATCCGTTCGATCGAGATCAATTTTCCAATTGGAATAATTGGGTATACACGACGCGGTGTGATGATGACTGGGGTATATTGGCGACGGTGAATGATGAATGAGATGGTGAAGAGATGGTATGAATGGATATTGTATTATTTGTATTGCATAGCGGAAAGGGAACCGTCTCAGCACATCAAGGAGTCACTCTGGTATCCACACTATCGACAGAGTTGAGTCACGGGAAGCAATGTCAGGATGGTCGGTCAAAGCGGGAATCGTTGCTGGTTCTCGAATATCATACGAACTCATGAATATATAGTGCCATCGTGAAAATATAAGTTCCAATGAGGATTATGGTTCTCTTCTCACTTTCAGATTCGTTCTGAATCTGAATGATTTTATTGAATGATTTTATTTCATTCGTGGAATAACTTTGGAATGGAACCAGAACGTATGGATGAATCTGTGGATGATATTCGCATCAAGAAAAATAAATAGATAATTGTGAAAACATCAGCGATGGGAGTTTTACCCTGTTTTATTGATGTCGAAACTTGATACCAAATCGTTGATTCCTAATCGAGTCTGGGGATGAAAAGCAGGATCGTTCGGATAGAGCACAACAAGGGCAATTTTACCACCCAACTCGAGTATCGAGATGGGATAACAGCTAATCTGATGGAGAATGGATCTTGAAGTTGAAATTGCAGACGTGGTCAAAAAATCGAATATTCACAATCCGGAGTAATTAAATCTTTTGAGTTACTATCATCCCGAACTTTTCTCCGTCTTAGCTCTCGATTTTGTTTGTGTTGTTGTTGTTGTTTCCAATGACATCTCGATGGAGAAGATGAATGTTTTCAATACAAGAGCCCACAAAGCCTATAAAGATATCCTATGCATCAAATCGTTTATGATTTCAGTTCCGATTTCATTTATCCACTCCGATATTTTGTATAATCGTTATTTCTTCCATAATTGGGATTCATTCGTTCATTCATTCATCAATTTGGATATTCATCCCAACTTCATTTTCACTCCACGATATTCGATTCATTGACGCAACATTGTGTGTTTATTTGTTTTTCGAACATAAATTGGTCCTGACTGTTTGACTGTGTGATGAGTTCCGCCAACTTCAACGACTGTGGAAAACCAAGCACGACCATCAATCACATGAACATCGCATCCATCGGACGATAATTGGAGCATAATCTAGCTGTGGACTCGACGATACATTGTTCTCAGAATTGCCGTTGCATTCTCCATTTAAAACTCTTCCTGAGAAAAGATGAAACCCTGAAAAAAAAAACTCGACCGTGAAGTGATCATTTGTGTTCGTTTTGTTGATGGAAGATATCTCTCTCGTTCTCGCGTGGATACGAGTATATCATATGATGAAAAAACTCTCTATATTTGGATTCCATCGCATATGAATGAATATTGAATAACATTCGATGGATTACATATATGAGGATAGAATATACAATCATTTGTCACAATTCCTCATTAAATCCACATCAGTTCCGACCGTCACACCCTTCCCCAACCCCACCCCCTCACACTCCCGCCCCCCAATCAGAACCAATGAGAGATTTATTGCGACATATTGCCAATAAAACATTCATAAATTATTACCAACCCCTCCAGTTGTATAACTAATGTGTCTCTTTGCTCATAAATATAACTAGTCTCGTGAATAAATCACACCGAGGTATTTTTGGTTCACATTTGATGCGATGTGCGGGGGAAATATATGTCGTAGCGATCGAGTGTTTTTTCTATTGATCAACACTTACGGTTGGAAGTGTCGATGCGGATGTACTCGGTTTAATTGATTTATTTGTTCTGAAATCATTGAAGGTGTCGCGAGATGAGATTGGATTGATACACATGATGGGTATGCGCGTAGAGAGAGAGGGAAGAAAATCCTCCACCCTTTTATTTCTGCCCCCCCCCCCCCCCCCTTCGAACCTTCACATCGATGACGTACAATCACAATCACTCAAGCTCTCCAGAATGAAAGTTCACTTGATGCTAATTGTTTCTTCAAGACCCTGTCAACGAAATGATATTCTCACGAATTGATGGTTGGTATATTGGGCGATATAGTCGGCGGAGAAACTTGTCATCACCTCTGGTATCATGTGATAGTTTCCTACATTAACTAAGAGTTGGCTGATGAGTTCTTGCCTTGAAATTCGTAGAAGATGGCTCTTAATAGATCAAAACAGCGATAGTTAGCGGATCAACTTCTCATCTCCCTTGGTTGCTGGAGATTTTCCCCTCACACTCGCATATTACGATATGCAATACTCTGACAAGAGTTGACGATAACTAAGAAGATTGCGATGAGATGGTCAAGGAATGGATGCGGGGGGAAAGGAGGGGGAGAGCTTCGGAGATTTCCGCAATCAGGCCAAGTATTCACGTCAGCCATTGAAAAAATGATTTAACATATGTTGAATATATATATATATATATATATATATATATATATATATATATATATATATATATATATATATATATATATGTATATATATATATATATATATATATATATATATATATATATATATATATATATATATATATACATATATGGTTTTCTGAATGACAGTGTCCGCCCTCCAATACATTGTCAGATCATCGGTTTGGTGAACTTCCTTCCCCTGGCATGACTTGTTTTTTCCATCATCACATCTCCATCAGCACTCACAACAACACGCCCCTCATCCTAGGGGGCTCGTTGAGCAAACACCAATCATAGATCATAAGTAATATTCACCCCACAACCAGAACGAATAGAGCGTTTCCCTGATACTTTCGGCACGCGATGGTAGCGCCATCTATCGGCAAGGTCATCACAGCTGGTGACCTACGTCACATGATGACGTCACTGGGGCACCCGTACACGTCACTCCCAGGCGAGACTAATCGATGGCAATGGGGTCAAATTGCGCGCGCATGACACTAACCTCACTCTGTGGTTCGAGATTTGTAAAAATTTCATTCTTCAATTAACTCCGGGATATTAGTTTCATGGAAATTAGTTCTCGATTTGGTGTGAAGATGTATTGATGAGACTGTTCGAAGTCGGCACCTTGTATTTGCTCAATTCCATCAATTCATATCGAGTTCAACGAAGCCACCGATTAACATCGAATGAAATAATATTTCATCTATCATCATCCCATCATCTCATATATCATTCAACAACGCATTATATTCTAGTCATCAGTGACGAACGTCGTTGAACCCAATATGAATAAAATAAATATGTAAATATATAAGTTCAATTTGTTGAGAAACACAAGAACCCCAGAACTGGATTTCAATTAATCATAACGATATTCATCCTTCTATCTTCAGAGGGAACTGAAAATCATCATCTCAATTTCAGAAATCGGGAATCATTTTTTTGGGTCCTTGAAAGACCATTAGTCATGACGTCAGCATCATCCGATTATCTAAAGAGATAGAATCATGAACAGGATCGAGTAATATCCACGTCACTACTATAAGTGAAAAAGCAGGGTCCTGGAGGACAAATGAATCGATTATAGTTTCTGGAATTTAGACTACTAGGAAAACGCTATATTCGCGTTGTTGGACGAGCGAAAATATCAGTATGTCGACTTCTTTGTCGAACTTTTGCCTACATTCGCCAATTGGGTGACATTAAAGTTAGAAATGGGTAAAAACTGCTTCGAGTGCTACCAATTTAGCACATTTCATGTTTTTTCTTCAAAATGGCTGAACCGATCAAGCTGAGAATTCCCATTATTGTGTATCAAAATGTAATCCAACTTCACACGAAATTTATTTTTTTCGGAAATTAAAAATATTCATATCTTTTTCCCGCTGTGTTATTCTAGCGGGTATTTTTGAAATTTCTAAAACTCATAAAAATTAAAGTTATCACTCGATAATGTCACAAAACTATACAGATTTATGTTAGATGAGGAACCATGAGGAAAAAAAGTTTGAAGTAATAGCTGAAGCCGTTTGACCTGTGGAGAACCGACAAAAAAACATGGAAAAAAAATGAAAAAAAAAAAAAACGAACACCAATATGTTTCAGTATGTCAAATTGAATCCTCGCTAAGGCTCGTCTAATGATCTTCAGTTTTCTCTGAGTTTCGAGAAAATGATGTCATCATCAGCTTGAATTTATTCTCAAGGTTGTGGTGACCTTCAACAAATAGGATCCCAAAGTTGAAAACACCTAGTTTATATGACCACTAGGCCTATAAGTTATTGTTAGAAAGTTTTGTGAAGCAAAGTTTGAATGGTTGAAGACTCTCTAACAACGACGTCGAAAAAGCAACCTGGCGTCGTTTTCCTCAACAATACTTGACGTCTAGCCGGCGGCGAGCGTCGCGACGCTACGTACTGCTCTCTAACGGTCACTTGATGAAACTCCAGAGCATTCCTGTATAATATTGAAGAATCGACACTTCTGAATGTTAGAGGTGATTGTTAGGAAAGACGGTCGATCGGCACGACAACTTGATGGGATGAAGAGGAAAATGTGTGAGTGTGTTCTATAAATGGCGTCTGGACGAATTAGCTGCACTCTAGCCGTCACTTGATGACACTGTATGGAAGTGGCGGGAAAGTGCTTCGCACGTGTGAAATAAGAAGGGTTTTGATACTCATAACTGTTGATGATAATTGGTGGTAAGGACGGTCGGTCGAGTCCATCGAATCGGGATAATTGAGAGACTATTTGCGAGTGAATTCTGTGGAATCCAATTGAAGAGACCCTTTCAGGAGGAACCTATTTTTCAACGATTTTTTTTCCCATTTTCCGATTTTCTCCAGAAAAGAGACATCTGATGTGTATGGGCTATCTCAATAACAGGTCGCGCAAATATTAATTCCATCACCGACCGTGACAACAATTCCACTATATTTTTGAACCAATAGAGATTTTTTTTGGGGGTCCCTGACTCCGAAGTGTACAGGATAACAATCCGTATGAAAACATGGGAAAATATGATGGAACAAAATCAAATAACTAGATATTGAGATGACATCAATAAGAAATGGAACTGAGATGAGCAACGATGCCATACACGAATTAGGACAACATTAATGAAATATCATGTACTATTATTATCATTATTATGTGCACTCTTGTTTTGATCATGACGGTCCAAATGACGCACATTTCAACCACTGTTGAACGACATGGATATGCGTGTCCAATTCAGACAATTAATATTAAATAAATAAATGAATAATGTGGTGAATGTGAACGTTTATGGATGATATTCCTTCATATAGATGGTATATGGATATTTGCATAAAATATATCATATATCGAAGAATTTTGATCTGGAAACCTCCACAAAAGTCACTCTAAAACTTTGAAATGGTTCCTCGAACAACGATCATAATGTCAATCATTAATATTAGAATTCCATTAAATTTGGTTGAACTGATGCTATACCTTAGTGACTCTTGAATGACTTTGTCGCTGATTTCTTTGGAATCTGATGCAATGACGATCCAATTGATTGGTGATAACTTTCGAACATTACAAAAGATCATAATCATTATACGGAATAAATGGGTATATCTAAGATAGTATATCTTCAAAATGATGAAACCCCGTATAACCTGGCTGTTGGTGGGGTTGGTGTTGGTGTTGGTGGGATGATCATCAATTGCTCTCCCATCTTCACATCAGTGGAATAGTTTTTCACGTACACCGTCTCGACACTATCTGAATTGTCAGTGTTTTCATCGTGTAGTATCATTCTGATATCTCATTCCGGTCTGAGGTTCTTAGCCCAGAAACGAATGTTGCGCTATTTGAATCTCGTGAACTCTAAGAAAAACGTCATGGGTGACGTATGTGAGTGAGACACAGACGTAGAGCTATGCGATGATGATGACCGAGTTCTGTTCGAACAGAACGGAATAATGTGATTGATTGGTTCAAAACTTCGAACAGAAATCCTTGAATTACATTTCACACACCCGTTCGGCTTATGTTTTCAGGTTCATGCAGTCTCATGAGTATATGGCATGGGCTCGAGTCAAGAATTAGGCATGCCATTCTTGTTCGAACAAATCACATCACCATCACTCGTATCCCATATGAATGACGCTATCGATGGGGTCACTGAGCAAACAATAATTGCATGGTGTTTTACAAAGTATCAGAATGTAATCTAGGTAATCGCTGCGATCAGCGAATCAAAAAATACAATGGATACAACGCCGAAAGAACCGAAATCGATGATGAAAATTGAATATTGAATGGATTAGTGCTACTCAAATGATGATATATATTTTTTAAACTTCTGTTGATATCTTCTTCTTTTTGGTGGAAGTGCCAAGTTTGAAGAAAGAATAATACAGCATTCATTTTGAGACCATTCCGATCATTTCATCCTTTCGTACCTATTTTGAATGGATACTCCTACATATAGGTGTACTTCAAATCATTCGATCTTGATGTATCCAGATATATTATCATCTAAATTAAATCTAAATTGCTTTCAAATCAATAAATCATTCTCCTAGTCCTAGAAGAAGCCGTTCTTTCATTATTGTATCTTTCCGGAGAGCATCGATTCTGAAGAGCACTCATTCCATATTCCATATATCAATTCCTACGTAGTTTTCAATTCAGTCGGAAATATCACTTCCTTGGACACGAGTCCCCTCCATGAACTGCAACCTCCTTGGATTGGCCGATCACCGCGCCACCTTTGAACCACACCATCAACTACATTACCGACATCGACGTGCCGGTAGTGTCGCTACCTGTGATGAGATCACCAAACTACGTCATGTTTTGTTGTCCAATAATTGATTACTGATGGAACTACTAAATCAGGCAGACATTGTTGACGCTTTGTTTGAAGTTAATGGTGCGTTTAAACATCCTGCCACTTCCAATGTCTGTCTTACGAATACGAGAAATCTTGCTGTTGGCACACCTGTTTTACGATAGACCACCAACATTACAAGCGTGAAATCAAGATGCATTGAGGGTTGCGTTGGTTTGCCGGTTGAAGATGGTGACTTCACTAATTCGAAAACACGTTCCATTTCCTGAGTACTTTCCTGAGAAATATTGATCGCTGCTCTATATGGCGTTGTTTTATAGAAACGGCTGATGGGCTGACAAACTTGATGCCAGCTGTTATCAGCCGAGCCGACATGTACGTGAAGTTGGTTCCTTCTATCACCATTTATCCACGCACGGTCAATGGTTCTTCTAACGTGGACCGTGAATTGGAACATATTTTCAACATTATAGGGATGGGAAGTGAGAATACTATCTCCAACCGACAAATCAACGCAACCCTCAATGCATCTTGTGTGGAACTAACAGTGCAGGAACAACTTCTTGAACATTTGGGACCTAATAAGAGATTCAATCAGGTATGCCGGCGTACAACTGAGTCGAGGAGATGCGGTCCTGTCTTCTCCAAAATCCTGTTCTCATTCCATCAACCGGGAACAATCGAGTCCTCCTCCATTTCCAAGTTCAGAATTACTGAGGAGACTGAGTTTCATCTTCCAGAGTCCGCGAACTGAGCCATTCCGTCAGTTTGAGTCTACGAGCAACATCTCAGAATATCCAAACCTACGTCGACGTGTGTCGATATCGTTTTGCCAACTTCTCTCTGACCGGTTTTGAAGACGATGCTTGAGAGGTGACCCAAACCTAACGTGTGTCGATTTCGTTCTGCTGACTCGGCAAAACGCCTCTGACGGGGTCATAACCCAAGTTCTTGGGTTTGGGTCACAGGATGGCTTGTATTATCTTTTTGTTCACAACTAAACCTAACCCAAGACCCAAGTTCTTGAGTTTGAGTTACAGGATAGCTTGTATTATCTCTTTGTTTACAACTTGTCTGTCAGGTTGGGGTAGGTTCTAGAGTCACCACCCGGACCTTAAGCTGGATTTTCAGAACGCATGAATCTAGTTGATAAGATGAGTAACCTCAACCTAACCTAAGACCCAAGTCCTTGAGTTTGAGTTACAGCTCGTGACCAGACATATTGTGTCATCGACATGGAAATCTCGTACAATCATCGTGTCACAATTGAAGCCAGGGTTGATTCAGTAGGACCGATTCTCAATGATGGACTCAATGCAGAAATGCACACACTTACAATGATGTGAATGTAGTTTGTTATCAACAGTTGTGCAATAGATTTTTTATCGGGGAATCATAACGATGTGAAATAGTACTCACTTGTCAGCAGTTACAGTGATTTTGTATCAGGGCAGCATGAGGATGTGAAAGTACTCACCTGAAAAGAGATAAACATGGAAAGATGTCATTAAAATGAACACTTGAATGACGGCTAACATCTTATGAGGGCATGATAATCGGACTATGCGTCGTTTATCATCTGACATTCATCAAACCCGAATATCGGGAATGAGATTTGTATCACAGCAGTCTGAAACCTATTTATTTGATGAGTAGTTTCAACCCATATTGAATGAGAAGCCGACACTCAATTTTTCCACCATACTCTGAAAAAAATACATGTTTTTTTTTATTTCTTTTTTTCACGCTCCACAGGTCAAACAAGAGAGCAAATTTAGTTTTAACTTGGCATACACAAGTGTTCCTATTCGATTCATTAATATATAGTTTTGAGGCGCAATCGGGTGCTCCATTTCTGAGAAAACTGTTTCATTCAAATTTCCTGAGAATAACCCAAAATTCGTGAGAAGTATTTCTCTCGAGCGACTTCCAATTCTCACGGAATTTCAATATGATAATGAAACATAATTATTATTCTGAACTTTCACTCAAATCGGATCAACCATTTTGATTCAACTGAGAATATAATGTGATATAACTGTTCGAATAACCGTATCATATTCATATATCATTGTTAATGCTCACATCTATTTTCGTCATTTCTATTATGCTGATCATTTATTTTTGTAGTTCTCCCCCTCTTGGATATTTTCATTCTGATCAATTTATTCTCCTCCTTTCTCACGCACAAGCTTCGGCTTATGTGGGTCTTGCTTCAATTCATTATTGCTATTATGTTATCATCATCATTATTATTTTGCATGTGATTGATTTGATTGTATGTCTGAACAAGTTGTTTTGAACCAAGCAATAATATTGAATGAATAAAAATAAAATATCGTTATAACACTCAGAAGCAATTATAAGATATTGATACACCAATTATGAGAATCATGATACCAATTGAAGTATATTACCAATTAAATGATACCAATTACATCAAAGCAAGAAGTGTCAACAATCAATAGAAAACGATTGTGACTTCTCACGGTGAGAAATATCATATTCTCAATTATCATACGGGAGGAGCGATACAAATCTCTCCGATACCAGAACATGGACAAATACTCACAAGAAACATTCTCACATACAGGTAGCAACTGTATCATTACCGCTGTATAACTATGCATCATCATGCATTAAAATTAAGATCAAATTCCGTATTCATACCATTATAAAAGTTTCGAAGTTCTGAGACGTGTGGCCGAGTGGTCAGTACATAGAACCGTCATTCAAGAGACCAGGGCTCGATTTCCGCTATGGTCGACTATCCTGACAGGGTTTTCCTCCTGGTTTTCCTCTGTTTAACCTCGTCGTTGACGCGCCGTAAAACCTCAATATTCATTCATTTTTCACGTCGATACTGAGATGGTTTTTTAACAACAGGCCACGACCGACTCCTTCCGACCACTCAAAACACCTAATAAAATAACCTTCCATCTCATCATTCCATCGTCTCATCAATCATCCACCGACGCCGATAGATCGTAGTCATCAGTGAAGTGCGTCGTTAAAACTCTATGTATAAGAACAAAAGCATACAGACGTCAGTAGAGTGCACCGCTGGGCCCAATATTAATGGAGGTATTGAAGTTATTTGTATTTCTTCCTCACAAGAAGTTTGTTATCTAATACCCTTCAAAATATCTCATCACAAAAAATGATGCTTCGCAAGATCGACTCCGATGCTATAAATACTTGTACGTTATTAACCTAATGACGATAGATACACTGGTCTTCCGGAGGATTAGGGCTTGAAACCCCCGTTCGCTTGTGCTGTGGTATAGGGGAGACAGTGTATCGGAAACGTCATTACTCATGATGACAAAGTACACATGAGATGAAGGCTCGAACCACCCGTGCGCTATTGGTTTGTATAGCAGGGATGACCGGTCGTATCTTCCATTTCTCAAGGATACAATTACTGATTTCAACATTCTCTGAAATAACGTCTCTCTTCTGTCCATTAATATCACCAATTAACAGTTTCTACACTTTTCTTTTTCCTGATTTTCTCCTTTGAAACGCACCATTTTGATTATTGTGGAAGTTGATGATTATCTCTCGGGGTTTTCTGAAGGGTCAGGACAGACGATCGATGTTGGTAATTGATGAGGAAGACGTCCGATTGGATCGAACAAATATAGAGACATGAGAAGTACCAATATAACTGGAGAAAATGTTGTGAAAATGTTTCATGGATGAAGAAAAAAGTGAATATATCGGAGGATGCAATGGATAAATGATATGGTATCATCTTATCACAGGTATACAGATGAATATGATATTGATTGATACTCATTTCCTCTTATAATTAGAATACCAAGTCAAGGTATCGGACAAGCATCACGAGACTCGCATTCCACATACCGAGAAAATCTCTATTCGTTTTTACCTATTTCTTCAACTTTGCTCGTCATTCTGTGAGCAGCATACAGGTCAGGTCAATTAACCAATCGATTTAAAGTTTATTTGGAACAATTTCATCATACCAGGATGATGGGTGAGAATCTTTTATCAGGGAAAACTCACATCCGATCCGAAAGTGCTTATTTTTTTTTTTTCATCTCGAAAGTTGATACAAAATCATTGTTTCCCAAATTAGGCCTAACGTTATGGATGGGAAGTGAGATTTTTTGGACGGGGCCTAACAAAGGCGATCTAACCACCCCAGAATACCATAATAGCTCATAAAAGCTTGAAATTGCTCACATCATAATATATTTTTATTCAATTGCAATTTTCATTCGTGTGAAATTCCGGGATGATCTCCATCATGTACGCCCGAATCACTTTGAAATTCGAATATGTTTGGGAAAAATTGTTCTCACCAAAAAGACTCCTGGTTTATCTCCATAGAGTCTCACATAATTCCTGGATGGTCTTCTTGATAGTGATATGAGAAACTGTGCTTCAATAATATACATAATCGAGTTGGATAACCAAATGTCCATGTCAAATTTCACAAACATCGGTGATTCCTTTTGATCTTTGAAGCACCAGGAAAAAACTGTGTCTTTCAAGTACGCAATAATATTGAGTCTTCGCTCAGCTCATTCACATATAGGTTCGGTTGGCCTGTATACAAAAAATCGAACATCCATTTTGTGCTTAGGGAGTCGATCAATTCATTCGTCTGCATCCATCTTCTTTAAAAACAAGAAACATAATTTCTCAAATCTTTGTACTCACATTGATAGTTCTCTTTCCGACCTATGCGCCTTCTTCTATCCTTTCACACCCTCCAAATCACTCAAGATACATCCACTAAAAGCTTATAACAATCACATTCCAATTTAGATTCCAATTCATTTCGATTAAAATCGATCTAAGTGGTTTCATACGACCTTCGAGATAGAACGCCAACCAACGCCTTCATAAATCTCAATCGTTTCGAATTCTCTTCAATTTCGAATGTCTTTTTGCAATTACACGGAGGCGGTGCAGAAACACTTTAAGAGGGTATATAAGTTTTTCTAGTGAAAAAGATATCATTTTTTCGGTGATAACTTTTGAGCCGTACGAGGTATCATAATACTGATGCTGGAGGAAGAGATGATTCATGTATCAGCTGCAAAGAGTCGGTCAATCAAGCTATCCATTCCGAATCCAGAATTATCACTAGGCGAACGCGTTATGTGTTTCCGCGTTGATGGATGAGCTGGAACATATCAACTTATCTTTGGATTGGTTATTATATATATATATATATATATATATATATATATATATATATATATATATATATATATATATATATATATATATATATATATATATATATATATATATATATATATATATATATATATATATATATATATATATATATATATATATATATATATATATATATATACACCTTGAGATCCAAACCATTACATCACTGCCATCTTATTTTCCATTGATAATTTGTATGATAATAAAGAAGGCTTTGTTTTAATCGTTTACAATCAAGTGGTGACACTTGTTGCTTTGATTTAATAGGTATCTTAATAGCTTTGAATAATTAACACAAATAACATTATATATTTTTTTACATCAAAACGGCTGATCGGATTTGAGAATGTGAAAGTTCGGAATAATGTGTATTATCATCAGATTGAAATTCCCTGAGAATTTGAATCCTCTCAGATGAATTATTTTTACGAATGTTTTCCTCTGGGTTAATCTGAAGGGATTTTTGAAAACTTTGGAATGAATTTTCTCAGAAGTGGTTCAACCGATCGCGCCTCAAAACTATACAGCATCAAGTCAGATAGGGGTTCATGTGTGTGCCAGGTTTCAACTGATTTTGAATTTTCGTCTGACCTGTGGAGCGCGAACAAAAAACAAAAACCCCCCCAAAAAAAGGAACTTTTTTCGGTATAGTGAAATTGAGTCTTCGCTTCGCTCATCCAACGAGACAGATAATTGAACCATCCTCACCTAATTCAATATACTAGTCAAACGCGAAATATGCGTTCTAAGATGAGCGAGATATCTGAACAAGGTATAAAAGTCGTTGAAGTAGTTCTACCCTCGCTACTTTATCGACTCTAGTATTCTACACACCTTGATATCTAAATGAGCTATAAGAGTCGTTAAAGTAGTTCTACTCTCACCACTTCATTTACTCTGGTATTCTACACACCTTGACGTATATAAAGAATACTTCATTGTTGGTCAACTCTTGAATCTAGAAAGCAGTGAATCTCAACAGCTTAATTCTGTCATAATTTGTATGATATATTTTATGAATATGAACTGTTATTTTTTTTTTCTTCACAACGGCTAGTCAGAATTGCTCTCAGAATCGTAATGATGTGTAAAATCCATGTATAGACATCTAGAGTAAATTTCATCCCGTTTGGAGAGATTTTATTTCTCAACATTTTCCGCCCAGCCAAATCTTATGGGGTTTTAGAAACTTTGGGACGATTTTTATCAAAATCGATCCGACTGATTCATCCCAAAAACTATACAGTTCTAAGTTGGGTGAGCTTGCGTGTACAAAAAAATGTCATGTTCATCAGTCAACCCTTGCGACCTGTGAAGTGCTTAAAAAAACACACACAGACAAAGCCCTATAAGAGTGGGATGGAGTATTTGCTACGCTCATCAACTGGGAAAACGTGGGATGTGCGTTGTGAGACGAGCTTAGAAGTATGGAAATCTAGAATTTAAAAATATTCTTTCAGCTCTATCCACATTAACGGACCTTGGATTACTTCAAACTTTCAAAAACCTCACCTGAAACTTGTTGATATTTTATTGTGCTGCAACCTGTCGCATATATACACTGCAAAATCATTGCTTCCAATATTCAATAAAATGTACACTTTTATTGCGTTTTCTTTGTAATTCATTATCGAATTGTTCTGAAAGACACTGAAAATAATCGTCATCAAATTTGCTATATTCAGTGGAAATTTGAAGCTTTTGAAAAATCTCCGCATTTCAAGTATTTTCCATCCGTCTTGTTCTTACTAGTCAAACGCGAAATATGCGTTGTAAGATGAGCGAGATATCTCAATAAGGTATAAAAGTCCTTAAAGTAGTTCTTCCCTTGCTACTTTATCGACTCTGGTATTCTACACACCTTGATATCTGAATAAGCTATTAAAGTCGTTGAAGTAGTTCTACTCTGGCCACTTCATTGACTCTGGTGTTCTACACACCTTGACGCATATAAAAATTACTTCATCGTTAGTCAACTCTTGAATCTAGAAAGCAGTGAATCTCGACAACTCAATTCTGTCACAATTTTTATGATATATTTTATGGATATTATCAGTCATTTTATTTTTTTTTCTTCAAAACGACTGATCAGAATTGCTTAAAAAATCGTGATAATGTGTAAAATTCATGTATACACATTTAGAGAGAATTTCATTCCATTTGAAGAGATTTTATTTTTCAACATTTTCTGCCCAGCCAAATCTTAAGGGGTTTTTAGAAACTTCGAGATGATGATTCTCAAAATCGGTCCGACCGATTCATCCCAAAAACTATGCAGTCTTAAGTTGGATGAGTTTTCGTGTACAAAAAAAGCTTCATGTTGATCAGTCATGAGTCAACCCTTGCGACCTGTGGTGTGCTTACAAAAAACAAAAAACAAAAAAAACACACAGACAAAGCCCTATAAGAGTGGGATAGAGACTTCGCTACGCTCATCAATGAGGATTTCTCAAATTTCCCGATTTTTTTCCGAAAAAATGTTCCGACCGATTTTCCTGAAAAACGATGTCAGCCTTTTCTGGTATGACGGGAATGTGTAGAAGAAGTTTAGATATTTCATTACTAATATGTATCTTGAATTCCACGTGATATCAAGGGGTTCCTTGGCCAAATATATATATATATATATATCTTTCCCAGATAACCGATTAAATTGGGCCAGGGGGTGTTTCCACCGATTCATCTAGGGCAGGATTCATTTCTCCATCGGTTCCCGCCAGTTCCGACCTCCTCCTCTTCTTCTTCACCACTACTCTCCTCTGCTTCCTCTTCTCTTCCTACGAGTTCCTTCCACCGTTCCCTATCCTCCCACCATCTCTCATCTCTCACTACCTCCCATTTTTCTCCTCGATTACCACACTGCATTCTACTCCCTCCTGCCACCTTTCTCTCGGCCTTCCAACTCTTCTCTTGGCTCCATCTTTTTCCGCTAACTCGAACATAACTCTCGGAATTCTTCCCTTATCCATTCGCCGCATATGTCCATACCACCTGAGTCTCTCTCTCTCCATTTTGAATGCTAACCTTTCCACTTCCACTTCTTTCCTTATCATTCTGCTTCTCTTCTTCTCCAACTTTGACACTCCTGCTATGCTCCTCACAAACTTCATTTCTGCTGCCTCCATTTTTTCTGATCTCTCCAATTCAATGTCCATGTAACTGCTCCATATGTTAAAATTGGCAAGTAGTATACATTATAAATAAGTGTCTTCCCACTCATCGGAAAGTCTTGGTTCCAAATCAACTTCCTTACTTTTTGGAATAGTCCGTCCGCCTTTGCTATTCTCTTATTCACCTCAAGCTCCACTTTTGCCGTATTACTTACTACACTTCCCAAGTATGCGAACTCTTCTACTTCCTCCAGTTCCTGACCTTGCAGTTTTATTTTCTCTCGACTTTTTCTCTTCTCTCTCCTCATCACCATAGCTTTGATCTTTTCCGCACCAATTTTCATCCCAAACTCCTCGGTAATTTGTTCCCATCTCTCAACTTTGTCTTGCACCTCTTCCCTACTGTCTCCCCACACCAGGATATCATCAGCGTATATCATTGTCTTTGCATCTGCCCCTTCCTTCAATGGTTCCACTTTTCTCATCATCTCATCCATCACCAACACAAACAACATAGGTGATAGGACACTGCCCTGCCTAACTCCACTCTTGACATCGAACCACTCCGTCCTGCCTCCATTTGTTTGCACTGAAGCCTTGCATTCTCGATATAAACTTTTCACACGATCTATCATCCCCACATGTATGCCCTTTGCCCTGAGACTCTCCCACACCCTTTCTCTGGGAAGATGGTCGTATGCTTTCTCCAAATCTAGAAAAGCCATGTACACTCTTCTTCCCTCCTCCCACCTTGTTTCTACTAGTTGCCTGACAGCAAATATCAAATCTACTGTTGATCGGCCTGTTCTGAACCCATAGTGCTCTTCCCTTAACATGGGTTCCACTAGCACTCGCATCCTTCTTTCAATAATTCGTTCATACAGCTTGGCTGCCTGGCTCATCAGCGTCACTCCTCTGTAATTCTTACTTCTTTTTCTGTCTCCTTTCTTGAATATTACTGTTATTACTCCTTTCACCCAATCTTCCGGCACTCTCTTCTGCTGCCATGCTGCCTCCATCACACGATACACCCAATCCACCCCCCACTGTCCTGCTGCCTTCATCATCTCTACCACTATCTCATCTGCTCCTGCTGATTTACCATTTTTCATCCTTTTTATTGCCTGTGCTACCTCCTCTCTTGACACCCTCTCCACACAGTCCTCTCCTCCCTTCGCCGCTTCCTCCACTTCTTCTGCCCGTGTATCTTTTGCATTCAATAGCTCTTCAAAATGTTCTTTCCACATTCTCTTCAGTTCACTAGGTTCTCGAATCAGTTCATTATTCTTATCATACATGATCTTCTGCTCCTCCTTGTCTCTCCGCTTTTCTTTGATAATTCCATACAACATTTTCTTATTTCCCTGGCTATCTTTCTCCAACTTCTCGGCAAGCTCTACCATTGTCCTCTTCTTCTCCTCCTCAATTATGCTCCTAACCTCTCTCTTCCTCTCTAAGTAATCCAATATATTTCTCGCCGATCTATCTTTCTCCTTCCTGATCCAAGCTTCCTGTTTCTGCTTAACTACCCTCCTCACCTCCTCGCTCCACCATGCCGTCTCCTTTGCCTTCCTCTTCCCACTTGACCTTCCACACACTTCGTTTGTTATCTGTATCATTACTTTTTTGAACTCTCTCCATTCTTCTTCTACGTCCCTTATTTCACCTCCTGGTACTCTCCCCTTGATCAACTTTTGAAATTCCCTTTTAACACTCGCTTCTTGCAGACTCCATATCTTCAATTTTGCTTTTTTTCTCCCCATTTTTCTTGTGGCGTGCTCTTTGTTCCACTCCTGTCCGCCCCTTATTGTGGCCACTATGAGTCTGTGATCTCCATCCAATGCCACTGTTGGATTCACAGCTGTATCACTAACCCATCTTCTTACCTCCCTACTCGCTATAATGTAGTCGATCACCGTTTTCTTTTCTCCATCCCAACTGACGCGTGTTACCTTTTTATCTGCTCCCTTTTCGAACAGTGTGTTACATATGATCAATTCTTTTCTTACACACATCTCTATCAAATTAATTCCATCTTGATC
>OZ023338.1:15828298-15840022 GCA_964007535.1 Brachyptera risi | reverse complement strand
TTTCACACCGTGAACCCACGAGCCAATTTCAGTCAGGTTCTGTGTTGCTCGCTCTCGGACCGACGATGACTCCTGACGAATGGGATGTTATACGCTGTGTCATTGTTTCCGTTCTGTAGGCCTATTCGAAATTTCTGTTCATTCACTGCTATATCATCACCTGGAAATTTGATGATAATTGTATTGGAATTTTGAATATGATATTATATTGATCAATAAGAGAGATTTTTCATATAATCACACAACCTTGCCTCAACTTTTATACATTTTTTGGTAACACATCAATCAATATTCATATAATTTTAGTATACCGAACAGTAGCATAATATTTCCAAAATCGATCCATGATATATATTTGCTGTCACATAAAGTGAACGATCAAGCCAAATTAAAATGTGTCATGAAGAAAATTCACTTATATTAGCATACTTCCTGCAACTATAGCATATACATACGCAATCCACGTACATGACCTGTGCATAATTGAGTGTTATTTATGTGCTCAACATTTTCTCAAACCTAAACTTGAGCTCCGGACCAAAAAAATTGAATGAAACCGCGAGTAGGCCCATATGTACACTTGCGGTCACATAAAATGGTTTAATTCGAATATGAAATTCGAATTTAAATCAAATCTACATATATTTAAGTGCTACTTTTCCTTGGACGATATGCGTGGGCTGTGGCGTGTGTATGCAAATTGTCTGCTACAGTCTTATAGTGGGTACAAAAACAGTATATTTTCTCAAAGAAACATTTTAATACCGGATAGCTTGATCGACCACTTTATGAGACCACAAACAATCATCGCTTCCCTCGTGGCTCGCAGATCGGCTGGGACTACGGTTCGATCATGCTAACCAGTGGTCATGGTCACAATTCAAATTATTCACTATATTCGACAATTATTTGAATTTTGTTCCTCAGTCTTTTCATTTGAATTCCAACGGAATACTTGGAAATGTTAGCATGCAAACTGCTATGATGTAATACCGTATGGATACTTCAGAGACGTTGTCAGACAATTGGTTCCTCCATGGCTTGAATGACCTTCCATCCATTGTTTGAACAAGAGAAACCTATTCAATGATAGTCGCCATTACTTCTAAATTCAATGATACTCTGCATAGTATCTTGTTATGGAATTCCATCTCAAATGTTACAATATCGTTTAAATAATTTTTTTTTTTAATTTTTATTATTATTTTATCATCTCTTTATTGGCATATCACATAAAACATACATAAATCCCACACTATGACTCACAAAGCCGAATTGGGCTTGTATGTGGTATGAACACAATGATTTTGAAATTGACGTGAACTCATAATACATCGCATAATATAATACATTCTAGTTATACAAATGTGATGTATTTGCGATCCATGCAAGAAGGGGTAGTATTTGAGGGTTGGTACGGGGTCGTTGACCTGAATGCCTCCCGACTTGTAAGATGAAAGAAAAGGAAGCCAGTTGATGTTCCCTCGAGCTTGCGAGTGGTTTGGTGTCTGTGTAAGACTAACTTAAATAAAGCGTTAAATATAGCGTGTAATAATAAAGTTATTTATCCCTCAATCATAACACAAAGTATGTTACATTGGTGACAGCGGCGGAAATAATATAGATCCGATCAAATACAAACAGTGAGTATCGAGTGTTCTACTCTCGCGCGTTTTTTTATTATATTTATTTCTGTGACTGGACCTGGGTGATTTTACATAGTATTAGTGGTTCGTTGTATACAGTTATGAACAATAGTGCACTATTTCGCGCGTTTATTAGAAATTCTTCTTCGTGTAACACGGTTGTAGCGTCTATTATCGCTTTTCAGAACTGAAAGACCAGAATCCGCGAAACTAAAATCTCCAGTGGCGTAGTGTCGGGTACTATATTTCGTGTGTCAGCGGCGTGAGGTCCGGTAATCTATTAGAGACTGACATTGTCACGAGCAGTATTTTGCCAATTGAATCAAAATATTACCAGCGAAGGTTCAAGACTATTTATAAGAATATACATCATGTCAGCTGTTATGCCAGAAAAGTTTAGCGGAGGTAACTGGCCGGATTATCTGTTACAATTCAATTTGGTTGGTGAGCTGAATGGATGGACAAAGGAAAAGAAGTGCTTGGTTTTAGGCATTAGTTTGAAAGGTAGTGCTCTGGCTGCCTATAAAGGCATTCCGCTAGCCACTCGTCAAGACTACGATGCGCTCACCTCTGCTTTGGAGAAGAAGTTTCAGCCGGTCGAGAGAGTACACCTAGAGAAACTTTTGTTCTCTGGGAGAAAATGGGAGAAAGGAGAGCCATTAACCACTCTGGCGTCCTTCTTCAATGACCAAGTGACGAGAGCCTACCCATCGCTGCAATCCGATGCGCAGGCAGAACTCGCTCTGGATCGTTTCGTCGATGCCCTACCAGCAAATATTAGGTTACTGGTACGTCAAGGAGCGCCAACCAGCATCGAGACTGCACTTAGCGCGGCAATGCAACACGAAGCTGCTTTGGAAGTTGAAGCTACATCTCGGATCACCCCCAGCGCAGTACATTCAATTGGTGGTGAATACGCAGGCTCAGAGGCAAACAACGTCTCCTCAGTAACAAGTCCAAGTGCATTGGAGTTGATGCTCAAGGAGAACGCCGCTGCCATGCGAAGCATGACGTTAGCGGTACAAAACTTGGTCTCCACCCAAGAGAAACCACGTCAACAAGGACAACCGCAAAGACCTAGGACACGGGGTCCCAGAGGATGCTGGACTTGTGGAGAAGATGGCCATCGGCAGTCTACCTGCCCGAGGAACGGAGGCTATATCCAACCCGTTCAGTGGCAAGCACACTTTCCCCAACAGATTCTCCAACAACAGTTCCCTCCTAACTCGATCCAACCTTCAGCCGCATTATACCCGCAATTTTCTCAATATGTCCCCGCCCCTCCAATGTCGGGAAACGGCCAGAGGCCAGCCACGTAGTGGACTGGCCTTCAACTGAAATAACCTGTATGGAATCAGGTGTGATCAATACGGTGACGACTTCTAGTGCTGCTTATGTGAGAGGGAAAATTGGATCGATGGATATTCAAGTACTAGTCGACACAGGAGCCGCTGTTACACTTCTACATGAGGACGTTTGGAGGACGGCACTTGACTCCAGCAACTTACGTGAAGGAAATCACAAGATCGTCAATGCTAGCGGAGCACCCATTGCGACATACGGAGAGCTGGATGTCAGTTTGACTATTAATGGTGAGGAGTACATTCATCCAATGATCGTAACAGGTAATATAACTCAACTTTGTCTGTTGGGGGCGGATTTCTTGCGAAAACATTCTGGAGACGTGCTGATGTCGTCAGAGCAATTAAAATTGGGAAAAACTTTGACAGCATTAAGCGGACGACAAGAACAACAGATATGTCACGTGACAGTTAATGAGACAACTGTTGTCCCGGGGGGACATGAGATGCTCATCAAGGGCAGACTCTCAGAAATGATGGGTGAGTACGGTATTTTGGAACCATCACCATCATTTACAGAAAAACATGAACTTTTGGCTGCCCGTGTCCTGGCTCGTGGAAATATGGGAGATATCCCTGTAAGACTTCTCAACTCGTCAGATAAACCTGTCACCATCTACAAGGGTACCACTATTGGTGAGTTTTTAGAGTGGCTTCCGCCGTGTGAAGTTGCTGGTGTAGCAAACGACTTTGTCCAGCTGGAGTCTCAAGCATCGGTTTTATTCAACGTGGACTCTTCACACTTGTCGCGGGAAGAAGATAAAAAGTTGAAAGACCTCCTGGATTCATACCCGGATGTTTGCTCTTGGACCCCTGATGATCTAGGGAGGACGTCACTTACCTATCATCGCATTGATACTGGAGATTCTATACCTGTACGCCAACCTCCAAGAAGAGTCCCCATTCACCGTCGGGAGGAGATGCGAAACGTTGTGAACAAGATGCTGACTCATAACATCGTTCAGCCATCGACGTCCCCATGGTGTTCTCCGGTAGTCCTCGTTAGGAAGAAGGATGGGTCCGCCCGATTCTGTGTCGACTACCGTCGGTTGAATAGTTTGACCAGGAAAGACGCGTATCCTCTTCCTCGAATTGAGGACATGTTAGACTCACTTTCTAACGCGAGACTCTTCTCAACCCTAGATTTAACGTCCGGCTACTGGCAGTGTGAAGTTGCCCCGGAAGACCGTCAGAAAACAGCCTTTGCCACTGGTGATGGGGGTTTGTTCGAATTCAGAGTTTTACCATTTGGTGTTTGCAATGGGCCCAGCACCTTCCAAAGACTTATGGATGTCGTCCTAACTGGACTACAATGGCACACCAGCATGGTATATCTTGACGACGTCATTGTTTACGGTCGGGATTTTGAGGAGCACTTGAGTCGACTTCAAGAGGTGTTTGAACGACTAAGGGGAGCCGGCTTGAAGATTAAGCCTTCCAAGTGTAGATTGCTGCAGCCTGAAGTGCCATTCTTGGGGCATATGATTTCATCAAAGGGGGTGGCCACAGATCCCGCTAAGACGGAGGCGATTGAGAAGTGGCCTATACCCAAGACTGTTGAAGAACTTCGAGCCTTTCTTGGTACTACCTCGTATTATAGAAGATTCGTGGGACAATACGCTACCATCGCAGCACCGCTTCACCGGCTAACTCAGAAGGGAGTCCGCTATTCATGGGATGAAGACTGTGATGATGCGTTCAAGAAGCTTAAGGCCAGGTTAGTAACGAGCCCGATATTAACTTACCCAAATCCAAACTTGAGTTTCATATTGGACTCGGATGCTAGTAATACTGGAATAGGAGGTGTCCTAAGTCAAGTCCAGGACGGCCAGGAGCGCGTCATTGCCTACTTCAGTCGTTCACTGACAAAAGAAGAGAGGAGATATTGTGTCACTCGCCGAGAAATGTTGGCGCTCGTAAAATCAGCTCTCCATTTCCGGCATTATCTCTATGGAAAACCATTTCTGGCCCGCACAGACCACAATTCTCTTCGTTGGCTCCAGTCGTTCAAGGAGCCTGAGGGGCAGGTAGCTCGGTGGTTAGACCAGCTTGCTGGATTCGATTTCAAGACACAGCATCGTCCGGGAAAGTTGCATGGCAACGCGGATGGCTTGTCAAGAATTCGAGAAGAACAACAGGCAGCAGCAGTCACCAGTACCTGGGCCCCTCAGTGGGGGTCAACTGAGCTGAAGAAATTGCAGCGAGAAGATGCTGCTATCGGACACATTGCAAAGTGGCTGGATGCTGGTGAAAAACCACCCCACAATCAGGTTTCACCTCACGGTCCCGAGGTCATGAGTTTATGGGCTCAATGGAGTCGTATCTCTCTGATAGATGGGTTATTGTATCGACGATGGGAGGAGGAAGACTTACCGGACAGGCTTCAGTTAATCATACCAAGAGTTTTGAAATCGGAAGTCCTGAAAAGTCTCCACACCAGCAATGTCGGGGGTCACCTTGGATTACAGAAAACCTTGGAGAAAGTTAGAGAGAGATTTTATTGGCCGGGAATGCGAGATGACGTTGATCTGTGGTGTAGACAGTGCACAGGATGTGGGAGCAGAAAGGCACCAGTACCTAACACGAGAGCCCCTCTTATTAGTTATCGTACGGGGTACCCATTTCAAAGAGTGTCACTGGACATTCTTGGTCCATTGCCTCTCTCCCCTCGAGGAAATAAATACATCCTTGTGGTAGCCGATCACTTCACGAAGTGGACAGAGGCGTACGCTTTACCAAATCAAGAAGCTGCGACTGTGGCAGAGAAGCTAGTTCAAGAATTCGTTTGTCGTTTTGGTGCCCCAGTTGAGCTACACAGTGACCAGGGGAGACAATTTGAATCTCATCTATTTCAAGAGATGTGCCGCCTGCTAGGAGTGGTGAAAACTAGGACATCGCCATACCACCCACAAGCAGATGGAATGGTGGAACGTTTCAACAGAACACTACTTGCAATGCTAAGCCAATTCGTGAATGAGCGTCAGACGGACTGGGATGCCATGCTGCCACAAGTCATGATGGCTTACCGGTCGAGCCAGCACGCCTCCACCAAGTTCAGCCCATATTTCATGTTGTTTGGCAGGCAAATTCAGCTACCTCTGGACGTTATTTTTGGTACTCCTGAAAAATCATCGAAGAACGAAACATCGTACGTCCAAGGCTTGCGCGAGACATTAGCGGCGGCTCACCGTACAGCTCGGGAAAACCTAGGAAAAGCCCAAGAAACCCAGAAGGCGAGCTATGACCGCAAATGCTCAGGTCAACCGTTCAAAGTCGGGGATAAGGTTTGGCTGCTCAACACTGCAGTAAAGCGGGGACAAACGACAAAGCTTCATCGTCCCTGGAAGGGACCTTATGTCATCAAGAAGGTTCTGTCTGATGTGACCTATCGGATTCAGGCTCTCTGGCAGGGAAGGCGAGGGAAACGAGACGTTGTCCATTTCAATCGCCTGAAGCTATACGAAGCCCAGGAGGAAGGAACCGATGTGGTACCAGATGCTCATCAACAAGCGACGCCTAGGCCAACAACTCCATTCAGGCGAGAAACAGAAGCGTCTTCAGAAGAAGAAGTGCGGCCTTTCTGTTTAGTCACACTTCCTGACGTAGACAACGGCGACCATCTGAATCTACCTGATCCGGATCCCGAGATCCCTATTGTTGTTGAGCCATCTCCGGATAATCAACTACCAGAGTTACTAGCGTCTGCCCCGCATGAAGATGTTGCCGGGGAGGAAATATTGCAGCCGCAAGGGCCAAGAGTGCCTTGGCGAGATGGAGCTGCGGGACCAAACCATCAAGCAGCGGAAGTGGTGGAGAGGATGCCACCACGATATCCAATGCGCAGCCGGACGCAGCGGATATCCTACCAAGCGGGGTTTTAGTTTAATCCTAAATTTTACTTGTAATAGAGACAGTTAAGACACGGGTCGTGTCTTGTTCACAGGGGGGGATAATGTGATGTATTTGCGATCCATGCAAGAAGGGGTAGTATTTGAGGGTTGGTACGGGGTCGTTGACCTGAATGCCTCCCGACTTGTAAGATGAAAGAAAAGGAAGCCAGTTGATGTTCCCTCGAGCTTGCGAGTGGTTTGGTGTCTGTGTAAGACTAACTTAAATAAAGCGTTAAATATAGCGTGTAATAATAAAGTTATTTATCCCTCAATCATAACACAAAGTATGTTACACAAATAATACATAATATATCCTGGCTACACATTGTAATTTGGAACCTAAATAGGTCTTAAATAGACCTAAATAGACATGTAAATTGAAATATACATGGAGTGTAACAGTGATGAAAATATATATATATATATATATATATATATATATATATATATATATATATATATATATATATATATATATATATATATATATATATATATATGAAATTAATTTGAAAAAAATAGATGGTGATGATAACGCGAGTGTATAATAAATACGTGAGTACGAAATCAACCCTTACTTTGATGTCAAAATTGTTGATTGATGATTATTGTTTGCTTAACGACCCCCCCAACAGCTGGGTTATACGGGGGTACGAACAAGCAGTTGATAATGAAGTGATGATGAGTGAATTGAAAGAACATCGACAAAAACCCATGTCATAAGTGGGAATCGAACCCACGCCGAACGGTGACTTCAGTTTCTGAAGCGGTGCCTCAGCTGACTGAGCTACCGAGGGTGGCAGTAGAGTTTTTTTTTTCAATGTTTCGATACGATGTTTCAACACATTGTAGACCTAGTTTTTCAACATTTATGTTTTCGAGACATATTTCATATTCTATCCATCTATTATATTACATCTGCTGTTAATGGAAAGAAGTGATCGTTGCCCGTGATACATTATTTCAAAGTGGAAGATATCAACATTCGTGTGATTTGTTTACTCTTAATACCAATGATGATTATGTCCGGATATATATATATCACAGAAACGGTTTTTACTTATAGTGTGTTCCGGACTTTCGGAAACTGAAATACTTTTATCTGCGGCGGAAATTTAAGGTCACCGACAGCGCAGTCTCATGGTGTGGTAGTTCATTGGTTTTAAATAATTAAAATGGGGTGGTTCATCAAATTAAATTGATGATAAATATGATAAGACATGTTTCAAATTTTGAAATAATGTTCTTTGTTATTCGTTGCATATCAAATGGAATCCAAACAGTCTTTTGAGTTTTCCTGTGGAATCTGTGGCTCCAATTGATTATTTCACATCATTAATTTTCTAATCTCGTTTACTCGTGTGATTGTTGTCTGTTGAATCTACTATCTCTACCAATGGTACATTTCTATAGACACACTTGTTTCACTCCCACGCAAATTCAGAATCGACCTTGATTATTCACAACACGGTATATTAGCATGTAGACGGGTATCTAAACCTAAGCTCAATAGCATTTAATGGTGTATAATGGTAACGTATACCACAAGTATTCAACCCATTACCTGCATTCATCCCTGGCTATATTCGTGAACTCCCGCTGCACGTAATGTATGTATGTAATGTCGTCATCGGCAACTAGTTCAATGCTTTCATTTAGTCCAGGATATATCTCGACTATCTTCCGGGTCATCACATACATAATTATACAGAATCGGTATGGTATAAGCGACTGTTGTAATGAATTCGGATTTAGTATGTATATAATCTTATTCAGTGACCGTTTCTGATGATTTGAACTGTTGGTTTATTGAGGAAATGCATGTACATATATTATATTAGACGATATTATTTACTCAATAATGATTTTTTATTATTAAAAAAAAATGATAATTATTTTTCAATGATCTTTGTTGTGGTGATGACTTTCTTTCAACATTTCAAAATCAGCAAAGTAATCGAGAGTATTCTAATCATGATAATAGTTCTTAGACTATTTCATAAACAAACAATGTCTGGTTCAGTTGATCTCGTTATGAGGCCTATGTATTGAAGCTTATAGTTTAACACTTTGAATAACAAGTACCAACACAATTAGATCGACATACGCACGATCCTGATGGATTATAAAAGCATCTATTCCTAATAGAGACTAAATTGACAAGTCGAAGAGCTATTCTGATGGATTGTTCCTAATACGAAATCCGTATGTGTGTATCATTTCATGTTTACTCACATCTCTGTACAGATTATGGGAGTAATACACGTTCGATTAACAATGACATATTGATTTTGTAAAGCCTGTCAAAACTAGAACTGTGTGATGTCAATGCAATAAAGAAACCATGTAGTTTAGTAAGTAAACTCATTTCCATTATTGTATGAATAAAAACAAGCGCTTTTTTGCTCACTTCATGACACCAATCATTATCCTGACGCCTATGTTTCCTTGCAAACTACGTAATTACATTATTACAGTTGGTGTATTTATATGTACAGCTAGGCTAGTGTGCCTTAAATCCTACGTATACACTCGCAGTATGCTCTTAACTCTTGCTTGGCTAGGTGACCGTTTAATAGGAGGATTTAACGGCTCTCTAAGTACTAATTTCGTTGAGTGTGTATGTATATTTACTTCAACGCGCCACCCGGCTCTCTCCGAAACGTAATGCGATAGTAAATCGTTTGGACTTAGGTTTAATCTGGTTAGGTAGTGCGCAGGTATATGCCTATATATGCAGAACGCCCCCGCCTATCCTGTGTGCATGCTTACGTGAGAGCATCCAAAGAAGACTGTCGACTAGATATACTGAAATGAGAAGAGTATTTAATGGGAAACTTAACAGACAAGTTCCGCCCCGAGGAAGCTAAATTCAAAGTTAATAAACGTATTCAATTAATTAATCGACTTAAATCGAAGACTAATTGCCATCTCGCGTTCTCTGTTCGGAACTTGTGGAGGCGGTTTACGTTCTCTGTATATGGTTCGAATGCCACATTTTTGCAGGGATAAAGATCATGAGCCACACATTCGTTTCGTGTCACACTTCTAAAGAGCAGAAATAGCTGGAAGTAATGCATCCTCCACCGTTCATTCTACTATGTTCACACTGTTCTCCCATTTGTATTTCATGACGGGTGTTTGCACTTCACGAAGTCTACGGCTGTATCTATACGAGAGAAGATGGCCGTCTACTAATTAATTTATATGGTGTAACTTCGATATAGTTACATAATCTCGTTGCAACTTTAATGATTGAACACTTCTGGATGATGCAGTTGCGTTCGACCCGAACTCGACCCAACCCAAAAAATCACAATACATGAAAATAAGATATGAAAATGAAAGCTACATTCGTGTTTGTTATGTGGTGAACTACTATCTCTCATGGATACCAGTAGGCCTACAGCTGTTAAAATGCAATATCTTAATTTTGAAATGAATTACTGTTATGGTTTCGAACTGGATGCTATTAAATATCTTCGAATGTTTCAATGGAATCAAGTACGAAGATCAATATTCCGTGCACCATATGAATTAGCAGCTGTATCTCCCATTGAGTCGCCATTACGGTACTGAGTTTCCTGTAACGTCCTCCACTTTACCACCGAGCGTGACCTAACGCCGGTCTGGTCTAGCTAGCTGGTTTCTGGAGAGCTTTTCCTGTAATCAGGAGGAAATTGCACTTGGAATCGGTTGTCTGTAATTACCCAAGTTGTTCCCGCCAAAGTCCCAAATATCGAAACGCGTCGAGCAGATTCACCCGACAAGTGGCGGTGGTGGCAGTGGTAGTTGTTGGTGGTGGTGCGGGTGTGTGTGTTTGTGGACTTTATGTTGAGAGAAGTTTGTTAGTGTAACATTATCAGTTTGCCGCTTAGTCGCGATGGGGCCGGGTAGTGCGAAAGGGAGGGGTGCGGGGAAGGACACTTTCCGTTAAATCTACATACTATACTCAACTTGTTTGTACGACACTAATTCTAATTGTTGACTTTGCAGATGTGACGGCCATCCCTGTTGATACCATTACGTCCGAAGCGGGTGCCAATGTGACGCTCGCTTGCCCAGGGGTAACCGAACACTCGTTGGTCAGCATGCTCGAATGGCGTATGCATTTAGTGAAACTGGTCGAATATATGGGTGAAAGTACAACCGTTTGGGAGCACCGTCACCGTATCACCTTGTTGGCTGATTCGTTTGCGTTACACTTTCATCCGGTGACCGCCGAAGACAGCGCCGAATATAGCTGTCTGTTCAACAACCGTCCGAAGCCGGAGAAGATCGTCCGACTGGTCGTGCAAGGTAAGGTCATACGGATGGATTGCTTAGTATGAAAACAGTGGCGTAGTAAATTCCACACTCACTCGAGGTTATTGTATCATTCTGATCAACTCTTCATAAACACTTTTTGCTATCTCAAATATTGATATAAATATATTTTGATTTGCGCATCTGATCAGCGCATGCATCCATATACGCGTACATCAACTAACCGCCCCCCCCCCCCCCCCGTACTTCAAAATACAATATTGCTCAATCTACGAGTTCCTGCAGTATATATCGCTTATTGTCCACTTTAGCTACGCCACTGCCTAGAAAAGTCTTTGAGTCGTCCCCAAATATTATTGTCTTGGTTGGGTGCGACATTAGACTAATTATTATTGTGTACAAATGTGTGAACTCTGTTTAATTACATCAATGTATGTATATATTATGGATTAATCACTTGACTTGTTATTCACTCAATTAATTCTGTAGGGCTACGTATATTTGTTTACTTTATTGTTACAATTCTTGTATGTTTTCACATTTTCTTCCAAATACGCTAGT
>OZ023338.1:15805798-15825798 GCA_964007535.1 Brachyptera risi | reverse complement strand
CCAAAGGTGACTACTGACTGACTTCGTTAGTTCGAATTTGTCTCCTGTGGAACTGGGACAAGACAATACTACGACTAGACTTACTCCTTCTTTTTTCGTAGAGCTGCGTTTGTCATCAATTAGTCTGAAGGATTTTATTACGGGATTCTTATTAGTTGAACCAATTTGATCTCTGGTAGAAGTCTGGCCACTGGCAGCTGAGAAATCCGTTTTCTTTTCAGATGGACATACAATAGATCAATCTTCTTTATGAAAAACAAACCATTTTATTTAAGGAGAGGATGGAAGTATTGGATAGTCTACATGATATTGTTACATCAAAGTCCTATTTAACTTTTTCACTCGAGAAAACTTCCATGTGACAGCCGAGTTGATTCCGCTGTTATTGAATGAACCCTATTTCATAAATGCACGTTCTTTCTACTTCTCATTCGATATAAAAGTAACTATTTCAGAAGGCATCGATTAAAGATCAATACGATGCTTTGTAAAAAGTCACTATATACTATGAAGTATTCTTTTCGATCTCTATTCCTTCCGAGACGAATTTAACACGATTTGAATGTATTTCGACTTCATATTTTTCTTGAACTCAATTACAACTCGAAGAATAAATGAAACACAAGTATGCTTTTACTTCGATAAAAGCTTTCCTTCTATTTGGTGATATTTTCGATCAGCTTTCAAGCTTTTTATCAGATTCCATCGTTGATTCAATAATTTAATTTGATCACCTACAAACTTATATGAATTTGATACAGAAAAATTCAATTTACTCCGTTCGTCCAGTACTAGACATGTCCCTTTGCATTATAGTGAACAACTCAATATAAGTTTTTCTGTATTGATCTAAAATACACAACTCCAAGCACATTTTCAACACACTTGATGAAACCTACGGTTGTATTAATTTATTGAATCAATTTCGATACCAACTACCCGAGCTAACTGATGCGAAAACAGGAAACTTGTATTGTGCATGGCAAATTGCAGATCAAACATGACATTTCATTCGTATTTGATCAGTATCCAATATCCACCCTAATCTTGTGTGCGTTTCATATATCATATATTCACATATATATATATATATATATATATATATATATATATATATATATATATATATATATATATATATATATATATATATATATATATACATATATATATATATATACATATATATATATATATATATATAAATATATAAATATATATATATATATATATATATATATATATATATATATATATATATATTCATATATCCATATGTATAAATAAATATATTCATATATATATATATATATATATATATATATATATATATATATATATATATATATATATATATATATGAATATATATATGAATATATATATATATATATATATATATATATATATATATATATATATATATATATATATATATATATATATATATATATATGTGAACGAAATGTTGATTCGACGGTCATATGTATGAAAATAATGAATATTTCTATTTATTTTTTCTGTGAGCATAGCAATCCTTTCAAAAGTTGTTTCTGTGTCTGTCTTTTGATAATGACTGGTGCATTCCAGATGAAACGTCAGGTTTCTTCAGTAGATACATTCATTTATAATATATACGGTTCCACCCTGAAATATTTATCATTCTCATATATATATATATATATATATATATATATATATATATATATATATATATATATATTCATAAATATATATATATATAAATATATATATATATATATGTATATATATATATATATATAGATATATATATTCATATATATACATATATATATATATATATATATATATATATATATATATATATAAAAAAATATATATATATATATATATATATATTCATATCTATATATATATATATATATATATATATATATATATATATATATATATATATATGTATATATATATATATATATATATATATATATATATATGTATATATATATATAAATATATATATATATATATATATATATATATATATATATATATATATATATATATATATATATATATATATATAAACATACATATACATATATTGAGCTACTCTCAATGGTTCAGGTAGCTGAGGCACCGCTTCAAGTCACCGTTGAGCGTGGGTTCGAGTCCCGCTTAAAACATGCGATTTTGTGAACGTCCTTTCACTTATCATCACTTTGTAGTTTCTTAATCACCGGCTCATCCGTGCCCCAGTATAACCCAGCTGTTGGTGGGGCGTCCAGCAAACAATAATCAAAACAATTATCATACATATATTGAGTATATCATTTATTATATTCATAAGATACTTGAAGTTTCATATATATTCTATCAATCATCATCTTCAAATCAAGTTGAAGCCAGCATTCTAATAGCGCAACTATTTTCCATCAGAAATCTCATGTAAAAACTCGTTATTCGATCGTTTGCTAATTGGTGTAGCTTAGGCCATCATTATCGACAATAAACAAATGAAACTCGAACTTTTCTCACCTCCCTTGTTCATTCCTACTGGCCCCACCGAAACAACCCGTGTAAATTTATTACCCAGACACACGTACGTTCGCCTGTCTGTGATGAGAAGAATCGCGTCACGTGACTGTATAGATTAGTGTGTGCACCATATTCGGCTATTCTGGGTTTTGACTCCATAGAATGGAGCCGCTCTCCCGCGAGGTGGAGCTGCAACTGCTAGTGCTAGCTATAGGAGTCGAACTAATTATAGCCAAATGAAGGTGTAATTAGACCCAGCACGTGCCAGCTTGTTATGACAAGTTAGTTTGTTGGCAAAGAGGGGAGACGGGGTGGGTTACGTTACTTGATGACGAGAAGCCTGGACCAGCCGGTGAAATATAGTAGTGGGAGGGGTTGGAGTAGGTAGAGATGGTAGAGATGGATGGTGAAGAACGTGTGTGGTACCGAGCGACGCGGATGTTGTTGTTGCTCTGATGATGGTATTACTGAGCCTGTGAAAAGGGGGGAGTTGCCAACGGAGAGAGAACACTCACTTTAATGGTGGCCATGGCAATTACTTTTTGACATATCTTACACCTCGAAATGTATCTACCGCGCGCCGCTCGGCTCTCTTATCATTTATGTAGGCGAACAAAGGAATAGCAACGGTGTGGTTAGAATCGTCTTTGGTGTCTAACAAATCCAGTGGGAATATGGTGATGGTGGTAATCATTGTGTTTCTACTTAATGTCCTAACTGAAGACGAGGTTAGCTATACTCGCAATGTAAACCACATACACACATTATTTTGAAAAGCCCCTTTTACTAGAGCTTGCTTCTTACCGAGACAATGGTTGTGTATGGCTTATATCGTCAGCCGATAGGAGCAATTTGGGTTATAAAAGCTAACGTGAGACCTAGTTGATATTACTGATGACCAAACATCTTGTATAAGCTTCTTTTCAGCGGTCGAGTTGGTTTACGCCTTCTCCTCCTGCAGCTTGTTATAGGTCTTGTAGGCTTACGGAAAATTATGTCCTATCCCACAAATCAGGCTGATCTCTTCTGGAATATGAACCATATGAAGACGCGTGGCCATATGGAATATTGGTGGTAATATACTGGTATTTCATTCGAGGCACACGTGAGGAAGCTATAGCTCCATGCTAGTTGGAGTGACCGTTGTGGATCCCTTGCTCTGAGTTAACACGCACCTGATTACATCTGATCCGATTAGCATCTAAAACATCAGTCACTGAACTCATCAGATTCATGAGGATCACGAGAAAATCACAACTAAAATGGAACTCTTGATGATTAATACAAATAATGTATATAGAATTCAGTTTCATAGTGACAGAATGGGAAAATCAACTCTTATCATCGAAACTACAACATTTTCGAAATGGAAAACTTTCATTCAATTTTTTTTTTGTCGTATGAGGATAAATTTTGAATCATATGTATCTACCCTCTCTTGCTATCATCAGCATGAGTTCATGCACCACTGTGATATGGCACCCCCACTAATATCGTGTTTATAGTTATTAGTGGAGGTGCCATGTTTGTCGTCACTTTTAGCCGGAACATTCGAAAAATAATGATATCTTTATTAAATATCAATGATCGCTATTCATATTAACAATCGTATCGCCACTTGGGACTTATACTAAGAACACATATGATACAAATGTTGCGGAGTCATGTGCACCTCTGGACTTGGAAATGGAATCGAATGGGTTACATTTGATAATGCATTCTATAACTGAATCAAGATGATAACGGTATACTTACATAATTCAGTTATATGCTCAACACCATTAATCAGTATACCTATACTTTTTCTTCGAATATTTTTTGGAAATTACAATATTATAGATTCGATTGTTATCATAATTTCCCATTGAAAACTATAATGAATGAACATAGCTGTATGGACCATATATTAGATGTTGACGATGGTGATTGTTTGATTAACGACCCTACCAACAGCTAGGTGATACGGGGGTACAACTGAGCAGGTGATTATGGAAGTGATAAGTAAAAGGACGTTTACAAAAACCCATGCCTTATGCTCAACTCGAACCCACGCCCAACGGTGACTTCAGTTTCTGAAGCAGTGCCTCAGCTGATTGGGGTACCGAGTGTGGCTTACTATATATTAATAGTGTTATATGAGTGCGCATATTGTCCATCAAAGCTTTAAATCTTTGTGACCACCCAATCTGAAAATTAAAGCTCTTGCCTCGGTTCTTGTCACTTGCGTGGCTTAGAGATGTGCAATGGGACAGTTTCAACTCGAGGCTTCGCTTTTCCTCGATCCATGCTTGTATCTATGGATTCAATACTCACCCTTCTTTCTCGTGGCTTTATTTTTACATAAGCACTCTGAACATCAAAACTAATGGTCTATTAGATTTAAATCATCGGAATGAAATGGTAAATTTGTAATAATCGTTGGATACCCAAATGCTCACTCCGTGAATGATGAAATCTATAATCACGGTATATTTAACTATAGAATGTGTCACAATGGCTATATATTAGTACACGTATTATTTATGATCTTAACTAACCTTATATTGAATATTTCAAACGACATGCATCTGTGTTGTATATATATATATATATATATATATATATATATATATATATATATATATATATATATATATATATATATATATATATATATATATATATATATATATATATATATATATATATATATATATATATATATATATTTATTCAAGGCTCTGTCTTGCAGTATAAGATTGCAAACAGGCACAGAATGAAATCAATTATTTAAAATATAGAAAATTTACAATAATGACATTTTAGAAAGAATAACAGAATAAATATAATTCAACGAGAAACAAAATACAAGTTAATTGAATCCAAGAATGGTGGTAATCGAAATGAAATAGAAATGAAGAAAACTTTGAGAAAAAACGGAAGTCAATAAATCAATGTAGCTTATAATGTTCGGATAAGAAAATCAAGGAAAAAGGAATAGTGAAATGATGATAAAGAAATCGTGAAAAAATTGGAGATAAAAAAATGAAAAATAGTATGCAATGAAAATACAATTTGGAATCAAAGCTGAAGACTGTAAAGATGATGTAGAATTTGTAGAGATCCTCGAAGGGCGAGTAAAACGATGCTATAAATAAATTTGTTGTTGAGTCTGAATTTTGAAATTCTCTCGTTGGTCGGTCATATGCGTGCCGTGTGCACAAAATGGATAAACTGTGTATAGTATGCATCCTGCAAAGGCGCTGGCATTCCATGTTTTCACAGACTGAAAATAACAACATAAAAGTTCGTAACAGTTTATTATAATCTACCGGGCGTCGAGAGTCGAGTACTGTACATTGTGTCAGTGGCCGGGAGTAAAAGCCTCCTGACTACTGGATCATCATCAAAAAGCAAAACTGCGTCGTTTATGGCCGCTACTGAGAAATTCGTATACGAGGTGATGAAAAATAACAAGAGGGAAAATATCTGGAGTCTCACTCTCTCGATCTCTCTCTCTCTTTCTCTCTCTTTCTCTCTCTTCATATATATATATATATATATATATATATATATATATATATATATATATATATATATATATATATATATATATATATATATATATATATATATATATATATATATATATATATAGAAGATATATGTATATATATATATATATATATATATATATATATATATATATATATATATATATATATATAGAAGATATATGTATATATATATATATATATATATATATATATATATATATATATATATATATATATATATATATATATACATCCATATATTTATGTATATATATATATATATATATATATATATATATATATATATATATATATATAGAAGATATATGTATATATATATATATATGTATCCATATATTTATGTATATATATATATATATATATATATATATATATATATATATATATATATATATATATGTATATATATATTCATATATATATATATATATATATATACATATATATATATATATATATATATATATATATATATATATATATATATATATATATATATATATATGTATATATATATATATATATATATATATATATATATATATATATATATATATGAATATATATATATATATATATATCATGTGGCATAGCTCGCGACGGCATATATTTAGTTGTGAAAAATAATCGAGTTTATATCCCTGATGTGGGAACTGCCAGGGAGATAGACTATTTGCCATCTTCTCCAGTAGAAGAAGTAGACAACCACTTTATTCTCCCTTATCTTGTGAAGTAACTAAACACGTCCAGACTGATCCGAAAGTTTCCAACGCCATCTTACTTATATCGCTTTTGCTCATTTGAAGGCAAATATACCTGTCAATCTGACCAAAATTACATCAAACTCATTCAATGAGAACAGTTATGTCCAATTATTAATTCTACCAATTCGTCCATTGGAAAGTGATTGAAATGTTTCATGTTGAATGAATAACTTTTGTATCGGGTTGTCCATTCGAGTTTTAATCATGTGCCTGGCAACTCGTATTTTCCTCGAAGACAATATATATATATAGTAGAGAGAGAGAACTGTGTAACAGTCGGAGTAGTAGTAGTGTCAGAATGAAGAACGCTTTGTCAAGAGCAGTATGTCATCGGAGACAGTTCGGATCTTAGTCGTGATCTTAGTTTAAGCTGGGCTTTAAGCCGACATGAACGCGCGGTACTCACAGGAAATGGCGGCTGATTCGTAATCAAGTCTCACCGTGTAAAACGTACTGTCCATGTGTTAAAAGTGAAGAAATGACCAATTAACTTTTGATATTTGTGTCACGTAGGTGCTATCACGTGAAATTCCTCTCGCCGTTCTGAAAATCTCCACCACCGTTGGTTGTGAGGCTACGAGATGTATCTCGAGATCAATGCTCGCAGACCTTAAATCAAATCTCACAGCTTAAACAGTTTTTTCGTTACCTCTGACATTTTTGTTCTATCGTTAGAATCGAACCGAATCATATAACAGAGCGCGTGCGATCGGCAGCCTCCTGTATGTTTTCAGGTGTGTTCTGTATAATGCCTTCAATGACAGACCCACGTGTCTGCATGAGCGCCATTGCGTCGTCGTTTACGTCAAAGTTCTCGATTGTAGATCTATAGGGAACACGCATCATCTTGAGCACTCGACGAACGATTCCAAAATGGATAGGTTCAACTTTCACCGCATTTTGTTTTCTCACAAATGACATTAAAATTGATTCAATTTCCATTTTATACTTTTGGACATGTCATTCTGAATTCGCTATCATTTCCATTATGCTTGAATGAAATGAACCAATAGTTTACCATATATATATATATATATATATATATATATATATATATATATATATATATATATATGTATATATATGTATATTTATATATATATATATATATATATATATATATATATATATATATATATATAGATATGTTTATATATATATATATATATATATATATATATATATATATATATATATATATATATATATATATATATATATATATATATGGAATTGTCGCGTGATCATTCCGTCACAGTATGTTTAAGGGCTCAAAAGACATTCGTTTGATGACATGTTTGTCCTGGATTCAATTGTCAGTCTTGTAAAAGCATGTCGGCATAGTAAACAAACTAAGAGATGTAGACCGTCTTAGATGTAGTAAGAAAAGATGAGAAGAAAGGAAATGTATAAAGGAAACACTTTTCTGTGTGAAAGTTCCCAGATCACTGAGACACTGAGCTGGCTGACGCTCTACTCTATACTCCGTTCTGTTATACGGTTTAGTTATGACACATGAAACAGCAAAGCAGCAACAACTAACACCTATCGTGGTGAAAAGCAAAACCTATACAACAGGTTATTAGAGCTGTTACGGCGCGGAAGATGAAGAAGAATTAGAATGAATTGTTCGTTGTAGGCATGGAGGTTTACGTCTTTATAAAACACGTAAATAGGTCTACACCACATGCAAAGAGTGCTATACGGAGGGCGCACAATATAACTTGCTTTCTTGATTTATGATTCGTTTCGCCAGCTCCTCGTGTTCGTAACACACTTTCCGATTCAGATAATAAGCGTTTGTTCCTGTCGCCTGCGGATGCCATATCTTCTGAAATCCAAGACGTAACAATCTTCTAGATGATACGCCTCGGGAACCTCGGTTTCAGCACATTATCTAATTACGTTCTCTCATTGTCTTGAATAGAAATTAGGAACTCGTCAAGAAAATTACTCGTTCTGTGATTAATTTCGCTAAAATAAATCACAAGCGATAATGACTTTCTGTGATGATCGTTACATTCACTGTTCGCTATAGATCATTGTTCCAAACATACCAAGTGCATTATTGAGAGTGCCCAAGATAAAAATGTAATACTATAGTGAAAGTTTCATCACAAAATTGAATAGTGATTACATTTATAATTCTTATCATTTCAATTTCTTGTTAAACCAATTAACAAAATGGTGGGAGATTTCTTTTTGCAGATCTTCAGTCAAATTTTATGTTCGATACCAGTATACTGAGTACCTTTCTTCTTTTCTTCAACGTCCCAAGACTTATCGGCAAAGATGCATGCAACTCAATGACACACTGTGTAAAATGAAGTGGGCCTATTCTGCCATAAACATTGCGTTTTCTCGTTGAGCTGACTGAATGGCGCAGCCTGAGCTATACGGCGGGCGACTTGTCGCTTGTATACTGTTTAAAATGTCACCTTCGATAAATTATTACTGTCCAAGTTGCCTTCTCGTTATCTCATGTTCGCGATAGCGCACTGCTTTATTTCTCCACCCCCATTGACATTTGCATGCGAAACTTGAATCAAGTCTGACTTTAGTTGGGAGACAACGCTGAGGGTGAGGAGCTAAGGTACTATGGCAAAGGAGGGTGTGGGTGGACGGGGTAGAGGGTGGCGAGTGAGGAGGGATAAAACAAATTCTTCGCTTTTATAGATCTTGTCACACCGTCCTATTTTCAAGTCACATATAAATGGTGTTATTTTTTTTTTGTGTTTTGAAACTGAAGTCAAGTAAATGACTGCGTCATTTTTATGACGTCTCTACATGGCAGACGATTTGATCACATTTTATCGCCATTGACACGATCAACTGCCGAGTGCATGCATCTGCAATTATTTTCAAAAAATATACGGATCCTCCTCAGCGTTAAAGATATTTCTCTACCTTCATTTCGAACTTGTAATTATCAAATTTAGGGGAGAAGAGGATTATCGGCAGTTCATCCATACAAGATTATATTGCGATGACTTCAAAATATAGTGATGAGAAGGTACACAAAGAGCCAAGAGCGTGGACTGTGTTTCATTCTCTCTTCAGAGTTATGATTTCTCAATCGCCTTCGTACTTTTGTTATAGCCTATATACCAGCTTCTTCTCACTTTTACTACTTACTCACTCACTCTTACTCTTACTCTTTCATAACCGGATGATATTCCAGCACCATCATTCAGAAGAATACATCTAGATCCCTGACCTAGCTAAACAAAAATAGATTCTTTTTGTGACAACGCTTTTTTGAACCATGTGGCGACTATTTGTGCTGCTATTGCCAATTCAAAATAGTCTACCCACAAGGAGTACACTAATTATCTCGTGCCCAATATTTGACATTTTTCTCTTGAATAAATGTGTATTTCGTGGTTATAATATCAGGGCCTATATAATACCTCACATCTAAAATACCTCATGCACAATAATAGCAATCATATGCTTCTTACTAATCTTGAACTTACATCGCTCAAAACCCGTAAAATGCAAGAATATACCTCAATTACAGAAAAAAAAAATTTAAGCGGAAGTGAATTTTCTAGTATAGAGAGTGGTTAGTGGACCAGACATTAAAATTCCGACTATTTCAGTATAAACACAAAATAGAAGTTTGAAAGTGACAAGGGTACCGTGAGTTGAATTCCTAAGAGCATCCGTACTGAGACTGCAGGTGAATCAGTCACTAAAGCGCACCAGGCCGTCATTCATGATCGGCCTATCGGGGCTTGATTCTTGTCGTAGGTCTCTGGAGAGCACCCCACGACCGCTTCATTCCCACTGTCCAAAACATCGAATCAAATTGCCTTCATCTCATTTTCCCACCGTCTCATTCATCATTCATCGGCGCTAATAGATCTTAGTTATCATCAGAATGCATGGTTGAACACTTTATATTATATAAAGAAAAGATAAGAATATCTATAATTTTCTAGATTCAATCTGTTTTCATTGAGATGAATAACAAATGATGAAGCTTTTCAAATAACTCAATATCATCTTGTTGAAATTTACATTCAATTTCTTTAATTTTCAAAAGTGTAGATTGATAACTCTTGATTCTATCACGAGTTTCAGTGTGATGTGAACCAATTGTATATATGCAAATCTTGTATTGTATAATTATCAGCTCGAAATGGACAAATAGCCAAGTTGTAAAACTTCTGATTTCTTCGATATACTATCAGATGCTTGAATGTGGTTTAAAGAAAATATTTTGAATCGTGAGATGTGCGCAAAACATCGATGTAGCCGTGTAGAGCTAAAAGAAAGCTAAATTATTTGGTATGCTAATGAAAGTACAATGTTTGTTTCTCTCTGTCACTTGCTTCAGGGGTCGAAGAGCAATCTTATCAACCTGAGAGCTTTTGAGGTAAAACCTATATTGTTCTAAGCTGCAGTGTTATACAATTGTGGAGTGACGATTGACGCTGTTCCATATACATAAGTTATATACACCCAGCTTTCGTATCAGAATGATAAACATTCTATAAAACTATGGAAATTTGATATTTAATTTCGCATTGATTGACGAACATGGTGACAGATGCACGTATATACCATTGATCGTTCCCTTTTTTTGTCAAATGTACGACTTCCTGATCGTTTCTCGAGGATTCACTTGATTTTTGTAAAACATTGAATTGAACAGTTCCATAATGCTGAGCATTGTACTAACTCGTGAAGAGTTACACAGTTCCTTTGGGACTTTTTTCGAAATGACTTATTTCACAAATAGAGATGGCTGTTCCGAATATTCTCAAAATCATTGCGCAATACAATTTAATTCCGTATGGGTCATACTCATACAGTTCTCACTCATACATTCTCATTTCCATCAATTAAATCGTCTGACCTGTATAATGCTCTCAATTAATTTTAACTATACAAAATATATTTTATATAAACCTTCATTTTATGAAAAGACTATGCCATATTGCCATTATAGTATGACTGCCATTTTTGGAAACAGCATGGAATTCAGAATTATTTTTACAAAGTGAAAAACAAAAAAACGAAGATGATAGAAAACTTGAAGAATGAATGAATCATGTTACTGACATATTATAGAAAATAAGAATGTGAAGGATGAGCATAGTAGATTTATGGCATACGAATACAAAGGGTATTATAATGGACATTGATATAGATGATTGTTCAGTGTTGAGATGGAACCTATTGGCGCCAAAAGGCATACAGAATAATGAAATCTGTATTCAGTTGAAATCTTTTACATAACTCGAACAAAACAGTTTGTGGTAGTGCATCTTGCTCCTATAAATAGGCATTTCACAGTTTTTTTTATCAACTTTACACGGGCTGTGTGTAGGTATGAATTTTGTTTTGTTCATACATATATATATATATACATATATATATATATATATATATATATATATATATATATATATATATATATATATATATATATGTATATATACATATATATATATATATATATATATATATATATATATATATATATATATATATATATATATTTATATATATATATCTATATATAAATATATATATATATATATATATATATATATATATATATATATATATATATATGATAATTATAAACTATATTTAATTAATTATTAACTATAAAATCCAATATATATATATATATATATATATATGATATATATATATATATATATATATATATATATATATATATATATATATATATATATATATATATATAGATATATATGTATATATATATTATATATAACACAAATGGACAGAGAAGATTAGAATATTCTGTACCACCTATTTTTGATGATCCACCCACAGGCTCAGAAACAATAAATACATTCAAAGTGGTAAAACGAGAGGTAAAGAAATGGTGCATTGAAAATATTATATTATGAATGTTTCTCTGTTTGTCTCTACTTCATAAAATGTACTTCTCGTGAATAGCATGACGTAAATTCTCTTCTTACATGGAAATTCTTGTTTTGTTTTTCACTTACTTATAAATTATGTTCTTCGAGATAAGGTTATTGAAGAAAGAAACGCATATTTCTGATTCCAATGAAACTCAGGTATATCAATCACTTGTCTCTTCATCTAGTCTTTTGTTTCTAAAAATGGATTGCAAATCTGATTTACAGAATATGATTTTGCTATTTACTTACTACTTATTTTTAAGATATCTGAATTGTAACCTCCACATTTCATCATATATCCAAACACGAACACTGCACTTGATTATCAGCATATTATTGAACTGTAAATTCTACCATTTATGATAAATGTTCATATATTGTATTCTATATAATTTGTATCACTAAAGTATACACATACTTTGTATACACCTATCCCAGATGAGCCTGTTTCAGTTTCAGGCTTTGTGGATATTTTATGAGAGTTCAACTATATTAATAGCATTGTATAAAAACTATTCGAATGTAAAATGAATATATATATATATATATATATATATATATATATATATATATATATATTTATATATATATATATATATATATATATATATATATATATATATATTTACTTTCATTACGCCTTTAGGTTTATTACGGTCCCAATGACTCGCGTATATGTTAGACTCCTTGGTCCGTGTATGTAAATATTATATATATATATATATATATATATATATATATATATATATATATATATATATATATATATATAAATTTATTATTATTATTATTATTATTATTATCATCATTTGTTTTGTATTCTTAAATTTGTTTTCAAATTTTTCCCGTTTGTGGTGAGTTATTAATAGTAATAGTATTTTTGTTCAAGCATTCTAATTATTGGAGAGCTAGACCTGTTTCTATGTTCACTCTTATTTGGGAATGTTTTTCAATCGTTTTTTCTCTTCATTTAGATCTCTTTTCATTCAGGATACTTTTTTTTCACCTCGTCGATATTTTGTTTACTCTCACCTCAGTTCAATTTACGAATACATCTTCAGATTGAAGTTTATTTTCAATTTGTTATCTATAGAATATTGTTCCAGACATGTAATTATTTTTGTTTTGTATTGTTCTGACCTTGAATGCCTTTCTATATTCTAAATTATTCTCTTAGTATCACTTCAAATCTAAACACCCTACTTTTCGGCACTGAACCTATTCTTTTCTTACATCTTAGTCTGAACTTTACATATAATATATATTCTCTGTTATTTTTAACCCACAGAAACCTTCCCAGGTTTTTGTGGGAAAGAGTTTAATTCAATTTAATGAATTGTTGTCATTATTCTCATTCTTGTTCCTAATGTATTCTGTCATTTCTCTATTGGTGCTATTTCAAAACCTTTATGTGTATATAAAATTGATTTGATCAAAAAAAAAATCATTATTATTGTTATCATCATCATTATTATTATTATCATTATCATTATCATCAGCATCGGCATAATCTATCAGCATGATCATAATCATTATCACCAGCATAATCAGTGCTGACAAGTTGGGAAAGCAGCTTGGCGGAGTTTTATACAGAATTTGTAAACTGTTTCTGATTATCAATAAAAAAAAATATATATATATCTATATATATATATATATATATATATATATATATATATATATATATATATATATAGGCCTATATATATATATATATATATATATATATATATATATATATATATATATATATATATATATATATTATAATGGTTATTTTATGAGCTCAAAATACTATATAGCATATTGTACGAAACTATTCAAATAATAAAAAGAAAAATGAAAAACAAATCCACATATTAACCTCTTTTAGGCTTCATTATGTTTTATGAGCCTATAACCATATATAACATCTCACGAAACTATCAATTGATGAATAAAAAATTATTATCATCATAGTTTGATTGACTCAGCCTACATATATAGCAGTTAAGTCACTCATCGCTCTCTAAGGTTTTTACTAGCCAAATGTCCATATACACAAGGGAGAATAGAACTGATCACCTCCCTTATATATAGCCCTGTAGGGTCGCTCTATTTACTGGAAAATTGAGAGATTCTCTTATAATATGTATTACCGGACTACTCCCACTCCTAATCTGTATATTTCGTCTACAATATATATTGAAGCTATCTTTCTTTCTCCTTCTCTCTCTCTCTCCCTCTGTATTATATATATATATATATATATATATATATATATATATATATATATATATATATATATATATATATATGCACACATGCACCCACCCACACTCACTATTTCCAAGAAGGTCCAATACACGAGTCTTTGAAATAAATCATGTTTGCTGCCTCAGCCATGAAAAATGACGTGATATTATAGAAGTGCAAGAGTCTTCATCTTGGTTGGTCCCCTATCCTATCGCCCCGATCATTCCTAATTCCTTTTTATGAATGCCTTCTATCTGCCACCCCATCCCAAATATCAAGGAAACAAAGCGTCCATCAACGATGCGCAAAACGCATTCGTTTGACAGCTTTCTTTCCCCTCAGCCTCCGACGTTTTCTCATGCGAGTGCTTATATCTTTTCCCGGCCTGGTGAATACAACTATTTCGGATAAATGGATATCTCCGTCACGATTTTCAGCCTATCCTTAAACTCCCAGCGCCCTTCTCCACTCTTCTCTCTACCCTTAGGCCACCCACCCTTTTTCAAAGTCTTCTGCTTTCTTGTTAGCATAATAAAAAGTGAAGCATTCAGTCAACCGTAACGGCTGAAGAGATGGCGGACATAGTAGGATGAAGGGATCGCAATGCATATATATATATATATATATATGTAACTGTGTTTCTCAATTTCTCTTGTTTACAAAGAATTTTTATGAGTTAGCACGAGTTTGTTCCAATGGTTTATAATTTGTGTCAAGTTGCGGCACGCACCGCCGTTTCCAAGCCGACTTCATTGCCGCGTTGCCAACAGCCAAGATAATCGGTAATATGACAAATTGAGAGACTGGAAGGTGTGCCAAAGCGTTAAGAGGCCGCTTTACATCTTGCCTACCGGCTTGATTGCAGACGTTCGGGGCCCAAGTTGGCAACGAAAAACCAATCACCGTATCAACTTACAGTTTTTGACTAGATAATCACTAGCATTAAATACGTGATCGTACGAAGAGCTTTAGTTCGTGGGATGTTTTCAACCCTTTCAAAATAATTGTCAAAAATCAACTGTTTCTACCTGTTTTTCATGGTTTTTACGATTTTTCCAGAGTAATATGATATAGAATTATGATTCTTACTGAAAGTCGAGGCACAGATATACTCACTGTTGTTTCATTGCAAAAAGATTTAGACTGATTGGTCCTACCGTTTACCCACCATGTGTTGGGAGCTAAAGGCCTGTATTAACGCTTTTTGCGTCCCCCTATAGGTTTTACCATAGGTTTTACTCATGGGTTGTGAGATGTAAAGCAGCCTCTTAAGTGTAGCGCGATTAATTTCGAGAAGCATTATGCTATTCACAGGCATTTCAATGTAATTCTGAATAAGTTTCTCCATTCTGTATGGAAGAGTAGAGATTGTAGCATTGTAGTATTGTTACCAAAATGAAAGAAGCAAATTTTAATATCGCATTCAAATTGCTTCATCCTTCAAATATTCTTTGCGTTCGTTTTGTCTCGTATTTTTTGGTTATTTTATTATTGGTCGTAACGATATCAGGCCTTCAGACTTTAAAATGAGTGTGGTGTGTGTTCGCCATTCACACAGGAGTCAATTCTTTCTACTGCCTCTTTTAATTAATTCATTCACTTTTTTAACGTCATTTTTGCTCTTTCATGAATGATCGTAAGAGCGTAAAAAACGTAGTTTCACCGCAGATGATGGTGTCTCGGAAGCATAAAAAATCGAAGTTATTCGTGACAAAAGTATATTAGAAAGAAATGGCTTCATAATGCCAATGTCGATCGTCTCATTTGAATATATTTGAATGATGAGAAGGTGACGTACGTTGCTCATTGAGATCTATCGCAGTTTCCACCACGAAGACCGAGGGAAACCGTGAAAAACCTCGACCATGCACTCTTGCATTTAGTATCGTAGATGAAAGTAATTAGGTGGTAGTTTATGAGACCGATATCTAGGCCCACTATGGCCTAGTCTACCAATGCTTGTTAGCTGGACCTAGTAGGCCTAGCTTCATGACAGGCGTATATGCTTTTCTGCTTACTTTCAAATGAAAATCCTAGTGATATCACAATACAATACTCCTGTATTTGAATACTGAAGGACCTTATATTATTATTTGATGGATGTGTATATGAGCGAGAATGGCTAGTTGCCATTGCCAGATAATCATTTGAAAAAGTGTTGAGAAATCAAATATTTTGTCCTAGTATAGGCAACGAAATATATGATGTTCTGATGAATCCATGCATATTCTTTGTGTCAAGTCACAAGTTTGTAGTAGTTCTCTTAGCTGAAGTCCAGATACCCAATGGAGTGGGAGCGACTTCATTACGGAATGAAGTAAATTGATAAGAGTCCTCGCTGCGCTTATCTAATAATCAAGATATGATTCGAATGATGTGTCTTTGGATTATATTTGAAAACTTGTTCATTAATACTAGCGAATATGAAGCGTAAAGAGCTGTGATGTCCCCACCAAAAACAAAAACTTTTAAAAACAGGGATCCATGCAAGTTCTTGCCATCTGAGCACTTCGGGATCTAAAAGTAGTGATACAAAATGTTTCGGCCAAGCTAACTCTTCAAGCGAGGGAAAATGCATGTGTAGATAGATATCAAGCATATACCGGTAATGTAAACGTTCGGTAATTATATCTAGGCTTAATAGCTTTTGACATGGTGAAATAAAATGTGCGTGCCAATTTTATTTCTTCATGTCGGAAGCTATCAAGCCTAGCCTATAGTTATAAATACCGAATGTTTGCATTAAATGTCTGTTATCTATCCACACCAATACATTTTACCTCTCTTGAAGAGTTAAAGGGCATAACAATTAACAACCCTGAAATTACATTTTAACGATTAATGAAGATATTCATTTCCCCAATTTTAGAGAAAATTGGAAATCATAATCTCAATACCTATAATTAAAAATAATTTACTTGCTCGGGACCCGTCCCTTTTCTGAGGCGTGACGTGGACATTACTCGATTATGTTCATGTTTCTATGTATAAGCGGTGATGCTTACGTCATGACGCATGGGCCTCTAGAGGACAACAAATCAGTTACATCTTCTGAAATTGAGATGGTGATTTCTGGTTTTCTCTTAAATTGGGGAAATTAATTATTGCCATCATTCATTAAAATTTAGATTCAGGGTTGTGATGTAGTTCGACTTGGCCAAAACTTTTCATATCACTACATTTACATGTCAAAGTGTTCAAATATAGCAAGGGGCTTGGCTGCCTGTTTTTACAAGTTCTTGTTTTTGGTGGGTATTGAATATACCGGTAGAAAATCGTTCGTGTATATAAAAATATCTGAGGTTAAATACGATCGATCTATTTCGAGTCAATTAATATATTATGAAACGAAAATTGAAATGTTTTTATTTTGTCATTACCGGTAGGCCTACTACTGAGGTGATGTGCTATACTTATAGCGACCCACCAGTGTGATAGTAGATCTCATTCCCAAGCCCGACATGGGATCAAAGACAGAATTCAGTTGGCTTTCAACTTCCTTATGAATGTCTAATGTTTGACAACATCACACATGTGGAGAAAATTAATGAAGGGCTAGAAGGGATCTGCGAAGAGCTATAGGCTATGTGGAGAACGGGTAAGCTACATGCAGCTAGCACAGCTAGCTTCCATGTTCTCAATTTAATCATGCAAACATTTATCAGCTTCTGGTTCTGCTGGATATAGATAGATACTAATACTAGATAGACAGTAGATAGATCGCGGGCGACTAATCCAATCCAACTAATACAAGTTGAAACTGAATATCAAGTTTTTGAGATGTTAGCGTAGTTGCGTGTACAATCTTTTCAAATCATATCCAAATTATAACACAGCATGCCGGTACCATAATCATATTTCGAACGGTTTCTAGAATACTATTGCTCATTTTTTCACTTCTTATGAGTGAATATCAAGTGTGTGGAGTATTAAAATAGCTTGTGAGACGTACGTAGGAAAGATTAGAGTGAAGGTAGGCCTATGAATGGTAAATGATCGGACATGTTTCGAAATTGACACAATTTATACTTCAAGTAGGTTTATAATATGAAAATACCTTTCAATATATAATATAATACATTCAATAGCACTTTTTCGTGTTTTACCAAAATGTGATAATATGAAAACGAAGATATTTCAGAGAGAGAAGTGTTTTTTTCATCAATTCATGCATAGATAGTTTTATAAATGCTCTTTTACGAGAAACGTTTGCAGCGTATATATTGTACATGCTGGTGGTGCACATGCAGTAAAACAGAAAAAAATGATTATAAACCAGACAATGCAGCCATCGTTCCAAGTTTTCTCAACGCGCGTACATGTTTTGTGTTATAAGTTAATTACTTTTGTCCACTTTTTACAATTTGCATTTAGTATAAAATGCAAATATGAAAGCTTTCAACACGATTTGATTCATCTTCTCAACTGCAAATAATGATCCGTGCAAAACTATATGAAACGTTTTGAGCGAAATACGTAGTAAATGTACAACAAAAAGTATATGCCGGTGTAATCAAAATCCATGCTTCACACGTTGAATAAAACAGGGGGAGCAACGATCAAGTTTCTTATTGAACTTTTACGATGTCACGACGCTTTCAACTTGTGAATAGTATATGTCTCTCTGAGAGGAAATTCCTACCATAATCGGGCGCCAATATTTTCCTACTTGCGACCCGCGCGCGTTCACCGCGGTTTTTGTATGTGTTGACAACTTCTATAAAGAAAAGCACGACACCGCTGGGACTCATTTAACGAGCTGGTAACTATGGCTATATACGTGGCCCTTTGCGTCGTACAACCCATCTCGCCAAGTGTTTGTACACTAGACGAATCCAGGCTCTAAAGCACCGTCATCCAAATGGGCTGGCAGTGTGCCGGCCTATACGTCTGAAGGCCGACGTCTAGCCCTTCGTTCCGACGTCGTTGATTATCGTACTTAAGGGAGAGAATTGAGATGTATTCCGTACGTGGAAGATCTTAGGGTAGCCATCTAAGATGTGGGATGATGTT
>OZ023338.1:15740798-15800798 GCA_964007535.1 Brachyptera risi | reverse complement strand
TTGATGGAGTTAATATGTTGATTAGTTTATTTTCCTGATGATTAAATCATCAATACTTCTTCACCAACTTTCGACAATACGTTCAATGAATACATCTCTATAGACATCTTGCCAGCCATAATTGACGCACATATTATATTCTGTTTAATGAATTATGTTCAATGATTTTGTCGACTGGGAAAACGCTACGTGTTTCCCTCGCGTTGGAAGGATGAGCTGGAAAATTGGCGCTAGTAATTTACTTACTATACCCTACTGTGAAGTCACCTGATCTCAACAACCCTAACCGTGATAGCCCAACCCAGGCATGAGGAAGTTGTTAAACCTGACCTTGATAACCCTAACCAGGATAGCCTAACCCAGTCAGTAAAGTACGTTAGATCAGGTCAGGTCCGAGTCGGTACTAAACTGACCTTGATAATCCTAACCATGATGGACCTAAAATTAACATTACATTCTGGTGATGTGGGCTGGACATGATCTCAATAAAAACTAAATGTTGAAATCATTGATTGGGTTCTTACGAATATCGGTGATACTCATCACTCATACAACATTTTTTTTTTTTTAATAACATCGAAACTTGATACAAAATCATTGTTCCCCAATCAAGGCTATGGATGAAAGATAGGATCGTTTGGACGGGGCACCACAAGGGCGATCTTACCACCCCATTTTGATTATTTAAAACTAATGGTCTTCAACACCAGGACTGCGCTGTCTGTGACCATAATTTTTCGCAGTAGATAAAAGTCTTTCAGTATAAACACACGAATGTTGATATCTTCCACTTTGAACTAAGTCTCTTGGGCAATGATTAATTACTTCTTTCCCTTGACAGCAGATGTAAAATTGATCATTATACAAAAAGCACAAATTAAATTAGTGATAGGCCTATAATGTTATAATTAGGCCTATCGCTCTACTATACAACATGGACTATATTTCTAATGAAGCTGTTTTTTTTTTCAAATCATATATATTGGGTTTTAACGACGCACTGTAATGATAACCAAGATCTATTGGCGTCGAATGAATGATTGATGAGATGATGGGATGATGAGATGAAGGTTTCTTAGGTATCGAGAAGGATGGTGGGAATTGGAAGCGGTCGTGGCCTATATTGTAGGAACCATCCCGGCATTAGCCTGGAGCAGAGGGAAACCACGAAAACCCCCTATGAAGATGGACAGTGGCGGAGATCGAACGAGGTCCGATATTTCCCTTCACCTCCCGGATCGCATGAAGTGAGTGCGTTAACCACTCAGCTAATACATGTGCCGGTATAAAGCTGTTCTAGGGCCACGTTACAATGAATAATCGGGACAGTGGGATATCCGAAAGAAATTCTAGGTAGCTAGAATTATCGAGATAAACTATATATATATATATATATATATATATATATATATATATATATATATATATATATATATATATATATATATATATATATAAATATATATATATATATATATATATATATATATATATTTATATATATATATATATATATATACATTTAAATATACATATATATATATATATATATATATATATATATATATATATATATATATATATATATATATATATATGTATATATATATATATATATATATATATATATATATATATATATATATATATATATATAGGCATATATATATATATATATATATATATATATATATATATATATATATATATATATAGATATATATATATATATATATATATATATATATATATATGTATATATATATATATATATATATATATATATATATATATATATATATATATATATAGGCATATATATATATATATATATATATATATATATATATATATATATATATATATATATATATATATATATATATATATACATATATATATATTTTTTTTTAATTTTTCATCATCATTATTATTTGAGCCTCCTTTGATCAATGTAAGTCTCTGTTATAGAGTGTATCTACCTGGTGGCAACATTTGGTGAAAATTAAAAACAAATCGAAGATTTTTATTTTCAATTTTTTTGGGGGAAATTATTCGAAATATTATTTTTCTTAGGAGTGATCGAACCGATCAGAGTCAAAAACTTGAATGAAAATCAATTTGTGTAAGTATAAGTTCACGATGAAAATCAGAATAATCGATAAAATAATCCGACTATTATAGTGCATTTTGTCGCCTTTTCGTCAAATAAAATAAAAAAATTCAATTTTGTCGAAGTTGGTTAAACCGATTACTCCCCAAAACGATACAGTTCTTAATTGGTTCAGTATTTGAGACATGTATCCATAATGGAGTCATAATGATCAATCAAACATTCCTACTTGTGGAGCGCAAACAAAAACCGAACAACTTAACAGAGGAAGATACATCTCGGACCCAATGGGAGCCTTTGCTTGTCTCATCTCATTATTCCATCAGTTAAATAACCAATGAGTGTTATCGAAACGAAGCCCAGATCAACTGAACATCATGTAATGTGACTTTCGAAATTACACTAGAGCCACACCCTTTTGTTTGCTATATTGTCTCTGCCTGCTGCCACCAACTTGTTATATTCCTTCTATTTACACTATACAGCACGGCTAGGCAATAACCAAACCAGAACCCACCGTGTAGTTGGGTTATGTATGGAGTCGTCTGATTAACTACCTGAGTGTTTGGTGCCTAATCTAACTAAGCACACGGTTCCGTACGTTATACATAGATGTATACATTGGTATTATGCATATGTCGTGCGATAGTACTGGTTTCGACGGGAATGGGACTGACGAAATCGTAGACAGGCTCAAAACTTGCGCTGCATAGCGACAGACCGAGATCCGCCGTGTTGGCTATACTAGGAGAACGCCATATATGCGTTGTTGGACGAGCGGATAGTAATAGTATGTCGACTTGTTTGCTAAACTTTTGCCTACATTCGCCAATTGGGTGACATTTAAGTAAGAAATGGGTAAAAACTGCTTTGAGTGCTACCAATTTAGCACATTTTATGGCTTTTCTTCAAAATGGCTCACCCGATCAAGCTGAAAGTTCTCATAAATGTGTATCAAAATGTAACTCAACTTCGCGCGAAATATCATTTTTTTTGTAAAATAAAAATATTTTCTTTTTTTTCCGCTGTGTTACTCCAATGGGTATATTTGAAATTTCTAAAATTCATAAAAAAAAGTTACCATCCGATAATGCCACAAAACTATACAGATCTAAGTGAGATGTGGAAGCTTAATTTTAAAAGTTTGAAGTTAATAGCTGTAGCCGTTTGACCTGTGGAGAACCGACAAAAAACATGAAAAAAAACATAAAAACGAACACCAATTTTTGTCAGTGTGTCAAATTGAATCCTCGCTAAAGCTCGTCCAATTAGTGTCTTCGTAATATCACTGGAATGTAATGCCGTTTGATATCAAAAACGTGACACGGATTAGTCGGATATTTTCATTCTTGATCGGTCGATATTCGTTAGATTCGTGAATAAAAAATGATTTGCTATGAAAATGATTCACGATGAATAAGAAATAAAATCTCAATCATTTGAATAATCGTGGAAATAATTGACAATAGTAATCGAAATATGACGCACAAATGTATAAATATCATTCATCATAATTATATTATGGCCAAACAATCTCGCAAGACTGAGTATAGAAGTAATCGATTCCAATCGGATCAGATAGAGAGGTCAGATGGCGCAGGTTGAGGGCAGCTCTAAGTATGATAATTGGCAATCGATCTAATAATCAGTTATCAGGGGCATCTTTAGAATATATACCGTTATTGTTCATATACTAGGAAAACGCCATATATGCGTTGTTAGACGAGTGGATAGTAATAGTATATCGACTTTTATGGCCAAACTTTTGCCTACATTCGCCAATTGGGTGACATTCTATTAAAAAATGGGTAAAAACTGTTTCGAGTGTTACCAATTCAGCACATTTTTTGGCTTTTCTTCGCAATGGCTCACCCGATCAAGCTGAAAGTTCTCATAAATGTGTATCAGAATGTAACTCAACTTCGAACAACATTTTTTTTTTTGAAAATGAGAATATTTTCTTTTTTCCGCCGTGTTATTCTAATGGGTATTTTTTAAATTTCTAAAATTCATAAACATAAAAGTAATCATCCGATGATGCCACAAAACCATACAGATTCAAGTTAGATGAGGAACCATAATGAAAAAAAGTTTGAAGTTGATAGCTGTGGCCGTTTGACCTGTGGAGAACCGACAAAAAAACATAAAAACAAAAAAACAATTAACAAAAAATACATAAAAACGAACACCAATTTTTTTCAGTATGTCAAATTGAATCCTCGCTAAAGCTCGACTAATGAACTAGAGGATTGTAGGATGTAGACCTATAGGTTCTCTGTGCCAGGATACAAAAATCCTATTTTCCTGAATATTTTGTTCTCAAAAATGACAATAACAATTGAAATATTTTGTTGTTGATTCAAGAAGGGATTTTGTGATTATTCGATTTTTTTTTCTCGAGTTGAATTTAGTCTAACTTCAACGAAAGAATAAAATGAACCAAATTCTTGAACTATCTGGATGGAAGCTACCGCGGAATCAAATATAGATGAAAAGTTTCAAAGGGATCGGTTAAGCCATTTGACCTGTGGAGGGAGCGTCAGCGAAAACGCAACCCTAGAAAAACGATAACGAGACATATAAGTTTGCTGATAAGGTCATTGCCTTCGAATGGTAGATGATGGGTGGATTGGGGGGAGAAGGCACCTTTTCGGAGGTATTCAAGAATTATTATATCAAATATGTTGAATGAGCTAATGTAAATAATCATTACAGTGCGTCGTTAAAACCCAATATAAAAAAAAGAAAAAAAATACTGGTTTGACAGAGAGTTATTATAGGATTCGTGATTGTGACAATCCTTCCAATTCTTGTTCATCTGCTTCCTCGTAGATCATACATTATGAATAAAAATCATCATGAAGAGGAGAGGTGCCATAAAAACAGCTGTATATAGCTTGTTAAAAATCAAGTTGAACGCGTGCAACTTAATTGCCAAAAAATTACTCTCCACGGGGTTGCTTCGAGTGTTCAGGGTAACGCCCCATACTATCTTTTCCCTTCAGTTTATCCTCCCTTGATAGTCGTGATGACGCCCCCCGAGTTTTTGCTGATTTGCCATTGAACATGAGGGTATATTTAAACAGTTTGACCATTTCATAAAATATATGTGATACAACACCTATTTGGTAGGCATATTACGAAAAATATGATGGAATATGAAATACAATATGAAATATGAATATGAATATGAATATGAAATATGACATATAAATATGACATATTACTCCGAATATGACCAAGATTCCTCAAGTATTTCCATTTCTTCAATTTGTGGCTATCACAAGAGTTGCAAAACAGCGTCTATTTTTCTTTTTATTACATCAATGGCGGATACATAATGTGTCGCGTTTTTCATAATATAGGTTCGTACAGTTTTCATGTTGATTATATGTAAGATACTATAAACCTTAGATGAAGCTATTTCCTACAATCAATCTCTTTAGAGCAGAGACAAAAATGAAGATTCAACTTTTTGAACATGCCGACGTCTATAAACCTCTTCATTTCTCCAATATTCACGAACTTTATTTTAATAATGAGTTGAACGGTTGCGTTGCGGCTTTCTCCTTCCAAAAACTTCCAGACGTTTTTTGCTGTTGATTGGCGCATTACGTTTTTCATTACTTCTTTTACGCGTATTGTTCTGAAAGCGTGCCATATCGTTTTTTCGTGGCTTGACATTGTGCGACTGCGCCTCAAACTATGATTTCATTTAGCATCTCTACCACGTATTCATCTATAAGAGAAGGTGTTTGTCGGCTCGGTATAGTTCTAGCTGCATGGGTTATCTGTACACACCAGTAACACGGTGCGCACATTGGATGAGAATATTTTAGACGAAGCTTTCGTGCTTAGGGGGGTATTTCGGAGCAGTATCTTGACAAGTAAGCCGCTGGCATGCAATTCCAACACTCGGGTATAGTCTATCTGAAAAATATCTATTATAATGAGGGAATGTATATATATTCTTCAGCGTATAAAATGTGACATGTTTATCGTGTGCATCGGTACATGGGAGTAATTTATAAATTCACATTTGTTTCTGATGAGGTGTGTGTATAGTTGAAGTGAGCTGAAGTTAATTACTAATGGACACTTGATATACTCGTGAATATATCTATATTTCAAGAATACAATTGCGTGGCTGCATGCAGGGCTGAACATCGTTCAGTTGATGACAGCACTATTTGTGTATTTATGCAGGAAATCAAAAACTGAAAACGAATTACCTTGTCCCACGTGCATTTCTCTTTTGTTCGTATCCTTGTACTGAACTCGATTCATAATGAATTAAATTGAAATGTAATTTTTAGTTTAAGAAAAATACATACTCGTACTTCTATCATGCAGGACGATATCAGGAAGAGTTTTGAGACTGGAAAATTGGTTGATATAACACTCTGAACCATCGATTTCCTCCATGACCCGTTCACCATATAGTGACAGCTAGAAATTTTCGTGATTTTCCTCTGAGGTGAAAGCGAATAAAATGCAATAGGCTGATTCTATACTTTTATTTTGCTTCTCACAGCACCGTAAGGTGACTATAAACCTAGCTATCAATATTTATTGACCTTTGTTAACAGTATAATACTTGTGATGTAAAAAAAAAAACATTTGATAGTTTCATTTGCACGTTTTATTAGAAAACTAACGTAGTTCCGGACTTATAGCTGTACTTTATCTGAATTAAAAATATATCTCGCCACGAAATTATTAATTTGATACGACCATCCAAGCGATAAAAAGTGAACGAACTTTGTTCTACAATTTGTTTCATTTATGGGTTCTTTTCTATACGAGCTAGTTTTATGCCATCAAACCATTGTATTTCAGATGTATGAATGCAAGTCCCATTTGACTACTCGAAATTGTTTCACAGAGCAATATTTTGTGTACACTTCTTACTTCTGTATATGTAATAGTCCTTCGTGTATAGTGGACATCGAAGTGAAAAACATATGTTTGTGTTTCACTTAGTTGCGCCTGCCTTGTCGAATTTCCCAATTAATATTCTATTTCTATTTCTACACCCTGCTTGGGCATACTTGTATGTGCATGTTACAAGCTCACATGACATTCATACTACTCGACACAGTGTATGACGTAATAACATGATAATATGTGAATTGCTCTTGCATGTGAAATGTTATTTAACTTTAAAAAATGGGGTCACTATTTTCCACGAGTGAAACAGTAGTGCCAAAGGACAAATAATTTGCAGCATGCACCAGTAAAACACTACCAGAGAGACATCAGTGACGACATTTTCTAGATTTTTCACTCCAAAACCCAGTATTATCTGGATACAACATTTTGATATTTATTAGCATTATTTGCCATTGATCTTGATACATAACGAGCACCGTCCACTGTAAAAAGTGTTATTTACTGGTACGATAATTATGTGAAATTAAATTACTTTCATGCTCGTTATACCTATCGTGTGTCATGTGATGTCTAACTAGACAATTTCTTTACGTTCAGAAAATTGCGTGAAAATGTATGTTTTATCATTCAACATTAATTATCAAGTAAATGACGAATTGTCTCTTCGTCATACTTCAATTTTTTCGCCGTACGTATAGCAATGAAAGATCGTCGATGAATGATCATACATAACTATACACTATTTTAGAAAATCACTTTTGAGCCGCCCTTCATAAATCCTGCAGCGGAGGCACCGCTTTAGAAACTCAAGTCACGTTGGGCGTGAGTTCGAGTCCCGAACGGCAAAATCTAAGAGGTATGAATTTTTGTGAACGTCCTTTCACTCATCATGGTTCATTATCACCTGCTCATTCGTACCCCATTATAACCTAGCTGTTGGTGTGGTCCTATGAGCATACAATAATCAATCAATCATCGAAAACAGTTTGGAATTGAATATTATATTTTTTGTTGCCTTCTGTAGATTTGTGGACGATTCTTGATGAACTGTACATCATGCGAGTGATCGAATGTTTCACATTGAAATTATAGCTTGTAATATCTTGACTCTTGAGTGCTTCATTTCCTCAGCTGTATAAAAATCGTTCTGTTATATTTAAGCTGAAAAAGTCGTATACAGACGTATGTCGACGTCGGTTTTATACAAGGTTATAAGTTGTATCGATGAGGGTAAGTGGCATTTATACTATGAGCGAGCCGCGAGACGTCATATAGAGACCATTAAAGGTCGAATTCGAACTTACTGTGACCATAACCAGTCAAGTCGGCAATAGATCGTTAAATCAAAATTGTAATGGTCCTTTAACCAGGGCCCGGATTCACAAAAAGTCCTTTCTTTGGGACTTCTTAACTTGGGACCATTTTATTGACTAATGAACGTGATTTGTCTCAAGCTGGGACCATTTTACTGAGTAAGGACCAACATCGATCCCAACTTGAGACGTCCTTAAGAGAGGACTCTTTGTGAATACGGGCCCCGTAGCCCGGAATTTTGGTCCTCAGGAGACTCAGAAACGCTGACTTGCGTAGTGTCCCGACAGAAAAGTGTCTGATCAGGACTACTCACCAATGACAACATTTAATTGCATACTTATCTTGACTGGTATACCGTTCGATTGGCTAGAGTATCTGGCTCATCAGTTCCACATTCTTCGCATCCATCAGCCCTCTTCACAACATTATACCATCGGCAATACAACTCGATTATTGAACAACTAGTAAACATCAGGTAATAACTATCAAACTATAACACTTTGTTCAACCATCAGGCATTTGTCATTATTCCATTCATAGAGGAATTCAAGCTATTTTCATCAAGACACCATGGTCTACTTTCTTAGTTATTGTTGTATTTGATATATTCCGAAATCTAGTATATCATAATTTCATTTCACGCTCGGTTATTGTTTATTCAATTGTTGTGATCTGTTCTTGTGAATGAATTTTCACGATGACTGCAATGTTAACGCATAAATTGATTGAACATTAAATGAAGTAACATTGACTCTTTTCAATTTCCGGCCGTCCCTGAAGCGTGACATCGCCTACCATTTCCCGCACACGTGTATGAGCAATTATTCACTATTTGTCACTATGAGGTAGTGAATCTACTTTCAACTCAAATTAATGAGAGCCATCCGACATCATCCGAGTTGATTCTCATAAACCTCGGATTTCCTAATTGAGTTATTATAATGATATCTCTCGTTGCACCCTGTGGCCGTTTGTATTCAGAGCAATTTGCATGGCTTAACTTTGTTACGTCGTTATTGGTGTGAGGTCACATTTTAATAAAATATTTATCCTAATTAGAGGGAGACATCTATATAACTTACAAGGTCAATTTGTAACCACGATGTAAATCCTACATCTAGCAGCTTCTGGACACGTGATCAATGGGGATGTGTAAAATATATATATATATATATATATATATATATATCTATATATATATATCTATATAAATATATATATATATATCTATATAAATATATATATATACCCAGCAAACACAAACCGGCAGTGCGGCACCGTTTCGATACCGCACTTTTTAGAATCTGCGTCAACACATCGGTACCACCGAGCAGCACCGAACCCGCAGCAAAGTGTCCTCCTTTTGGTTACCGATGTAGTGCCGCAAAGCGGCAACCGGCCGTCACTGGACCGGCACTCGAGCGGTGATAAATAGGCAATGCGTATAGCGAGCATGTTCCTCCTTTCCGGTACCGATATGGCAGCCCACAGCGGCAACCGGCCGTCACTGGACCGGCACTCGGGCGGTGATAAATAGGCAATGCTTATAGCGAGCATGTTCCTCCTTTCCGGTACCGATATGGCAGCCCACAGCGGCAAGCGATCGTCACCAAAGTGGCGCCAGCGCGGTTACAAATAGGCAAGGCTGTGGATTCTTTTTTATATATATTGGGTTTAACGACGCACTATACTGATGACTACGATCCATTGGCGTCGGTGAATGATTAATGAGATGATGGTATGGTGAGATGAAGGTTTTATGGGTAATGGGAAGGATAGTGGGAAGGAAGCGGCCGTGGCCTATATTGTGGGAACCATCCCGGCATTAGTCTAGACTACAGAGGGCAACCACAAAAAAAACCCTGTAAAGATGGACGGTGGCGGGGATCGAACCAGGTCCGATATGTCCCTTCACCTCCCGGGTCACGAAGCAAGTGCGCTAACCACTCAGCTACTGTGCCAGTTTATTTATTTTAGGTTATAGGTTTAGGTTATTAGGTTATCTTGGTTAGGTTGAATACGGTAGCATATTTTTATCAAATCGACAGTCAAAATGTTTCTTGAACCAATCCCCCTTCCCCTCTCTTCCTCGGCGGCACTATATGGAAAAACACTGGCAGTTATAGGTTAGGGTCAGGTTAGGGGACGTCCATAAATTATGTCACGCTTCTTAGGCCACTTTGAACCCCCCCTCCCTCCCATGTCAAAGTTGGTCACAGAATTTATTACCCTCCCCCCTTTAAATACGTCACAAATTATCTGACAAAAAATTGAAATTAACAGGCGTCGAAGGTACAATAAAGTAATAAAATCAAAATATTCATTTCTTCATGTTTGCTTTCTGAGTAGTTGACCTTAATAATTATTTGATATGCATCTGCTGTTTCTGGGGTGGGTATAAATATAAGAATCTATAAGAATGGCGCCAAATACATGGGACAAAATAATGGTACGTCACACAGTTGCCTCCCCCCCCCTTGTAACACCTTGTCACAAATCTTGACAACTCCCCTCCCCCCCTTAGCTGTGACGTAATATACGGACGTCCCCTTAGTCCAGTTAATTCAAATAATGAACAGATGTGAGAAAGAAAATATATTTTATTAAAATCGTGAAAACATACGCGGTAGTTTTACATTACAGTAAATGAAAAAATACCATTTTAATAATGAGTGAATCATAAGAATCTCGGATAAACAGATACATGGTAGTTGAAATATAGGGTAGGCTTACTAACCACATGGCGCTTCAATTTCACACATGGTACTTACAACTGATAGTTTCACATTTAAAGCAAATATAAAAATACCATTTTAATAATCTGACCTATAGTTCATAGGCCTAAGAACCTTTGAATAACAGTTGGTAGGCCCTACTTCATGCTTGAAATATAGGGTAGGCTTACAAACCACAATGGCACTCTCTCAAGACAACTTACTAGTCGATAACAATGCTACAGTTAATGTTAATGATGATGAGACAAATAATGTGCATAAAGGTACGTTCCAAGAGCCACGGCAGAACAAATTTGTCAAGCCGGCAAAATGAACAAGCCAATCACAGACTTGCCGGGCTTGTCGTTCACTGCGGCCTTGGAAGTTGGTCGAAGTTAAACTTTTTGCCGGCCGACAGACTTGCCGTGATAACGTAGACGATATCACGGCCACGTTTATACTCAAATTGTTGGTTTTGCGTACTGACTATCGACTGTCAAGCTCGATCACTATCGACGTTACCATGGTTATCACATCGATTCGATATATAATTGCCTACAAGTATAATCGATCGTTTGCCGTGGTGGTATGAACGGTACAAACCATTTGACATCCTACGCCCTATGGCACCCGACAAGATTGCCGGCCGGTAAAAATGCCGTGGCTCTATGAACATACCTTAATTCTTAAAATTCAACAAACATATTCAAAGGCATTCAACAACTTTGGTCTCAATTTATTTGAGAATCTCATCATAGAAACTTCTAGGCCTAAACCGAGGGGTCAACAACTTGACATTTTAGTGTACACCTGATTTTTTTTCTCGATTTTTCTCCATTCTCTCATTTTTCGTGATTTGGGGGATTTTTCTCGATTTTTTCCTTCATTTTTGTGATTTTCCTCGATTTTTTGATTTCTCGTGTTTTTTTATTTTTGTCGATTTTTCATGACTTTTTCTTGATTTTTGTGATTTTCGTGACTTTTTTCTCACATTTTTCATTTTTTGTGATTCTTTTATTCTTTTCGATTTTTTTTTCATTTCCCATGATTTTTCTCATTTTCGTTTTTTTCATTTTTCGAGATTTTTTTATTTTTTCGATTTCTTTTTGTTTTTGTGATTTTTTTCATTTTTCGAGATTTTTTGCGATTTTTTTCATTTCTCATGATTTTTTCATTTTCTTGATTTTTTTATTTTTCGTGATATAAAAAAAAAGTGTACACCTGATTTTTTAGTTGTTAACCCCTTGGCCTAAACCTAGAAAGCAATAATTATGAAAATAGAAAGTATAGGCAATCATGGGTGAAGTGTGAAATAATGAAGTAATTATGAAATATGTGGTCCTATATGACTACTTGCTAATGCATGATCATAGTATGAATGGAACCATCATTGCTGTACGGATTCAAAGTACTCACAATATCAATTCAGACACAACTTACATAATGCAAGTGTCACTCTTACCAACCGCATTATCACAACAAATAGGCCCAAGTACCGTACCATAATCACTTCATGAAATAAAGTTGAATATATAAATAAATTGGATGATAAAACTTAAGTTACAGATCAATACAAAATGTGTGACTTGCATAAATGCATTACGTAAATGTTACAGCAACGAGGTAATTTGACAGACCCACAGACAATCAAACTTCGGAGTCTAAAGGCTCTTTTACTGATGTGCGGCGCGCGCGACGCGTTGGTCGCGTTTGCTACGTCACGCGAGTAGTTGCATTTATTGACTCGGGCTCGTTGAAGATGTAAAGAAAAATGGATGCTTAGCATTTTAAGAATATGAACTGTCAGATTATCTTCAAAGCTTGATATTGGCGACGTAAGGTTGCCCTCCTTGTATTTTTTATTCACTGTACGGTAATCATAAATACCCGAGAAAATATCCAAGCAATTTTATTTTTGATCCATCAACCAATTGGGAGAGCAATAAGAGCATTTTTATCTTGGGCCTATTGTTTACGTCCCTACCTTGGTGCGTTAATTGAATGATACAACTTCAACAGGGCTATGCAATCCTCATTCCATCGTCTTAATTTTACAACAAATAACTTCAGTCATTTAATGGTGATAATCTCTCCATAGTTTGAAGAAAATGCATTGTCCATTCTCACGTGTGTCGAATTAGATTCTGAGGTTATAATATACCGCCTTGTACTGTTGTACGTTCGGTCGGAGCGGACAGTGAACGACGAGATGTAGCAGTCTAGATGGCAGTACTCGCGTGCGACGCGTCAAAACTTGAACCAAGTTGATGTCTCTGCGCGCCCAACACGAGCTCGCGCCCGACGCGGCAAACGCGTGAAACACGAGACCTGATTGGTCGACGCGCCCGTCGCTTTTAACGCGTTGCTCTCAATGCGAGCCAGTAAAAGAGCCATGATTCTCAAGTTGGTTGCAGCAAACTTATTGTAAACTTCTGATATTCCCCACGACCTTATTTCCTCCGATGTCTTTTCACCCGCACTCATTTGGCTCGTAGCCGTATGTCCCAGTGATCATTTTACATCACTCGATATAATTACTTTTCCTTCCTAAATTACGCATACTTTTTCTGCCCATTGTGTCAATTATCTTCAGTCACCGTTAACTATAAATTTGAACTAGTAATGCTAAAAGTCGATCACATACATACTATCACGAAGGTCGAAATTTTGGTCTTCGCTGTCATCATCAGCATCCGTCACCTGCATGTCCGCTTCCTCGTCAACTCGCTGTTCTTCATTTTCTTTGGTGCAAGTCGTGACGGGCTTTGAGTTGTGGCGAATTATTTTTATCTTCGAACTGCCTCTTTCCCATGAGCTGGTGCATGATGTTGAAACATTCTTGATTGAATATCTTTCCCTCCCTTCCTCCTCAAGAAGTCAACCTAGAGAACAAAAATATGTGTTTCAGACCTATAATAAAAAATGTCGGAGTTATATGATCTGAGTTGAAAGTAAAAAAGAACTGTGGTTTGTTAAATTGTACTAGGCCTATTCCCAACGCGACTATTGCTGAATACATAGGCCTAGGCCCTAGGCCTACCAGTTTTTAGGGTTATATTAGTTGGTGAAAGAAAAAGATTAAGGTTGGGTGGAGGACCGAACCTCGTCCTTTTGATTGTAGACCATATAATGACAAATAAAGGCATATCTATTTATCAATTCTATTAATCTAGTAGGCCTAAGGTGATAGTTTCACCTTACTCAGCCCTAGCATTGAATTGCCCTAGTATTGTTATCCACAGGTCACAAACCTTACCTTACATCTATAGGCCCTAACCCTAAACATCACTTGATAAACTACAAAAACATGGTAACACATGTAAGCCTACCACAAATAGGCGGGTTACGTAATTATATGGCATATTTTCCAAAGAGAAACCAAAGGCCTAGGTGATCACCCTTTTTGGCTGGATACAATCAAAATAAGTAAAACGACGTGAGGTAGCCCTAGGCCAATCAATACCTAGGCCTAGGCATTGAGTGTTTCTCTCCGTATCATAGAGATTAAAAAGAATTTGGGAGTAAAACTAGTGGTAGGTTTCATTTTATATTGATTATCATTATTTAACCATGACTTACCGTTTCAATTTCTTCGCACACATGGGCCTAGGCCTATTCCACAAGGAAGAACGGATCGCATTCTCATTTGACAGTTGGAAGTTGTAACGGCAAGCGCGAAGATGGTCGACTAAATCCAACATGTGGGCTGGCAAGTTTGTACACATTATAATCAGTTGTGCGCAAGTGGAACTCAGCGCGGAAACTATAAATCCTCATACGCAGGGTTTATTCGTTTTTACAAAATATAAATTATGATTAAATGTAGAATGTATGCCTAAATACTTTGAGCTTTGTTATTAACCAGTGTAAATATGTATCAGAATCTATATAGGTATCCAATTATAAGTTATTGTAGTGAAATGAAATTGAGATGATGATGAACCGCTTGAGAGAGTGCCTTTACAACGTAAAATTTCAGTCCAGTTAATAATGACTTTATTGAACAAGATGAAAAATTTGTAATGCTCTATAACAATACCGAAATTATGAGAACTGTATCTGGAGGGTTATTATAATTGATTTATAGAACTTGTTTTCCAATAATCATGAACATGATTACCATCAAATTAATGAAACAATATTCTATCTCCGTGGGTTCTTATTTGTTTCCGATTCGTCATAAAACAGGCGAAGAATTGGCAGCAATAAGGAGCTACCTTTTCACCGTAATAACATCCCATTGGACTTCTGTTTCGGCAACAATGTGGCACAAACCCCTTATTGCATATAACGTAACGGAGCCGCTGAAAAACACGATCACGATACCATGAATTTAATTTCTTATCAATTATTTGATTTTTTCACAAACATTCAATGCAATTTCGGTGTCGTTTCGACTCCATAACGATGCGGCATAGGCTAAGAAAAGGCAAGAATTAATTAGCTATCTTTCGGGATTCATATATCTCGTTTCCGATCCGTCATCAATCCGGCAGCCGAATTGGCAGCATTACGGTGCTGCTCTTTCATCGTAATAGCACCCATTGGACTCCTGTTTCGGCAGTGAATGGTACCGATCCGTCATCAATCCGGCAGCCGAATTGGCAGCATTACGGTACTGCTCTTTCATCGTAATAGCACCCATTGGACTTCTGTTTCGGCAGGGATATGGTACCGATCCGTTACCGCTTAAAAGTGCACGGACCACAACGGAGCCGCTGAGAAATACGGTGACGATGTGGTACCGCATCGGTGACGTCATTTTATTCAAACCGTCAAGCGGCACGAAAACGGAGGTACGGCAGCGATTCGGCACCGATTCGTTACAGAATTGGCAGTCTGTGTTTGCTGGGTATATATATATATATATATATATATATATATATATATATATATATATATATATATATATGAATATATATATATATATATATATATATATATATATATATATATATATATATATATATATATATATATATATATATATATATATATATATATATATATATATGTATTTATATATATATATTTATATATATTCACATATATATATTCATATTCCGATTGATAATGCCAAACATACTCTTCAGTTTGGAAACTTTAGTACCCATTTCCCATCTGGTGTAACCTGTTGAATCTTCTCACGATTCAACTCATGATTTTTCAATCTCACGACTGACTGAATAATGAACTTGAGACTCTCATGTTGAAATTCTCTGTCCTCAGAACATCTTCAATCGAAACTTCACCCGAAAAATGTCGGAGAAATGTTTGAATGGAACATTTTTCCAAATGTTCTCCTCTGGATCATTCCGATATCGATTCTGAGAAATCGGACTATGTTCACCTCAGATGTGGTTCAAACGATCGCACCTCTCAACTTTGAAGCATCGCTCCGATGGTGACGTATGCACGTGTCAATCTCCATCACAATCCGACTTGACCTTCGACCTGTGAAGAGCGAACACACACACACAAATCAATACTTTCGTTTTCACAAAGTACCGTGAAACCGGCACATGTAGCTGAGTAGTTAACGCACTCACTCCATGTGATTTGGGAGGTGAAGGGGATTATTGGACGTGGTTCGATTTCCGCCACCGTCCATTTTCACAGGAGTTTTTCTGGGTTTTCCTACGTAGTCTAGGTCATAACGCCAGGATGGTGACTACTATATTGACCAATACCTCTTTCCTTCCACTATCCTTCCCGATACCTATTCAACTTCCATCTCATCATCTCACTATCTCAATAATCATTTTTCCGACGCCAACAAATCTCAGTTATCACCACAGTGCGTCGTTGAAAGTCAATATATATATATGAGAAAAGAAAAGTTATCATTATAGTGCGTCGTTAAAACTCGACATGGACAAATAAATGGAGAGAAAGTACCGTAAAATTGTGCGTCTCTCACGCTCATTGAATCGAAAAGAATGTGTGATCCATCATAGTTCGATACTGTGTGCTCGGTGCTTGTTCAGTATGAACATGGGTGGAGGTGCCGTTTACTGACCCCACAATTCCGTATAGGCCCCAACGCGAGGTGCATTTTCTATTTTTTCTTTTAAATATTGGGTTTAACCGACGCACTGTAATGATATCTTAGATCTACTGGCGTCGGATGAATGATTGATGAGATGATGGGATGAAGAGATGAAGGTTCCTTAGGTATCAGAAAGGATAGTGGGAAGGAAGCAGTCGTGGCCCATATTGTGGGAACCATCTCAGCTTTAGCCTAGACTACAAATAGAAACCACGAAAAAAAAACTGTCAATATGGACGGTGGCGGGGATCGAACCGGGTCCGATATGCACACATGCCTCCCATGCAGGTCACATGAAGCAAGTGCGTCAACCACTAAGCCACATGTGCCGGAACTCGCATTTCTTTTGTGAATCCTCTTGTGATTTGAACCTGCACAGAAATATCTGATGGAAAAACATTCATCTCGTGGTCCCATCATCTTATATAATTATCATTCGTCGACGCAAATAGATCGTAGTCATCAGTGCCCTCTTCTCCCAGTCCGCCCCTGAATTGAAGTTCAGTGATGATTCTCACGATTGTCAGACAAGAACTGATATGATCGATACAATGGTAATAACAACCTCAACTGCTGGTTGGATGAGCGAAGCGATGACTCAATTTCCCCATACTCGGAATACTTTTTTTTTCTTTTTGCGCTCCACATGTCAAACAAGAGTTCTGAATCTGTTGAAATTCTACATTGATGAGTGTTCTCATATCATTTGATACTGTGTAGTTTTGAGGTGAAATCGGTTAAATAACTTCTGAGAAAACTCATTTCAAATTTATTTGAATCCCATAAGAATAACCCGGAAGAAATAAAAACGTCGAAAATATTCATTTTGAGAGAATTCAAATTCTCAGGAAATTTCAATATGATCATGATGAACATTATTCCAAATTTTCACTCAAATCGAATGAGCCGTTTGTATGTAAAAAAATAGATGATGTAATATTTTTGAATCACTCGAAGCTATTAGGAGTCCACGAGATTCGATTGAGCGGAACATGAGTTTTTCAGTGATAAGTTCTGAACGGTATGGGGTGATGATACGAGAGTTCTAAATCGTGCTGATATAAGCTCGTGACGATATAAGTTATAACTATTCGAGTCATGTCGCGTAACTGCTAAGAGAACACAGCTGAACAAAACTTTTCTTAGCTGTATACTCTTGACGGTTATTCGACATGACTAGAATAGTTATGAATTATTCCATCTTGGAGCTAACACAATTATCTGTGTTTCTCGCGTTTTAGAATTTCGATATCTCATACAGTTCAGAAGTTATTACTGAAAAACTGATGCTTCGCTAGATTTGACTCCCGAGGACTTCTGAATACCAACTCAATTCAAGCAACAGGTGTCACCAATTAATTGAGAACTATTAAAACAAAGCCTTCATCATTATCATGGAAACTATAGATTATAGTAAATGGGATGGCAGTGACGTAATTGTTCGGATCTCAAGTGGATATATAGAATGACAAATCCAGGAATAGGTTGATAGGCTATGATCTGGCTCATCCATCAACGCGGCAACACACTCCGCGTTTACCCAGTTGGAGCATCATTCTCACATCAGTGATTCCAACTCTACGACCAGTATCCAACCATCTCAACCACAAGTACAACCAAATACAAACACAAACAAAAAACAAGTATCTCAACCAGTATTCATGAACAACTCTGTGAGACTCTATCGAAGCTTTTCATTTCCCAGTAATTTGTGATTGTCGTATCACATATAAATGTGTGCACTGAGAAATGAAATGAGCCTACAGCTTACAGATCGTTCGTCTTCATTTGTTAGTAGACGTCTTTCAAAGCTTGGAGCTTACTTCACGTTGTCATGGCCAACGTACCACCACGCTTTATTATTCCATCACTCCATAGATCGTTCCTATGATCTCTGAGAGAAAACCTTTCTGGGGCCTCAGTATATAACTTCTGTCAGTACTTAACTAGTCGAAACCATTTCGATATCGCTTCGGTTCCGTTTCTATCGCGGTCGAAATTGGTACTCCACTGCATTATAAGAAACTGGCATTTATCCGAGAACACATGAGTTCGGAAAAGTGCGGTATATCGCTCATTTCCGAAATTGGGGAGCATTGATTTCATATCAAATTCCGATGTTATTGGAAGAAAAAATAAATATATATATAAATATATATATATATATATATATATATATATATATATATATATATATATATATATATATATATATATATATATATATATATATATATATATAGGAGTGAAACATGAACAGTGACTGAGCCACAGTGAATTTTGTCATGGCTTCACTCACACAGACTCAATGAACAGACAATAAGATAGACAATGAACATCCGGTTTACTCGAAATTTAGAAATTTCAGTTGCCGAAAATGATGAGTGATGAATCAATCATTCAGATTAAGCTTCATTTTAAAGATCACAGCCTTCTTCGTTCCGATCATTTTTCACCGAGAGAAAAATGATTCAAATGAGAAGGACTGTGATGAAAAAATAAAATTCAAGAAGTCAAACCTCGAAGAAGTAGCATAAACTAAACGTATTTGTCACTCATTTTGGAAAACATATGGAAGCACCTAACATGGTAAGTGAATTGTTTTCATTCAATCATCACCAACATTTTATCACTTTCCATAGCATTCATACACTCGATAATACTCACGATAACATCTTCTATTCACACATGTTATGTCATGTATATCTCGTTGCTGGCGCGCAAACCCCGTGGTAACCGTTCCAACCACGATCGGAATGGTTTCGAGTCGAAATAGGAAAATCAGTGCTATAGAATGCCGACAGATCAAAACAGTCCCGTTTCCAGTGGAAATGGTTTCGACCACTACAGAAAGTAGTTACATACTGTGACTCCTGGCGGTAAGAATTGTAGTGGTACGCATTAGGTGTTGAGGAGTGGTCACCGTCATAGTGATGGAATCACTTCACGATATATCCTCGAACCAATTGTTACAGAAAATGTTTCTGCTCATTTTGTAGACCATTGTAAACTATGTATTTTCAGAACAGTTCACCGATTTCTTGGCGATCATTTTGTTTTCATTATTGGTTTTATCAATTGAAATTTCATCTTTCAATTGTCAACCAAAGGGAAATTTCGGAGAATGTTACATACAAAATATATTTGTCAATGTGGTTCACGATATTATGGAGAGAATTGAAACAATTGCATGATATATAGATATTAACTACTGATTGAATCAAAATAATTGGCAATGGAATTAAATTCAATCTCTCCACTCCAACCATAGCAACAAGAGTACATTCAACTCATTCAACTCATCTGTACCTTATGTTCTCATTCATTCTCAAATGTGCATGTTTATCTTCATATTATTTGAGAACTTCTATCGGAAGCTTCAAAACGTTTGAACCAACATTAAGAAAGTTGATAGTGTCACAAAGTCACAAGTGAACATTGACCTGAAGCAATGGATATCTAAGAATGTGCAAATGCTTGACCAGCGATGAAAAATAGAGTTACACCAATGATGCATACCCAATATATATAATGCTTCATTCTCTTAGGCCCTGTATTACCAAGTCCAGTTAGTATTTATCTGAGAGTTGGTGAAAACAAATACCACAGGTAACCATGGTGATAACAAGTTTGAACTGTCGGATAAAGGCTAACCAGACTTGGAAATACCGGGCCTTAGTCAGCCTATTTACTCCATCAATTGCATTGTTCAAGGGGAAACATATGTATCTATACATTCAACTGTTTTTATTCCCATTCCGCGTAGCTCTCCAGATGAATATTTTAATGACCATATTATATGTGATAACTATATTAACAGTGTGTAGACCCACGGACAAACAAATCTTATGTGACTCCGTGTGTCCAAGTTATTATCCCAATGTACTAATATAACATGTGAATGAAACGCTTTGAAAAAAAAAATAATAATGCGCGACAAAATATGTGGATAGCCATACGACTGCACTTCAGCTCTGCCCTACCGTTGTGCTTGTGACAACGGGCGCACCTTCACCCTGATCATACAAGTGGTGAGTGCTTGACAGCCAATATATACTTTGGATCTATAATTCCTAATATTTTGTTCATTTCTATTTTCAGGTAAGTCTCTATCTGCTCTGCTTACAATATGAACTCTGGCGATCTGGGTGGTTCAACTATGAGAGCTCACCTTGTAAGTAAGGTAAGCTGATGACCGAAGTTATCATTCAACAACATATGAATGTTGATTCACAATCATTGGTGCCGACATCGAAAATTGGGGAGAATTATCAGGACCATGGGCGTAGCCACAACATCATTCGAGGGTCGAATCGATAAAGTTGTAACGTATATTATATCATAATAACTGGTTATATATACATTGTTATATATAATCATGATCAAATGTATATGAATATATATATATATATATATATATATATATATATATATATATATATATATATATGTATATATATATATATATATATATATATATATATATATATATATATATATAATTATATATATATATATATATATATATATATATATATATATATATATATATATATATATACATACATTCATGAATATATATATAAATATATATATATATATATATATATATATATATATATATATATATATATATATATATATAAATATATATATATATATATATATATATACATATATATATATATATATATATATATATATGAATGTATATATATATATAAATACATATATATATATATATATATATATATATATATATATATATATATATATGTATATATATATATATATATATATATATGTCTAAATATATATATACTCGAAAAAAATTGTCAATCCTAATATCCTCTCACTTGTCCACTATGACTACTTCCACTCTCATTTCTCCTATGAACTTCTCTTCTGGGATTCTTTTCCAGGAGCTAAACAAATATTCATCATGCAAGAACAGGCGATTCGCCTCATTTCCGGTTTTTATCGCAGTTCCTCATGTAAATCACATTTCACAAAGCTCAAAATTCTCACCCTCACATGTACTCTCATCCAAATTGCCAGTTCTCATGTTCACTTCAACTCCAGCCTCTTTCCCAAAGATGCTTCTATCCATAACTACCCTACCTGTCAAAGTGACTCTATACGTTATCTAACACAATCACACGCTTTTTCCAGACAAAGCCCTCTCTATCTCTGCACAACCATTCACAATGAACTAGAGAGGCTATGTAAATACAGCCTCTCTACAATAAACTACCTGCCCATATGACTAGCCTCACCAAACTCTCATCTTTCAGATATAACCCTGAATATACCACTTCTATAACCTCAACAGATTCCTTACTTCGAAATCATATGCTACTATCAATGAACCATTCAGAAAAAAAAAAGTATATATATATATATATATATATATATATATATATATATATATATAACATAAATATATATATATATATATATATATATATATATATATATATATATATATATATATATATATATATATAATAATGATATATATTTAATGGGAAGATCAAAGTCGTGTATGAAATTGTGAAATATTTTTTAATATCTCTACGTTTCAACCATTATGTTATGGCCTTTTTCAAGAGAATTATTGATTTGAATGATATGACAAAAATTGTAATCGATTATTTCTTAACATATGCACTTGGATACCACTACGTTTTTGACAGAGTCAATATATTGATGGAACCCTGGCTCATTAAACGCAAATACGAGAATTGTTCGAATATCAGTGAAAAAATATAGAAGCGAGCATAAAAATAGTGAGATTAAAAATAAAAATATAAATACAAATAAAAATGAAAATAAAAAGTGGCTGACTCGATACATATATATATATACATATATATATATATAGATAGATATGAATATTCATATATGTGTATGTATATTTATATATATATATATATATATATATATATATATGTATATATTTATATATATATATATATATATATATATATATATATATATATATATATATATATATATATATATTCAAATATGTATATATATATATATATATATATATATATATATATATATATATATATATATATATATATGAATATATATATATATATATATATATATGAATATATATATATATATATATATATATATATATATATATATATATATATATATATATATATATATATATATACATATATATATATATATATATATATATATATATATATATATATATATATATATATATGAATATTTCTATATATGATTGAATTATGTATATAATCATGGTGTCAACGATCCAAAGATATGTTGATAAGTTCTAGCTCATCCATCAGTGCGGAAAACATAAACACGTTTCCTAATGTATCCAAAGATCGAATATCCCCCCAGATTTGAAGAATAGCTCGGAACTCCACGAAGATCCGCCGAATAAGCAGGCAGTGATTTCATCTTGAAAAGCTCTTGTGTAGTCGGGTGAGATAATGACAGTCAACCGCCACTAGGAATACCACGATAGACAGTGAGACAGCGTTGGGCAGCGGGGTATGACGTCACGGCTGTAGGTTAGGATGTGAATAATGTAGGGTGATGACGTCATGAAGCGGCTCGATGCGCCAGCAGTCAGTCACGACCAGAGTCGGAGCTCGGTGTTATTAACGAATTCGAGCAAGTGAGATTGGTTGAATGCTGGCATGAATGTGCTCTCAGAGGATATATTCTTCTTCCATCCATTGATCCATTCATTCAGATATCCATTAATTCTTTCAATGTATTCATTCATATATAAATATATATATATATATATATATATATATATATATATATATATATATATATATATATATATATATATATATATTTATATATACATATATGATTTGTAACCCATCATTTACCCACTGCCCCTACCCCTGAACCTAAGCCACTATGCTGTGAATATTTAGTTGATAATTCGGCCGTGAGGGTTGGGTGAACAGAGACCTGTATTCGAGTACCGAGTGGGTCAGTTCTTTTCTTGGGGTCGCGAGAGACGAGATCAAGCTAGGAGAGTTGTTGTGTTTTGTTGGAATTTAACGGCAGAGCCGGAGTACTAGATTGATAAGCCAGGAAATATTTGTGATTGCCAGTTGTTGGTGAAAGCTTTGATACTGCCATAGGATCTATCCTGGAAACTTGTATGTTATTCATATATTGAAGTGGAGTATTCCAGGTTTTCGTAAATATCGTAATAACGGGTGTTCGCTTGTGAATACGCGCGCGGCTTAGTAGCTGAGGCCGTACCTGACATTGTTAGCCCGTTTATCAGCCGGGATTTACTACCGAAAGTGAAGCTTATTAGTTTTTCTTCAAGAAAGCAACAAACATTATCCATATCGTGTGGTCCAAATCGACGTCGACATACCCCCTCCCCCTTGCCCCGCCCCGGCTCGGTGCATCATTGAGTACGACTTGGAGAAGATCATCGAAACCCACGGACACAAGGACGGAGAAGCGTATGACGTTGGTTCGCATATCATTTTCATTTTCTATTTACATTATTGGTTCAGTGCCTCATTTGTTTTTGTTTCTTGTTCAACTTATCTTTGTATTGCCTACAAACTTGCAGTTGAACGTGTAAGATTATATTATATTATGAATGTAATTATGAGTAGAATACCGTAGGCCTACTATGAGTAACAGGAGTAGTTGGAAGGCTGCTAGCTAAAGAGATCGCTATCTCGTGTATTGGGGCTGCCTAATTCAATTTGATTACTAGCCCGACGATTCACGTTTATTTGATTTGTTTTTCAACCGGTGTATACACATTGTTAATATTATATATCTAGTTAGAGTTATTTAGGGGAGTGTGTTGCTGACGATCGACATATCTCACGATTGCACAGGGAGCTAGAGTGTACTTAAGTTCATTTGTAAAGTGTATTTATCATTGCATTATACGTATATTATAGCCTCCTCAGATTGATCTCGTATTCTCGTCTTGTTTACGTTATTCAACTCCCTATTATTTACGAATTATGAGTTTTCGTTATTTGTCTCATACAACCTACAAATAACGTGGCGCCCATAACATTTCCCTTTACCCCCCCCCCCCCCCCTTACCTACCCATCTCCTCTTGAGCAGCGGCCCTCGACCATCGTCGGTGGAGAGGAATACGTCACAATATATATATATATATATATATATATATATATATATATATATATATATATATATTCATTAATATCAGGAAATATAGGCCAAATGGAAACCCCCAGATCATCGTGCACGACTAGAGTAACATCGGAATAATGCCATTCATGAATAATTCGGGTCATAAAAACACAACTCTCAGGAACTGCACAAAAATGTATATATATATATATATATATATATATATATATATATATATATATATATATATATATATATATATATATATATATATATATATGTATATATATATATATATATATATATATATATATATATATATATATATATATATATATATACATATATATATATATATATATATATTGATATATCGTGGGCTTTCTGCAAAAACTCATCAACTCCTTTTCTCTCAATAGAATTGAGAAAAACAAGATTATTGCTTGTGCTATCTCAAATAGTGAAAAGAAGGAGTTGGTGAGTTTTTGCAGAAAGCCCACGATATTATATATTGATAATGAACTCAAATGGGGATACCATATAAACATTCTTGCCTCTAAACTCAAAACAGCTCGCTATGCTCTCAGAAATATGTCAAAGCTGACCGATTTGAAAACTTCAGTAAGCATATACCATGCTTATTTCCATTCAGATATGAGTTACGGTATTGAATTCTAGTGAAACGCCTCTGAAAGTGAGAGAATATTCCTGATACAAAAAACTGCAGTACGTATTATTACCAAAAACAATTGGATGACATGTATTCTACCTGATAAGAAAAAGACCAATCAAATCACATCGATTACAACTAATGATCACATGCCTAAAACTGATGATTCGGCATCGGGTGAGGTCAGTGATGGAATGTTGATCATGCCCAGTTGTAAGAAAAAATTTCAAGAACTCAAAATTATGACTGTGGTGTCCACGTATATATACATAGTGCTCATGTCCATACATACCAATAAAACAGATTTCCCTCCCATTAATCATGAACATAATACTAGGAATAAGAATCTCATTCACCTAAACAAAAATATCCGTTCATTATTAGGCAAAGGTCTTCAAATTTCAGGTAGTAAACTTTACAATATTATCCCAATAAGTATTAAAATTCTGACATTGAATCAATTCAAATCACTCCTCAAGGAGCACCTCACAGTAATTAGTTCCCATTCTGTGCAAGAGTTCATTCATGCTGGATTTCAGTAAATTCCTAATACTTTTAATTACTAATTTCACTTGTCTGTGTATTGACATAACAGGTAATTCGTTTTTTTTCAATGTAATTCAACTGATTATTCATATTATCTAGCTATCTATAACTATGTAACAGAGTGTCTACATATACAAGATCTATTGATTTATCTCAATTCCGTATCGATCAATCTGGAATCTTGTAATGTATCATTATTTATTGTTTTATTCGTTTGATATACTAGAATTACTAATTTATTCATAATTATAAATGATAGCTCACTGCCATACTCAAATGTGATGCTATTGATGGGTTAAATTGTAAAATATGTAAATTGTGTACCGATTTCCTCGGAAGAGGGTTAAAGGAATGAACACTACTATACTACTACCACTACTATATATATATATATATATATATATATATATATATATATATATATATATATATATATATATATATATATATATATATATATATACACATATATAAACATATATATATATATATATATATATATATATATATATATATATATATATATATATATATATTTATATATATATATATATATATATATATATATATATATTTATATATATATATATATATATATATATATATATATATATATATGAAAATATTCATCTATATATATATATATATATATATATACATATGGTGTGTGCATCCATATCCATCATGATATATCGAATTTATCATATGATGGAACATAATCAACCCCAATTAGCTGTATATTCAGAATGTTCACAAGTAATGACAGGAGGTATATCTGCTTGACAACGAGTGTACGTACGCAAGTGTGGTTATATGAATGAATTCTTCAACGTGTTAAAATAACTAACGATATGTCGTATTATTAAACCTGTCACTTGTATTCCTAATTAGTTCCTTTCCCCTCGCTCCTCCAACCACACACCCGGCACTTCTCTGCGCTCAACGCCGTTGGCGCGTCAAGAAAATTAGTGATGACAGCTGCTCTGTATAATACTCTTCCGACAATATCTTGAGCTTCGATTGGAAGTTTTCGACCATGATTTAATTTCAACGAGCAGATATGTCGAGCATTCATTTCCCTACCATAGCTTGTTGATACATTTCAACTATTACCCACACATACAATTCACGCTATTCATGTTCTATATGAGAACACTGTAATGGTATCTTGATGTTGGATATGATTATTTTGTAGCTGAGATATTCGAATTGACCATATGTATATGTATCTTCATTCAAGACTCTGTCTTACATTATAAGGATGCAAAAACACAGAATGAAAATCAATTAATTAAAATATGAAGAAATTATCGATAACAACATTTCAGAGGAAAACAAAATGAATATAATTTGATTAGTTTTGAATAAGAAAATGTATGGAAAAGAAATGATAATTGAATTATGATAACGAAATCATACAAAAATTAAAAGGGGGTAAAATAAAAAATATTATGCAATGACAACAGAATTGAAAATCAAAACTGAAGACTATAAAGATGGTGTCGTGAAATTTGTTGGGATCCTCGAAGGGCGAGTAAAACTATGCCTGAATGAATTTGTTTTTGAGTCTGAATTTTTCACAAAATTTTACAAAGAAATTGTGAATTGTGCCTCGAGCCCCTGCCACTGACCCTATAACTTTTTTTTTCTGCAGACGGTATTTTAGTTAGTAATGTATCAATTATCAGTAATTAGTAATTTGTAATTAGTAATTAAATCAGTCATTCGATGATGTTGGTTATGCACTTGGAATAATAGCATCACATCCACTGTTCATATAAAAATTTCAATCCTAACATCATATATCAATTTTCGTTCAGGATGGGAAGATTGTCTCTCTGGTCCCGATTAGGCATACGCCAAACATTCTCAAAAAACATCTGGATCATCATGTTCTTGAATAAATCATGACCGAAGTATTGTCAGGTCGACCCACTCTTTGAATGATGCCCCGAGCATTAGGTTATGGAGAGATCAGATTTTCTGCTCATTTTATTCCAGAAACCAAAAGAAATGTATACAATATGATCAACCTCCTAATGCTTATACTCTCTGGAATTCCTGAAACGGATCTATTTGTCAACTGTCCAGTTTGAGCAAATGGTTATATGTCCGTAGTATACATTGAAGAAGTTATGTCCATAACTCAACGCCTAATCATTCAAATACAAAATATCATGTTAGATCATGTAGCGTGTGCATGTACACTGAATTTCAACCTGTGATATGCTTTCATTTGGCCATGTGGAGAGTGAGAAAAGTACCTTATTATGCCCATTTGTTTCTGATCATCACTTCGCTCATTCAATCACCTCAGTGATGGTATTCATCAGGTTGAGTGACTCAATCATCTTCATTTTTGAATACACATCAAATGATCATGTTTACGGATGGAAGGTAAATAACCAACACAATCAACATTAGAAGGATACATAATTATACTCTTACTGTCAATGATGTCTAGGCTTCAATGTTTTTTTCAGAACTAGATTCGAGAATGTGGATGCATTCATACAACGACGTCTTCCAGATAGGATACTTATCAGAATCAGAGATTTTGTCACATGAAGAAAGTTGATTCCATCATCAAGTTGGTAGGCCTACATCACACGTCCAATATACAAGTTATCTTCGAGGACAACAATGAATGAAAGAACAGATTTATTTTATATATACATTTTTCGTATCTTCGAAATCTAGGAATAGTTTTTCAATTGTCGATCGATTTCCAGTGAATTTCACATCATGAATCATCCGATATGCATGTCCATGAGGAGAAAATTGAATGGAAAGAAAATCTTCATTTTGAAGGCTGTCCGCAAAGCGGGATACCAAAATAGTACAGCGTAATGAATCAGTGAAAAAATGTATAATGTTTAGAATCTCATCGAAAGGTGAATGGCAAAAACTTACGGGACAGAATCAAGAATAACAATTTGAAACTAATTCAACCAATTATAACTGAAGGATGGAGAAAAAATATATACAATGAGTATCATTTGGAAGAATTTGAGTGATTCTGTGAAATCATGACTATGGATCATTCAACAGAGAGATGACTATATTCTGTGATAATGTAATATTAATGATGAATTTGATAATAATACTTTAAAAGCACATTCACTCTTCAGGAATATTCCATCACAATATTCCCATTTGTGGAACCGGAAGTGGCAGAATCATCCAACCTCCTTTCAAACATCATCTATTCTGAATCAACTTGGATTCTTCTGCATTCATAGAGGTGTTTTCATCAGATTCAGAAATAACTGGATTCGTGTAAACTGGAAGAGTTTTCAGGGTTAACAAATATTTTCAATTAGGAATAGGCGAGATATCATTTCGAATATGTTGGAGGCGTATTTGTGGATCCGTGGGTATGTTTGATTTGTTCATTCAATGACCCTGGACACAGCTGGATAATTCGAGGCTTCGTTATTGTTAGAAAATGAAGAATTCTGACAGATGTGTTCTATGGGAAGATGAAAATATACTAAAATATCCAGTGCAACATTTCCGGAATTGAATTTGTATGGATATGATATCGTATATCCATATCTATATATAAATATATATATATATATATATATATATATATATATATATATATATATATATATATATATATATATATATATATATAAATTCATATATATATATATATATATATATATATATATATATATATATATATATATATATATATATATATATATATATATATATATATATATAAATAAAAAAAAAAAAAAAATATATATATATATATATATATATATATATATATACAAATATATATATATAAATATATATATATATATATATATATATATATGAATATATAAATATATATATATATATATATATATATATACATATATATATATATATATTTAAATATATTTAAATAAGAATATATATATATATATTTATATATATATATATATGTATATATATATATATATATATATATATATATATATATAAATATATATATATATATATATATATATATATATATATATATATATATATATATATATATATATATATAAATATATATGGATATATGTGTGAATATATATGTTGATATACCGGTATATATATATATATATATATATATATATATATATATATATATATATTTATATATATATATATATTCAGATATATATATATATATATATATATATATATATATATATATATATATATATATATATATATATATATGAATATATATATGTATATATATATATATATTTATATATATATATATATATATATATATATATATATATATATATATATATATATATATATGGGGATGCGTCAAGTGATCCATCCAGAAACTGGTCCATCTCGTCAACTAGTCCATCTCTATATTATTTTAATATTTATTATATATTTCATGAAAGCAACTGGTCCATCTGGAAACTAGTCCATCTCGCATTTTGATAATATTAATAATAATCGTATTTATACGTCTCGGAAAGTGATCCATCCGGCAACTGGTCCATCAGTACTTAAGTAGAGTACTCCATTTAAGCATTAAATTCCCATTGTTGAGCTATCTATTCGCGCGTGGTATCATTTGAAAGGTAATTTTGCGCACTTTCTGAATATGCACTCCATTTTACAATCAGAGGACAATACTGGTAGAAAACAGTAGCTTGATTGGAATATTTGGGAGGAAAAATTAAAAATATCGTGCAACGTTCAAAACACGATATTAGTTTTTGATGACTGGCTATAATGATATTTTTCATTCCTCATGATAGGTATCGAATGTAACTAACATGATAGGTTGATGATATTTGAATTCTGACATTCAAATCACCTGAAAACTGCTCTGAAGATTGAGAAAAACCCCAATTCACAAGGGTGAGTGACATAAATTTAGTTATATTCAAGCCATTGTGAATTTCCAAACTTTTTCTCATATCCCATGACACAGATCAAGCATATGGAAAATTGAAAAAAAATACCATGGACGCAAAACGTGATTTTTGTAACACACTTCTTGATGAAGAGAGAAACACTCATTTTTTTCTCGAAATAATGTATTCTCCAACATTTTGTGTGTTTTTTTCTGTGGAAGTGTATCGTCTCTGCAATTTATATGGCTGAGACTCTCACACAAACAGGAATGCTCAGTCCACAGTATTTTACCACATTATTCATTTTCCGACAAGGCGATATAGGCTTTCCACATCTTATCGGGAGCCCGTTGCGCTGGAATACGCGTACACCGATCTTCTCGAGAAGCTCATTTTATTCCATACTGAAAGTTGGCTATTGGTTGTTTCCCAACTGACATCGAGATAATGATCGACATAAGATCTTACTCCATGATTCACAGTCATTTTGATCAAGTGTTACGCCCCGCAATGACCAGAATGCCATAAGATCGATTCATACGATGAATATAAGTGATCTTCTACCATGCAGTTGTAATTCAATTAGAGGAAGAGTTTCAATATTATAAAACATGAATTTTTTCTGGTGACGATTGAAGAGAAAACTTACACATGAATATATGAATATAATTCACATATGCTTTATGTATACGTTACAATCAATATGGACCATACCCTTTTAGCCATGTATGTTTCATGTTATTATTTACATATGCTTCATGATTTTTTTGCGAACACATGTTAAGGGATGTGTCGTTGAGGCTGTGACCAATCTATAGCCCAATCGGGTGATTGGTACAGAAATGAGGAGCGTTTCACATTTCGATGTGTCAGACGGCCGGGTTTTAGCATAGGCCTATACCGCTCGGGCGAGCCGGACAGTGCACGACTGCGCGGACGGGCGCCCAGATCTCAGATAATTTTTTTCCCAAGATTTCTTTGCGACACATGTTAAAGGATGTATCGTTGAAGCTGTGACCTAGTAACAGCCTGATCGGGTGATTGGTACAGAAATGAGGAGCGTTTCACATTTCGATGTGTCGGACGGCCAGGCTTTAGCATAGGCCTACCGCTCGGGTGAGCCGGCCAGTGCACGAATGCGCGGGCGGGAGCCCAGACTACTACGAATAATTTTTTTACCAAGATTTTTTTGCAAACACATGTTAAGGGATGTGTCGTTGAGGCTGTGACCAATATATAGCCTAATCGGGTGATTGGTGTAGAAATGAGGAGCGTTTCACATTTCGATGTGTCAGACGGCCGGGTTTTAGCATAGGCATATACCGCTCGGGTGAGCCGGCCAGTGCACGACCGCGCGGACGGGCGCCCAGATCTCAGATAATTTTTTTCACCAAGATTGTTTTGCAAACACATGTTAAGGGATGTGTTGTTGAGGCTGTGACCAATATATAGCCTAATCGGGTGATTGGTGTAGAAATGAGGAGCGTTTCACATTTCGATGTGTCAGACGGCCGGGTTTTAGCATAGGCCTACCGCTCGGGTGAGCCGGCCAGTGCACGACCGCGCGGACGGGCGCCCAGATCTCAGATAATTTTTTTTCCCAAGATTTCTTTGCGACACATGTTAAAGGATGTATCGTTGAAGGTGTGACCTAGTAACAGCCTGATCGGGTGATTGGTACAGAAATGAGGAGCGTTTCACAGTTCGATGTGTCGGACGGCCGGGTTTTAGCATAGGCCTACCGCTCGGGTGAGCCGGCCATGCAGTGCACGACCGCGCGGACGGGCGCCCAGATCTCAGATAATTTTTTTCATCAAGATTTTTTTGCAAACACATGTTAAAGGATGTATCGTTGAGGCTGTGACCAAGTTCAAGTTCATCGCATCAAAATCACATCATCCTATGGCCCGTCGTTGGTATTTTAGCTGAGGGCATTTTCCACAATATTTTTACAATGATTTAGTCAGTATGTGCCCGGTTCGAAGCCAGGACAGACCGGTTCCATTCGATTTTCCCACCTCAGCCCACGGACCAGGGCATAGTTTGATTTTCACGCGGTTATAAATGACGGCATCGTAGAAGACCAATCTACAAATGTTTGGGTTCAAAGGCTCGGACATCACGGGCTCTGCATCCGCAACTACGCGTTTTTTGTTGTTTTTTGTTGGATGGGAGTGGGGTATGACAAAGTGAATGATACAAGCAGGGAAACGATGGGCAGAGGTTCCACTGGATGGGCCAGCTCGCCCGAGCTGTAGGCCTATGCTAAAACCCGGCCGTCCGACACATCGAAATGTGAAACGCTCCTCATTTCTGTACCAATCACCCGATCAGGCTGTTACTAGGTCACAGCTTCAACGATACATCCTTTAACATGTGTCGCAAAGAAATCTTGGGAAAAAAAATTATCTGAGATCTGGGCGCCCGTCCGCGCAGTCGTGCACTGGCCGGCTCGCCCGAGCGGTATGGGCCTATGCTAAAACCCGGCCGTCTGACACATCGAAATGTGAAACGCTCCTCATTTCTACACCAATCACCCGATTAGGCTATATATTGGTCACAGCCTCAACGACACATCCTTTAACATGTGTTTGCAAAAAAATCTTGGTGAAAAAAATTATCTGATATCTGGGCGCCCGTCCGCGCGGTCGTGCACTGGCCGGCTCACCCGAGCGGTAGGCCTATGCTAAAACCCGGCCGTCCGACACATCGAAATGTGAAACGCTCCTCATTTCTACACCAATCATCCGATTGGGCTATATATTGGTCACAGCCTCAACGACACATCCCTTAACATGTGTTTGCAAAAAAATCTTGGTAAAAAAATTTCAAGAGAAATTCAAGAGATGAATACAAAGTCATTATGAAAACAATTCATGATGAGAAAGAAGAATTTATTTCATTCAAACTCATATTCAATCATTTACACTTGACACATTCAAATTAAACAAAATCAGTAATATTATATCATATTATTACACTCTCATTCACTAGATGATTATAACATCATAGAAGTTCATGGTTCATGTAATATCATGCATCCTTGCCGAGATTTTCGCGCCTGATCGACGGCAACCTGTGGTTGGTCGACTACGAGGCTTGTTTCAATTTTGTCCAACCAGAACGGAAGAAAATACGCGCGGAATTCGTATTCAAATCACTATGGAAAAATCGAAGCTACGTTACCATCACAGTTGTGGAGAAATGCCTTTCAACTATATTATTCAGAAATAATAGTACCACAGTGTTTGAGAACGTGATATTGGGAATTAGATAAGAATGTAAATAAAAGATGTGTAAAGGTGGAATAATTTCACAACATACATATTCAGACCTTCATCATTCTTATAGGAGCAATTTTTTTGCCTCTTTGATGAAACAGACAGTGAAGAATTAAGAAGAGATATTGGAGTAGGCTACCCACCTAATGGATCGATTTTATCAATAACTTTCAGGACAGTTACAGATGAAAATGATTGTCTTCAAAATACGGTCACTCTTCATTTGATGATGATATAAGATTTAGCAACATCAACATCGTCAACACCGGACATTTCTTATCTCTAAATTCATTCAAAATTGAGTCCAATCTAATCTTGATTCTGCATTGATTTTGACTCTTCATTCTGTTTCAATGATTCGATACATTCAGAATATTCGATTATTCAAATACAGTGGCTTAACTTCAATACGGAGTGCCCTTGGGTATGTATCACCTGGAGTGCCCCTCTCACATTTCCTAATCAATCCGTTTAAATGAATTAAATCAATTTGGGTGATAGGCCTATACTTAGTCAAGCACACTGCTCTGTGAAAATTGCTATGATAGTTTGTACTCATGAAATACCTCGCTTGTAGGGTTGAACGAAGCACTTCATGTTAACTTGTTGAAGAATCTTATGGCGTCGGTGTAAAACTACTTGGCGCGATTAAAAACTATGTTATAGGCCTACATATATTCAAGTGGATCATAACTTCGATTCAAAGTAACCTGATGTAAATTAGTAAATACAAATAAAGTTTGCGTCGGTGAAAAAAAATGCAGCAGTCCACCCTGTGGTCTACTTGAAATTCTTTCTTCGAGCTTCATGATCCGCGAAAATATCTATTGAACTTAATTGATCAAAATCATTCATTTTCGCTCGTCGCCGTTCAATTTATGGAATAGACGTCGAGCCTTTGAGTCTTTCTTGTGACTTTGATCTAAAAAGGTACGTAATTATCTGCTTCAGTTTCAAACAGCCTCTCCCTGCACTTGCAACTGTGACAGGTATTGTTGAAAACCGGACACGAGCGGAGCACACCTGGAAACTTGCAGGGTTGGCTATAGTACACTGGATATTTTCAAGATATCTTTACGCAAAGCAGACCTCATGTCGAGAAGTTGGAGGGAAATGCGAGCGATACATCAGTTTCAAATTTGATTCGAAACGTATTTGCATCGCCCAGAACTTATACATCTGAGATTTCAGTCAGATGACTTGAATGTGAGACTTTGAAGGTTTCTGTTACTTCACGCGAACTCTCGAACCTTAATCTACATATCACAATTCATGAGTAAACCCTGCAGGGGACGGTCAAAACTAGACAAAAAGCGCCAATGCAGACCTTTGGCTTACAATACATGGTGGGTAAACGTTGAGTTCGATCAGTATAATTCTTTATGCAATGAAACCACAATGAGTATATCTGTGTCTCTACGTTCATTAAAAATTCTAATTTTCATATTATATCACTGAAAAATCGTAGAAAGAATGGGAAACAGGTATAAGCATGTTGATTTTCAGATTATTTTGAAAGGGTTTCAAATATACCACGAACTAGAGCTCTTCAAGCAAGCACGTATTGAATACTGCTGATTATTGAATAAAAACTGTCTGTTGATACGATGATTAGTTTACCGTTGCCAACTTGTATCCCGAACGTCTGCAATCAAGCTGGTATAGGCAACATGTAAAGAGGCCTCCTGAACACTTGAACTCTGAAGCACTTTTCGGGATCAACTTATAGACGTTGGCCTAATTCGTCAAAATGATGCTTCACTTTCTTGACTCTCTTCTTCTCAAATTATTGGGGTATCTTCTATCTCTCCGAAATATTATATATTATGATAATATATGAGAGAGCGTGAATTTGAAAGAATTGTGAATACAGGTTCAACATTGAAAATTATCATTTCTTTGATTAGACTGGACTATCTAGAATTAAAGAAATTCATATTGGTGCCCCCATACGTGCTCACTATGGCACTAGCCTACTTGGCCCACCCGATAGTAACGTCAATGTTCAAATAGCGTTCGGATGTAGCGTTTGGATGAATTTCTCAAAATATTTTTGAATTGAAATCATTCATAGAAATGTGATGAAAGTTGGCCGTCATATGTGAACTAGTATAATTAAGGACCAGTTCTGAATTCGTGGTTTCCCGGTCACAAATTTGAGAGTTATTAGGATTTGACGAATTGGAAAATTGATCCAAGACAATAGAATCAAGTTGACATCTGACTCTTTGACAGACTTTCCCCACTTTTTGTGAAATACGATCTCTTTTTTTGAAATGTTCGAATCTTCTCGAAAATAGTTCAATACATGTTTAAAGAACATTGAGGTCGTGTGAAATACGCGGAAAAATCAACAATATGATGAAATCATGGAATCAAATTCGAATCTTTTTGCGGCATTTTCTTGTATGAAAACGAAATTTTCACACATAGTCGATGAAAAAAAATCGTACAAATTGGAAACTTTAGAGAATTCGGATGCATGATCGTTGTTCAAATAATTCCTGTGTGTTGATCAAACATATACCTCCGGATCAAATCTTGGGCGGACGGGACCAAGGTAACGAACCAAAAAAGGAAGAACAATGCAAATGATTAACTCTCAATTCGCATTCAAAATTTCGAAATTTGGGTACGCGTATTCAAGCGCAACGGGCTCCCGATAAGATGTGGAAAGCCTATATCGCCTTGTCGGAAAATGAATGATGTGGTAAAATACTGTGGACTGAGCATTCCTGTTTGTGTGAGAGGCTCACCCATATTAATTGCAGAGACGATACACTTCCACAGAAAAAACACACAAAATGTTGGATAATACATTATTTCGAGAAAAAAATGAGTGTTTCTCTCTTCATCAAGAAGTGTGTTACAAAAATCACGTTTTGCGTCCATGGTATTTTTTTTCAATTTTCCATATGCTTGATCTGTGTCATGGGATATGAGAAAAAGTTTGGAAATTCACAATGGCTTGAATATAACTAAATTTATGTCACTCACCCTTGTGAATTGGGGTTTTTCTCAATCTTCAGAGCAGTTTTCAGGTGATTTGAATGTCAGAATTCAAATATCATCAACTTATCATGTTAGTTTCATCCGATACCTATCATGAGGAATGAAAAATATCATTATAGCCAGTCATCAAAAACTAATATCGTGTTTTGAACGTTGCACGATATTTTTAATTTTTCCTCCCGAATATTCCAATCAAGCTACTGTTTTCTACCAGTATTGTCCTCTGATTGAAAAATGGAGTGCATATTCAGAAAGTGCGCAAAATTACCTTTCAAATGATACCACGCGCGAATAGATAGCTCAACAATGGGAATTTAATGCTTAAATGGAGTACTCTACTTAAGTACTGATGGACCAGTTGCCGGATGGATCACTTTCCGAGACGTATAAATACGATAATTATTAATATTATCAAAATTCGAGATGGACTAGTTTCCAGATGGACCAGTTGCTTTCATGAAATATATAATAATTAATGAAATAATATAGAGATGGACTAGTTGACGAGATGGACCAGTTTCTGGATGGATCAGTTTACGGCAACCCTATATATATATATGTATATATATATATATATATATATATATATATATATATATATATATATATATATTCATATATTCATATATGGGTCTATATATGAGCACACTCCAAGAGATTCAACGCGTATGATTGGAATACGGAGAGACAGATAAAAATATATGATTGGACATTGTGTGGGGAAGTGAGATGATACTGATCCAATTTTTCGATGAATCACAAAAGTCCGAAACATTCTTCCAGTTCACTACACTTCCCCAGGGTTATCGAATCTCACACTCTTATTGAGTCCAGGTTCCACTCTGTATGATCACGAATGAATATCGATGTAAATTGAGGATATTCTGTGAGATGAACTAGTGTTTTCAATTCCTCAATATGTCAGATATATGAGAGAGAAAAAACACTGCGAATTAGGTGTGTACTTCAAAAACATCAATTTTCAATCGATTTCCCAATATATTTTCATCTGACTTGTTCCAAGATTCAATTGAGTCGATAAGACTCTCTGCGATTGAGTGTGATCCATTATCGTCATTATCTATCGTCATATTGTCATCAATTATTTCAGCTTGAATTATCACCATTATTGAAATTTGTTCCACTCAATTCTCCATCATCATCATTGTGTTCATATCTGCCTCATTTCATTCATATCCAGACATTTTCCTCGTGTCTTCGGGTACCATATGGCATTATCTCCATCATCACGTTTCAGATAATGTATCAATCAGATATTGTATGAGACTTCAATCTACATGGCTTGGCATATATTGTTGGGTCTCGAAATTCAATGATGATAATAAGGATGAGACTATTATCTCAAATCATGGATCACGTACTTCCAAAAATGCATTGAATTCCTTTCCTAAAACCAGTCTCTTATGTTTCGATAGAAAGACGAGAATGAAGGGAATATGTTGACGAAAATATTCTCAGATTGACCCATCACCTTCAAGAAGTTAGCCGTTCTCATATCGACATTCTGTCCCCTTGAATTGCCACGTCTCATTTATTTATAATCTCTATTTCTCGCGATATGATTCGTTGGTTGAAGCTATCCTGTTATTTGATTGGTCGATATAGAAGATCTCTTCCATTGATTGATTGAATCGTGAAGAAGTACTCATCGACATTATTCATTGTGAGTATAGCTGCTTTCACTTTAAAGTATATAAAAGTGCTCCGGAGGAGATGTTCGCGTAGGTGATGGGGTGGCGGAGGGGGGCGTGGCTCCAAGGTTCAGGGAGAGTTAGATCAGTTGAGCCTCTCAAAAGGCATGGATTTCTCTCTTTATTCTGTTAGTTAACAAGCTGATTCCATGTTCGTGAGAGATTGAGGATATCTTGAATACATATCATGATGAATTACATCGCCACGAGATGATTCATTGGAGATGAAAAACACGTCTTTAAATGGCAAATATTCATTGGAAGAGGAGCAAAATTTCTCCGTTTCTGGAATATTCCAGAATGGATTGATGTAAGTTTGATAAATAGAATCAAACTCAATCTGTTATATTATATTTTTTCCCTCAACATTATTCGTTGGATCAGATTGTGTGACTTCATGAATATGTGGGGAACAACATTTGACTTTCCGACTTCCTGAAGGACATCAAAATCCTGATGATAGATCTCAACCAATGATAAAGAGATGTCGATTCTCCTAATTCAGGAGCAACCCATGAATTATCGTCCTGATTTCAGAAACTGGGAATCATTTTGTTAAAGTTCAGGACCCGGTCTTCTTTCCCAGTCGTGACGTGGACATTGATCCGATCTGTTCAAGTCTCCATAGGGATTCAGTGATGCCCACGTCATGAATCATGCTCTCTGGAGGAGAAAATTAATGATAGTTTCTGAAATCAATGATTTCCGGTTTTTCCGCACCTAGTAAAATCAATTTCGTCATTGTTCTCAAAAATCTAGCATACAAAATAGTTATAATATGTATCATTATTGTGTTCACATTCGGGGAGAATTTTAATTTTTCAAATTTTCTTTCCCAGCCCAATCTTATGGGGTTTTCTAGAAAATGTATGATGATATTTCTCGAAATCAGTTAAACCAATTCATCTCAAAAACTTCACGGTTCTGAGTTGAATATGTTTACGAGCACAAAAATAGTTTCATGTCGAACTGTCAAACCCTGCGACCTGTGGAGTGCTCACAAACAAACAAACAGAAGAACTCACGGACAAAGCTCTATGAGAGTGGGATGGAGAGTTCGCTACGTTCATCTAATAAGGTAACTCGAACGAATATGTATTATGCATCAACAGTTATCCGTAAGATGAGTTCCCGAATGTGTTTAGAGGAGATTATTATGTTCGAACGTTCGATAGCATCCACGATTGACTGATTGATGAGCGTAGCGAAGTCTCCATTCTACTCTTATAGGGCTTTGTCTGTGTGTTTTTTTTTGTAAGCACTCCACAGGTCGCAAGGGTCGACTGATCAACATGAAACTTTTTTTGAACACGCAAACTCATCCAACTCAGAACTGTGGAGTTTCTGAAATGAATCGGTCGGACCGATTTTGAGAAAAATCATCTCAAAGTTTCTAAAAACCCATAAGATTTGGCTGGGCGGAAAAGGAGAAAAATAAAATCTCTCCAAATGGGATGACATTTTCTCTGAATGTGTATACATAGATTTTACACATTTTCACGATTTCGTATGCAATTTCAATGAGCCGTTTTGAAGAGAAAAAATAAAATGACTGATAATATTCATCAAATATATCATACAAATTGTGCCAGAATTAAGGTGTCGAGATTCACTGCTTTCTAGATTCAAGAGTTGACCAACAATGAAGTATTTTTTATATACATCAAGGTGTGTAGAATACCAGAGTCAATGAAGTGGCAAGAGAAGAACTACTCTAACGACTTTTATAGCTCATTCAGATATCAAGGTGTGTAGAATACCAGAGTCGATAAAGTAGCAAGGGTAGAACTACTTCAAGGACTTCTATACCTTATTAGGATATCTCGCTCATCTTACAACGCATATTTCGCGTTTGACTAGTTATTGTTAATCACAGTATATGTTCTATTGTTCATTTGAATATTGTTGTTTCTGATTATTGCAATAACCTCACTCACAGCTGGAGTATTGTTATGGAAACGAATCAGCAGGCGATGATGAGATTGGAGAATAATGATGAGAAGCTCGTCGAACATTCAACGCTATGTATAGAATACATAGCTACATGTATATGTATAGCATGATATGCATATCATGATATGTATAGCATGATATGTATAGCATTATATGTATAGCATGATATGTATAGCATGATATGTATTGCTATGTATACAAATGAACGATGCATCTGCTCTGATGATACCATAAAATGATGAACACTCTTGTTGACACTCTTTCTAATCAAGGTACACTTCCTCATTCGTAGATACCAGTGACAAAATTGTTCCTGTATTATGTGAGGGCACGCACTCTACTGATGACTACGATCTATTGACGTCGATGAATGATATATGAGATGATGGGATGATGAGATGAGAGGTTATTTTATCACGTGTTCTTGGATTTTTCTTGACATTATTATTTGAACTCCTGCAATTGCACATCAATTGACGGTGACAAGTTCCCTAAATACCCTTATCCCACCACAAGCCTCAACCCTCTGGCGAAATAACTTGAACCTAATTTCATCCCCTTCAAAAACACTTTTTCTGAGTTCATTCAAATCCTTACCTGTCCTATTCAAGGAAGAAAATTTACAGACATCTACCCTTATGACTACCGCTCTATCATGACCCCACCTTCCTCCATATCCTGACTCAAATTACTTTCAATTAACTTATGAGCAGTGTGAAGAAGTCGGTCGTGGCTTTCCGACATGTATATCCATTCCAGTATTCACCTGATCGACTGAGGGAAACCACGAAAAACCCCTGTCAGTATGGTCATCATGGCGGAAAACCTGAATGACGGTTTAATGTATTAACCACTCGACCACACGTCTAAGTCCAGTGAACCGGGTTCATAATTATCTGACAAAGGTTGCATGCCAGTGGTTTTGGTTAGTGTTTCTAGGGAAGGAAGAGAGGTGATCAGTTGAAGGGAAAATCGGGATTTTTACCTGGAATCCTTCACATCTTATTTGATAAGTGAGACGGAGTGAATTGTTCCAGAAAGATAATAATTGGAACCTGAAGGAGTAGGTTCATTCGTTCGTGAGGAATTCTTGGAAATAGTTGATTCGTATGAAATGAGAGAGAAATGTCGTAATTCAAGTTGATTTGGATTTCCTTCTCCACTGACCACTGTTGTCCATCATGGATGAAAAGAATTCTGGAAGATTCTTATCTGCACTGCTGTACGCAGTTCCACCACGATATATTCATTCGGAAAGTTACTACAATCGTCCATATATCACGTTGTCACTGGAAATGTTACTCTGTGATTTGGTCCATCTTGACGTTTTACACCAATGCACAACAAACAATGTGATCTTCTAGTGAGAATGATTCAGTCATGTTACATAATGGAGTTCTATTATGGTCGATAGTCTATACACTCTATATATGATTCATGAAATGAGAAGGGAGAAAACACCCACTCGCCAGTGCTGAAGAAGAGGGGAGACGGTCGCTCGAAACATTCTTCTCTCGTAGATACAGTATGGTTGTATTAACGAGAGATGAAGGTTTGAACCACCCGAGCGTTAGTGGTGTGAAATACTGGAGACGGTCGCTCAAAACATTCGTACCTCATGGATACAAGTATTAAAGGTACTAGTATGGGTTTGTGAAAATTCCCAATGTTTTTAGGTTTTCTACTTTTTTCTTCCTGTTCCAGTTTCAATATACATGACGGAGAATAAAAATATTTGGAAAATATATTTTTTTTCATTGTTGAATTTTCAATTAATATTCAATTGTCATAACAATGGGATGTTCTCAACAGAGATTCCTTCAGCTCTGTTCGTTGTGGATAGTTCTTTCGAAATTCATTTTGATCATCAAGGTCAAACCTGTGTTCTGACGGTCAGTTTCCACTTCTATGACTACAAGAAGTATTCAATTTGAAATTTTGATTGTTGGGCTTTATTTTGTCATTTTCACATTGGCTCCAGGATGAATTGAAAAAATCTCATTCAAGTATCAGAGAAATCAGAATTGTGGCCTTGTCAGAACATGCTTCATCCAACAAGATTCAGAATGAAAAAAATTAGTCTTCCACATATACATCTAGCTAATATATTCTTTCTTTGTTGAAAATTATGGTTGTGTGTGTGAATCTCAGTTTTGAGTAAATTGCAGGCAAAGTTCAACTCGTATTGGAACCGTATTCACAAATCAGTTGGTTGCATATGTAATTCAAAACATTTTTTCTAATCATACATGTGGAAGGGTTGTAAAATATTTATTTGTGAAATAACTAAGCATCACACAATGATGCGGTTTGTTTTTTATGAAGGATAATAAATTACTCAATAAAGTGACATCAACATCAGAAAATTCACATTCCGGGGAAAAATCTCATTTTCCAAACCCATACTAGTACCGTAAGCTTGAATCCACTGAGGATGAAGGCTTGAACCATCCTAGCGCTAGTTTTTTAGATTTGGGGGTGGTGATCGTTCAGAACTTTTCTCCTCTCTCGAATACAAAACTTAGCTGGAAGATTTACAGAGAGGAAATGGAGAACTGAATAAAGCATGACAACAGATTAGAGACGTAGGAAAAATCATCGAATGGATTCGCCGGGGCATGAATTGTCAAGCCTTCAACCTGTAGCTGCTGTGACGTATGTATTGTACTGTTCTGGACCAATAAGAGATCCATCAAGTTAGTCCATACTTGTATTCATGATGGTCGGATCTCTCAAGATAATAACAACTACCCGAATCATTCTAATACTTATTTTATAATTGTTCACATAGATAGTTGATAGTTGGAAGCGAAGACTTGATTTCACCATACCCGAAAAAAAAGTGAAGTTATTTTTAGGTCCGTGAACCTGGCCCCTCCAAAGTCAGCACAAATTCTGAAACTTTGTCCAGAGTTTGTGCTAGGCCCCTAGATTTTATGCCGAGAGTTCCAGAATTTGTGCTAGGTAACTTTCCGAGAAAATCGATTCGCTAACTATGAGGGGCCAAGTTCACGCAGCCCCTCCAAAGTCAGCACAAATTCTGAAACTTTGTCCAGAGTTTGTGCTAGGCCCCTGGATTTTATGCCGAGAGTTCCAGAATTTGTGCTGGGTAACTTTCCGAGAAAATCGATTCGCTAACTATGAGGGGCCAAGTTCACGCAGCCCCTCCAAAGTCAGCACAAGTTCTGAAACTTTGTCCAGAGTTTGTGCTAGGCCCTGGATTTTATGCCGAGAGTTCCAGAATTTGTGCTCGGTAACTTTCCGAGAAAATCGATTCGCTAACTATGAGGGGCCAAGTTCACGCAGCCCCTCCAAAGTCTGCACAAATTCTGAAACTTTGTCCAGAGTTTGTGCTGGGCCCCTAAATTCTATGCCGAAAGTTCCAGAATTTGTGCTCAGTAACTTTCCGAGAAAATCGATTCGCTAAATATGAGGGGCCAAGTTCACGCAGCCCCTCCAAAGTCAGCACAAATTCTGAAACTTTGTCCAGAGTTTGTGCTAGGCCTCTAGATTTTATGCCGAGAGTTCCAGAATTTGTGCTGGGTAACTTTACGAGAAAATCGATTCGCTAACTATGAGGGGCCAAGTTCACGCAGCCCCTCCAAAGTCAGCACAAATTCTGAAACTTTGTCCAGAGTTTGTGCTAGGCCCCTAGATTTCATGCCGAGAGTTCCAGAATTTGTGCTGGGTAACTTTCCGAGAAAATCGATTCGCCAACTATGAGGGGCCAAGTTCACGCAGCCCCTCCAAAGTCAGCACAAATTCTGAAACTTTGTCAAGAGTTTGTGCTAGGCCCCTAGATTTCATGCCGAGAGTTCCAGAATTTGTGCTTGGTAACTTTCCGAGAAAATCGATTCGCTAACTATGAGGGGCCAAGTTCACGCAGCCCCTCCAATGTCGGCACAAATTCTGAAACTTTGTCCAGAGTTTGTGCTAGGCCCCTAGATTTTATGCCGAGAGTTCCAGAATTTGTGCTCGGTAACTTGGCGAGAAATCCAATTGTCAAAAACGAGATGTCAAGTTCACACAGCGTCGCCACAAATTCTGCAACTGCACTGCACATATGCTCGTCAAACTCTCATGTCGAGAGTTTCGGAAACGTTTATGAGATGAAAGTATGCAAATTCAAAGAATAGGCCCAGAAATGAAAAAAAACTCAACTTACGAGGTTCTTTCTGTATTTTTACCTATCGAGCACAACGTCGCTGGAAAGGTGTCAGCCTTGACTATTTTTCACGGCGGGGTTGCGGCCGACCGGAATTTCTTAGCATAATACCGTGTTTATATTCGGATTTAACGAACTGATCTTCATCCAGAAATGATTCACCCGAAAACTCCGATCTGAAGTCTGGAAGATATGGGTGAAAAACAGTTCCCATGTTTTAGTCCCATGTAGCCAATGCAAAATGACGGAAGGAATTCTTCCTATTCAATTCATATTGGTCTTATGGGACCAAAACATGGGTACCGTTTGTTGCCCATATCTTCCGGATTTAGAATCGGGATTTCTGAGTGAATTATTTCTAGATGAACAACAGTCCGAATAATCCGAATATGAAAACGGTCTTACGCTGATGAATTCAGGTTGCCGCATCGTGAATGAATGAATGAATATTAGGGTTTTAAGGCGCATCGACAGCGAGGTCATTTAGCACCTGTCAAAATAAGTTGCTGAACCAAAAGGTAAGTAGTGTTATATGAAGGTGCAAGTGAAATTTAGATGAGAACACCATGTGAAACTAAGACTAAACTATTACTAAAGACGTTATACACTAATTTGTTAAAACCGAACATGTGTGTGCTGTAAAGGGTCTATGAATGGTCTAAAAAAAATTAATTGACGTGATCTTTTTCTCAATGTGATGTCGTCCGTGATTACAACGGAAAAATACGGTCGCGGGCGAACAGCTATAGGTAGAATCGATCGCAGTGAAGAACGCCGGAGAGAAGGACGTTTCCCCAAACTACTCAAGGAAAATCCATTTTCCAAGCGAAGGTGTCGGCCGTGGCAGCCGAAGAGAGCTGAAATGTCCGGCGATGTTGCGTTTGCTCGAAATTTTCCAGCTTATGCCGTAATGCCTTGTCCATATTCGGATTCAACGGACTCTGTTACATTCAGAAAAAATCAAACTGGGAATCGCGATCCGAAGTCCGAAAGATAAGGGCAAAAAACCAGACCCATGTTTTTTTCACTTCTGTGACCTGCGTAGTGAATGAACCATTCGAGTTTTCGCAAAAATCATCTCGGATAACACGAAATACGAGCCAAATGGGAAGGAAAAAAAAGGATTTTCACTTTTCAATTTCGTGTTTTTTAATGGTACCCCTTGACATTTTTTTTTTGAATTTCGTTTTTCCTTATTTTTTTTCAATTGAATTTTTTCCAGATGAAACAGGGACCACTGGATCCGATTGCATTATGGATACGAAATTCCGCTTGAAATTCCACTCGACCGCAACGAATTGCCGGGAAGTTCTCGACCGTTTCGACAGGGGTGGTTTTCATGGCAAAGTCTGCGAACAACGAGGTGTATAACGTGCCGTTTAGTGTATGGGAGTTGGAGAACGCGATAACGTGCGCAAGAGACACAGCACCGGGGATCGATGGAATGGGCAATCAGTTCTTGAAACACCTGCCAGTTGCCGCTTTGAATGACCTTCTCAACCTGTTCAACCATATCTATTCAACCAATACTTTCCCTGATTCTTGGAGACAAGCTATCCAGGTACCCATCTTGAAACCATCCAAGGATAAGCATTCACCATCAAGCTATAGACCTATATCTCTGACCAGCTGTCTGTGTGAAGTGATGGAAAGGATGTTGAACAACCGCCTCGTTTGGTTGTTGGAGCGGAGAAACCTCTTTTGCACAGTAAAGTCTGGATTTAGAAAAAATAGAAATACCTTGGATCATCTTATTAGTATGGAAAGCTTCATACAAGAAGCTTTTCTCACGAAGCAGGAAGTGATAGCTGTATTTTTCGACCTTGAGAAGGCATTCGATACTACCTGGCGCTCCAACATATTGTACACCTTATCACAATGGGGTTTCAGAGGCCATCTTCCTAATTTTATCTGTAATTTCATGACCAACCGACGTTTCAATGTACGAGTTGGTAATGTGTTGTCGAATGAGTTCATCCAAGAGAACGGTGTACCACAAGGTTCTGTCCTCAGTGTTACTTTGTTCGCCATCGCAATAAATGGTATTGTTCGAATCGTTCCATCTTCAATCACTTCCTCTTTATTTGTCGACGACTTGGCTATATTCAGTAAGTCAGCAAGAAGTGCAACGGCCTGTCGCCAAATCCAACTTGCAATTAGGAAACTAGAAGCATGGGAAGAAGAAACTGGGTTCAGGTTTTCTACATCAAAATCAACGTGCATGCGTTTCTCTCGTCTGAGGCCTGTACCCTGACCCAGAAATATATCTTCGTAGAGAACTCCCATTCGCAGAATCGACAAAGTTCTTTGCGCTGACGTTTGACGTGAAGTTGAACTGGAAATCTCACATTTCGCAACTCAGACTCAAGTGCTTCAAGTCACTCAACCTTCTCCGTTATCTTAGTGGTACCAAATGGGGAGCGGATCGCACCACGATGCTGCGGCTTCACCGAGCATTAATACGTTCCAAATTGGATTATGGTAGTGTTGTGTACGACTTGGCACGAGAGAGCTACGTGAAGTCACTCAATACAGTTCACAACACGGGCATCCGACTGGCCATAGGAGCACTCCGTACCAGTCGGGTGGAGAGCTTGTATTGTGAGGCTGGTGAGCCCTCGTTGAAGAGTCGACGTGCATATCTCCTTTGCTCATACGCTTCAAAGTTATTCTGCTGTAGGCGTCATCCCACCTACCAATCAGTTATCAATCCTAGATTTCATGCTCTCTATGAATCGAAACCATTCGCCACCATACCAACTGGGATTCGTTTGAATCATATTTTAGTCAAGGAGTCATTTGTTTACCCTCGAGTCTATCCAATTCAATCTAGTGATACCGCTCCTTGGTTGGCTCCACGTCCGGAGTGCTTGATGAACTTGTCATCAAGCATGAAGGCAACCACGAGTGCAGAAGAGTATAAGCAAAAATATCTAGAGCTCTGCACACACTACTCCGGACATGTAAAATACTACACGGACGGATAAAAACTGAACGGAAAAGTTGGCTGCGCATTCGTTTGCGAATCCGCCACTGTTATTATCAGATTAGGTTCGATGAGTAGCGTATATACAGCTGAGTTGTTTGCAATTGTCACCTCTCTACAGCACATTCAACAACGATCTGAGAAGAGCTTCCTGATCTGTTCTGATTCTTTGAGTGTACTCCAAGCCCTTACTCAGATCTTTCCAACTCAGCATCTAGTCCAGAAAGTGCAGACACTCCTGACCGCCCTTGCCTCGCAGGATGTCAGTGTAGTGTTCTGCTGGGTACCTGGACACGTGGGGATTGGTGGTAATGAGTTAGCGGACACTGCTGCCAAGGAGGCGACAGAGAAAGAAGATATTGATAACCCGAGAGTGCCTTTCAATGATTTCAAGGCGTATTTCAAACAACTTTTCAAATCTAGTTTTCAAAAAGAATGGGACACGGAGACCAAAAACAAGCTGAAAGAAATAAAGCCTACTGTTAGTGCTTGGGAATCCTCAATCCGAGGTTCACGGAGGGAGGAAGTGGTTCTCAATCGTCTGCGAGTGGGACACACAATTTCAACCCATTCCTATCTTTTCACCCCCGAAAAAATCGTCCCCAGATGTGAAATTTGTAACGAGATTTTAACTGTTAGACACATATTGCTCGAGTGTCAGAAATATACCGCTCTGCGGAGACAGATTCGTATGGAAGACACAATGTCAAAGATTTTAGGGAATAATTCAAAATCGATAGGTACGATATTCATCTTTCTAAGATTATCGAACCTATTGGATCTCATTTGACATGCTCGTGCATCTGCGCCGTTGTATGCGTGTGACGACGAAGTTGTCGTGTCAACAGTATCATTTTTCAAACTTCCGCGATTAGGCTACTTATGTCTGATTAAGATAACGTTGGTTATGTAATCATCTTTTTCCGGTATTTTGATATTTGATACTTATTCTTGATGTCGATCTCTTGGGATAGACATCAAGAAATATTTCAAATCAAACCACATTTCAACATATATCGATTAGGGTTTGTTCTTCCTCCACTCCTATTGAGCGCGAGTTTGAACTGAGAACAAGTAGTAAAACGTTCTCATCCTAGTCCCATGGGTGTGACCCTTTACAGCACACACATGTTCGGTTTCAACAAATTAGTGTATAACGTCATAAGTAATAGTTTAGTCTTAGTTTCACATGGTGTTCTCATCTAGATTTCACTTGCACCTTCATATAACACTACTTACCTTTTGGTTCAGCAACTTATTTTGACAGGCGCTAAATGACCTCGCTGTCGATGCGCCTTAAATCCCTAATATTCCTTCATTCATTCACGATGCGGCAACCTGAATTCATCAGCGTAAGACCGTTTTCATATTCGGATTAATCGGACTGTTGTTCATCTAGAAATAATTCACTCAGAAATCCCGATTCTAAATCCGGAACTTATGGGCAACAAACGGTACCAATGTTTTGGTCCCATAAGACCAATATGAATTGAATAGGAAGAATTCCTTCCGTCATTTTGCATTGGCTTCATGGGACTAAAACATGGGAACTGTTTTTCACCCATATCTTCCAGACTTCAGATCGGAGTTTTCGGGTGAATCATTTCTGGATGAAGATCAGTTCGTTAAATCCGAATATAAACACGGTATTACGCTAAGAAATTCCGGTCGGCCGCAACCTCGCCATGAAAAATAGCCAAGGCTGACACCTTTCCAGCGACGTTGTGCTCGATAGGTAAAAACACAGAAAGAACCTCGTAAGTTGAGTTTTTTTTCATTTGTAGGCCTATTCTTTGAATTTGCATACTTTCATCTCATAAACGTTTCCGAAATTCTCGACATGAGAGTTTGACGAGCATATGTGCAGTGCAGTTGCAGAATTTGTGCTGACATTGGAGGGGCTGCGTGAACTTGGCCCCTCATGGTTAGCGAATCGATTTTCTCGTAAAGTTACCCAGCACAAATTCTGAAACTCTCGGCATAAAATCTAGAGGCCTAGCACAAACTCTGGACAAAGTTTCAGAATTTGTGCCGACATTGGAGGGGCTGCGTGAACTTGACCCCTCATAGTTAGCGAATCGATTTTCTCGTAAAGTTACCCAGCACAAATTCTGGAACTCTCGGCATAAAATCTAGGGGCCTAGCACAAACTCTGGACAAAGTTTCAGAATTTGTGCCGACATTGGAGGGGCTGCGTGAACTTGGCCCCTCATAGTTAGTGAATCGATTTTCTCGGAAAGTTACCGAGCACAAATTCTGGAACTCTCGGCATGAAATCTAGGGGCCTAGCACAAACTCTGGACAAAGTTTCAGAATTTGTGCTGACTTTGGAGGGGCTGCGTGAACTTGGCCCCTCATAGTTAGCGAATCGATTTTCTCGGAAAGTTACCCAGCACAAATTCTGGAACTCTCGGCATGAAATCTAGGGGCCTAGCACAAACTCTGGACCAAGTTTCAGAATTTGTACTGACTTTGGAGGGGCTGCGTGAACTTGGCCCCTCATAGTTAGCGAATCGATTTTCTCGGAAAGTTACCCAGCACGAATTCTGGAACTCTCGGCATAAAATCTAGGGGCCTAGCACAAACTCTGGACCAAGTTTCAGAATATGTGCTGACTTTGGAGGGGCTGCGTGAACTTGGCCCCTCATAGTTAGCGAATCGATTTTCTCGGAAAGTTACCAAGCACAAATTCTGGAACTCTCGGCATGAAATCTAGGGGCCTAGCACAAACTCTGGACAAAGTTTCAGAATTTGTGCTGACTTTGGAGGGGCTGCGTGAACTTGGCCCCTCATAGTTAGCGAACCGATTTTCTCGGAAAGTTACCCAGCACAAATTCTGGAACTCTCGGCATAAAATCCAGGGGCCTAGCACAAACTCTGGACAAAGTTTCAGAATTTGTGCTGACATTGGAGGGGCCAGGTTCACGGACCTGTTATTTTTTTCTTCTTCTTTGTTCACGCTCCACAGGTCGAATGAGAATCTAAAATCAGTTGAAACTTGGCATACACAAGTGTCCTCATCTAATTTGATACCGTTATAGTTTTGAGGCGCAATCGATTGAACCATTTCTGAGGAAAACTCATTCCAAAGTTTTCAATAATCTCATGAGAATAACCCAAAGAAAAGAATTCGTGAAGAATATTTCATCCTAGAGAATTCGAATTTTCAGGGAATTTCAATATAATGATGTTACACATCATTTCGAACCTTCACTCAAATCGAATCGGCCCTTTTGATGTGAAGAAATATATAATGTATCTCTTGTGAATCACTCAAAGCTATTGAGATACCAATTAAATTCAAGCCACAGGTGTCAACACTCAATTGTGAACGATTGAAACAAAGCCTGATCCATCATTAAAGAAATTGATAGGAAGAAATAAGATGGCAGTGATGTGATGGTTTGGATCTCAAGGCGTATATATGTATATATATATATATATATATATATATATATATATATATATATATATATATATATATATATATATATATATATTTATATAAATATATATATATATATATATATATATATATATATATATATATATATATATATATATATATATATATATATATATGAATATATATATATATATATATATATATATATATATATATATATATATATATATATATATATATATATATATATATGAATATATATATATATATATATATATATATATATATATATGAATATATATATATATATATATATATATATATATATATATATATATATATATATATATATATATATATATATATATATATATATATGATAACCAATCCGAAGATAAGTTGATATGTTTCAGCTCATCCATCAACGCGGCAACACATAACGCGTTTACCTGGTTTCAATAAATGATCACATGGGTATTAATTAGTTATTACTCGATTTGAGTGAAGAGATATGGAATATATGTGACCAAAGACGACTACAAGTTAATTCACTAGTTATCTCCTGATTCACTAATCATCAGTTGGTGGAGAAACCTGTGGACCACGCTTCATGTCAGATTGTTGGCATTTTTGAGGAATTTTCGAATTTGTGCTTTCTTCATGCGAGAAGCCGTAACAGATATACCGGTGAAATAATCTCCAACTATATCAAGATATGACAAAGATCCAGAATTCAATACGTTGAATTTTACTCTATTAAGGCCCTGTATTACCACGGCCAGTAAGTATTCATCTGATAGTTGGTGAAAACAAATAGCATGGGTGATCATGGTGATAACAAGTTTGAACTGTCAGATAAAGGCTAACTGGACTTGGTAATATACTGGGCCTTAATCACTTCCCCATTCTTAGTTCTGAGGAATCTCATGAATTGTTATTATGGAATATTATACAATTCATACTGAATATATACCATATTCATTCATATTGATCAATACTCAATTGAATAGTACCAATTCATTGTAGGAAAATGAATCTCGAATGGCCACTGGTATACACTATTTGGCAGAATTTCTGCATAGTTTCTCAGCCCATTGCAGACTTCAATGTCGATGTGATAACGCGTCACACTCCATCTAGTGGTGAAACTTGGTAGTGTGACGGTGAAATAGTAAATCAAATAACTTAGAAACAAAATGGGTGATAAGCTATCAAACCACCGCCTTATGATAAATCGTTTAATTCTGATGCTACACTTCTCGAATATTCGACGAGAATCTACACCAGATCGTATTCTCCAATTTTATATTTGGTACCCAATCAGTTGTTTCGATATCAATTCTCCTTGTTGCTATAGTTACCTTACGAATTTGTTGTATCCCAAAATGTATGCATTTTCAGTTCACTAAAGATTGATAGAGTTTTAAAGTTCATGAAGCGGTGACTCAGTTGACTAAGCTACGGAGGGTGGTTCACTGTTGTAATAAACGATAGTATATACTGACTATGTGATGATTATCAATTTCACTTGGCATGCAACCACTGTCTTCTTGAACTGCCCCAAATAGAACATTATTATGAATGATCAATATGACGTTGTTCAAGCGATCATCTTTTTCCAGTACATTGCAATTTGACATTTGATACTGACTCTGGATGTCGATCTCTTGGGAAAGACTTCAGGAATATTTCAAATCAGACCATATTATGATATTATGGTTTGTCTTTACTGCACTCCTATTTGAGCGCGAGTGAATCGAGAACAAGTAATGAAAAGTTCTCCTTCTAGTCCCATGGCTTTGACTCTTTAAAACACTCACATATTCGGATTCAACTAATTAGTGTGTGACGTATTAGTGGATAGTTCAGGCTCAGTTCAATATATTGACGTGCTCTCATTCAAATTCAACTTGCACCGTTTTATAACACCACTTACATAGTTATTCAGCAACTTATTTTGACAGGCACCAAATGACCTCGCTGTCGATGCGCCTTACAATTCTAATATTCATTCATTCATTCATTCTTGAGTACGTGTATATGTCAGATCTTTCGGAAAGGTGTTCCCACCACCAGCTGCCATGTCGTATCGAATGGAGAAATAGGAGAGGAGGAAGAGGGAAGAGGGAAGGGAGATGGGTAGGAGGAGATTGGAGAAGTGCAGTAAATAGGATCTTGATAGATAAGCTGCTGTCTATTGAATTCGATGTAGTTGATGTATCAAAAGGGAATGAGCTGAGCCAGATTCAATATGGTATACAGTATTAGAATAGCGAGAAACAGTCATGTACACACAGGAGGTATGAGAGGTGGAAGAGATAATAATTGAATAACGTGTATGCATTTTAGATTCATTTGAAATATTTGCGAACAAATAATGTTTTTCTGGATGCATGAAATGAAGTCACAATACACCAAAAACTGATCGAATGTGTATCCACGAGAGATATAAAAAGTCGAACGAATGGATATTGAATAGCATGTATGTATTCTAGATTGAGTTGAATTAACACGAAACAAATTATATTTCCAATGTCTTGAATGATTTGGATAACATATAAATGGAACGAGATCGATGAAAATGTAGGGCCAGTTTGATATACAGATCGAGAACCTAGACAAAAATCATTCCAAGTGGGATGGAATTGAGGGTTTGCTCCGCTCAGCATAAATCAATGATTTAATGCAAAAGACGAAATCATGATCGAATTGAACTCGAATTCACATGATTTTTCATTTGATGATATGAAACTGGTAAATCCACTGGGTCATATATATATATATATATATATATATATATATATATATATATATATATATATATATATATATATATATATATATATATATATACAGTGGCGGTTCCTCCACTAGGGCAAACATGGCATTGCCCTGGCTGTATTTTTTGACAATCCGTCTGTACAAATATTTCCTTATTCTCAATAATTATTTCATGTTATATTATTTTCTCAATTCATTCAGAACACCTTGTCATTCGTCATGTGGAATATCTTAGAGTAGCCCTATGAAACGGTCTCTGCTACGTGTGGAAACACAGTAGTTTCTACGTCACAGGCAGGGCTAGCCCCGTCTGTGACGTCACACGGGCCATGGGAACAATGTTATTTCTCTGATAGAGTGAGAGGGAAGATGCGACTTTTAACGTTGCTACCGGGGCAATCTTATATTTGCCCGTGGCTTGACGAACTTGAGCGAAGATGAACGAATGTTGATCACAGACCGATCTAGCTGTCGTCTCTACACCTGTCTTCAACCCTGTCAACTAGACAATGCCTTTGTGCAGTATAACATTTGTGATTCTGGGAAAATAAGGGTAGGAATGCAGATTGTATCTTGTGAGTACAGAGATAAATGACCAGAGCACTGCTTGTTTTAGTTTTTCACATACGGTTGCCATGGGAGGTGCTCATAACTCTCTGCGGAGTGTTGTCCATTGGATATTTTTTTTTCTAGAATATGTTTACTGTCGAGTTTTAAAATTCAAATCAATCATTTTCAATAATCGTGTCAAATGTGTACAAGTATGAGTGTGACACCAATGAACACAGCTGAATCCGAAAGGTGTTTTTCTCTCTCTCAATTGAAACAAAAACAGAAGAATGGACTTTTTATATAAATAGGCTGTTCTATAGTGGTGAGTTGATGATCAACATATGTATAGGTTAGTAACTGTACACGAACAAATCAATTAGGTGAAAAGATTGATTATTCTACATTTACAGTTTACTTTACAGTTATACTATTACTTACATCTTCAATTCAGCGGGTAATGAAGTAGGTGGTGATGTGAAAATTCTTGCAACAACATAAAATATCGCGAAAATAGGAATAAACACGAATAATTGTGAGAATATTAAATACTATGAAACAATATCATAATATTCTGCACCGGCCTGGGGAGAAGTCACGCGCTGCCGCTGTATATATATATATATTTATATATATATATATATATATATATATATATATATATATATATATATATATATATATATATATATATATATATATATATATATATATATATATATGTATATATATATGTATATATATATATATATATATATATATATATATATATATATATATATATATATATATATATATATATATATATATATATATATATATATATATATATATATATATATATATATATATATATATATATATATATATATATATATATATATATATATATATAAATATATATATATATATATATATATATATATACATATATATATATATATATATATATATATATATATATATATATATATATACATATATATATATAAATATATATATATATATATATATATACATATATATATATATATATATATATATATATATATATATATATATATATATATACATATATATATATATACATATATATATATGAATATATATATATATGTCTATATATATATATATATATATATATATATATATATATATATATATATATATATATATATATATATATATATATATATATATACCACTTGTACTGCCATTCGATAATTTCCACACAATTCAATAGTTTGATGTGAAGATCGAAATCAAGCTTGAATCGAACTCGAATTCGGATGAGAAATTTCATCCATGATGAGCCTGGCACCTCCACCCATGCATATATACGTCACGTCTAACTCTGATATTCTCAATTGACAACCCATGGAAGAAGTTGAATCCACTTCATCTTGTTGTCGCATGTGCACGAAAGTTGATCAAGTGAAATATCAGTTTCCTGTTCACATCTCGACTGGTACGAGATATCAGTTTCCTGTTCACATCTTGACTGATACGAGATATCAGTTTCCTGTTCACATCTTGACTGGTACGAGATATCAGTTTCCTGTTCACATCTTGACTGGTACGAGATATCAGTTTCCTGTTCACATCTTGACTGGTACGAGATATCAGTTTCCTGTTCACATCTTGACTGATACGAGATATCAGTTTCCTGTTCACATCTCGACTGGTACGAGATATCAGTTTCCTGTTCACATCTTGACTGATACGAGATATCAGTTTCCTGTTCACATCTTGACTGGTACGAGATATCAGTTTCCTGTTCACATCTTGACTGGTACGAGATATCAGTTTCCTGTTCACATCTCGACTGATACGAGATATCAGTCTTCTGTTCACATCTCGACTGGTACGAGATATCACATCTCGACTGGTACGAGATATCAGTTTCCTGTTCACATCTTGACTGGTACGAGATATCAGTTTCCTGTTCACATCTTGACTGGTACGAGATATCAGTTTCCTGTTCACATCTTGACTGATACGAGATATCAGTTTCCTCTTCACATCTTGACTGGTACGAGATATCAGTTTCCTGTTCACATCTTGACTGGTACGAGATATCAGTTTCCTGTTCACATCTTGACTGATACGAGATATCAGTTTCCTGTTCACATCTTGACTGGTACGAGATATCAGTTTCCTGTTCACATCTCGACTGGTACGAGATATCAGTCTTCTGTTCACATCTCGACTGGTACGAGATATCACATCTCGACTGGTACGAGATATCAGTTTCCTGTTCACATCTCGACTGGTACGAGATATCAGTTTCCTGTTCACATCTCGACTGGTACGAGATATCAGTCTTCTGTTCACATCTTGACTGGTACGAGATATCACATCTCGACTGGTACGAGATATCAGTTTCCTGTTCACATCTCGACTGGTACGAGATATCAGTTTCCTGTTCACATCTTGACTGGTACGAGATATCAGTTTCCTGTTCACATCTCGACTGGTACGAGATATCAGTTTCCTGTTCACATCTCGACTGGTACGAGATATCAGTCTTCTGTTCACATCTCGACTGGTACGAGATATCACATCTCGACTGGTACGAGATATCAGTTTCCTGTTCACATCTCGACTGGTACGAGATATCAGTCTTCTGTTCACATCTCGACTGGTACGAGATATCAGTTTTCTGTTCACATCTCGACTGGTACGAGATATCAGTTTCCTGTTCACATCTCGACTGGTACGAGATATCACATCTCGACTGGTACGAGATATCACATCTCGACTGGTACGAGATATCACATCTCGACTGGTACGAGATATCAGTTTCCTGTTCACATCTCGACTGGTACGAGATATCACATCTCGACTGGTACGAGATATCAGTCTCCTGTTCACATCTCGACTGGTACGAGATATCAGTTTTCTGTTCACATCTCGACTGGTACGAGATATCAGTCTCCTGTTCACATCTCGACTGGTACGAGATATCAGTCTCCTGTTCACATCTCGACTGGTACGAGATATCAGTCTCCTGTTCACATCTCGACTGGTACGAGATATCAGCTTCCTGTTCACATCTCGACTGGTACGAGATATCAGTTTTCTGTTCACATCTCGACTGGTACGAGATATCAGTTTCCTGTTCACATCTCGACTGGTACGAGATATCAAAATTGAAATACAGGCAAACAGAGATATTTTTCCAATATGATACAGTCAAGAAAATTCATGGTTGAGCTTCGAACGTTTCATCATTTTGCAATATCTATGAATTGATTCCAATTCGAAGATATATCATTCCAATCACTTTTACTCAATATATTATGTATATGATAATAATGGTAGATTCAAGATTGATTCTATTCGGTGATCTTGAAGGTATTGAAAATGTCCATATTCTTCCATCATCAGAACCTTTCATTTCATATCGTTTGGAATATAATATATTCCAAACGATATGAAATGAAAGGTTCTGAAGATGAAAGAATATGGACATTTCATTTACGTCATATTATGACGTAAATGAAATAGTATTCCGCTGAATGAACTCTTGAAAATGAAAAAAAAGGATAATATTTCTTACATTCCGTAGATATAAATTCTCTGCATACATGATTGTTCTCTTCATTGAGAGGAGCGGAAGCTCAAGGTAACTGTACTCAAGGGAAATCCACATTTTCCGTATTCTTCTTCAGTTATTTATATTGTTTGCGCAGCACATTCAACAAACAAAATGACCGAGTCTGATCAAACTTGGCATGAGAATATTGCATCATTCGACTTGATGCTTCATGGTTTTGAGGCGCAATCGGTTGTGAGTATTCGGATGAAAAATGTATGTCAATTGTGGATTGAGTGGAACCAAGTGGAGTGTGGGAGATTCAGAAAATTGAAGATTAGGCAACTAGAAGGACAAGAAGGCCATGGATTGATGAGATGGGCGAGGCAGAGATTTTCATTCCATAGGTCTATATAAAAAGAAATTGAGTCGTGTTTGTATGTTGAATTTCTGGTCGTTCGTGATTCTCACGTGGCTTACAAATCTGTGGAATGAATCCAATTGATTGGTCACTTGGTCTGCATATTGGTATCCCACCAGAATAGGTTGATATTCGTTTTTTTTTCCAAGAAATCGGTCCAACGGTTTCTCCGGAGAAATCACGGGGAGTTTGGAGAATCTGCATAAGATTGACTCGTAGGGAAAATATATAGGAGATGAAACTTCTTGATAATTTTCAGAACTTCAACTTTTCATCAAAACACAACACCTGTCATACAAATTCACAGTGATTTTTTCATGACATTTGGATGGGAAATCACGGAGAAAACACTTTCGTTTTCATGAATCAAAGCCATAAAGAAACTCAAATAATACTAATCGATTCGGAACGATTGCATCGAGTGATGAATGAAACGGGAAGGCAGTGATATCTCTGAAGGTTTGTAGATGTGGATTAATGTTCGAGCGACAGGATATTATCCAGTCTGAATGTGCGTATTTCTGAGCTCATCTCACAACGCATATACCGCGTTTCCCCAAGTTTCCCGCGTTTTCCGGTGTGATACCGCTCTTCATCGAATTTCGAACGAATATGTTCTCATTAATCATCTTACAACGCACATACTGGGTTTTCCCAAATTGGAAGGTATCAAATTATCTCGCATCATCGTGGTATCTCGAAAGATCCGGGCGGAATGTATATCACTCATTCCAATGTAATTCAACATCATGAAGTAATTCACTCAAATTTATATGAAGAAGAACGATGATCGAATGAGTATCATGATAATCATATTCCAGACCTGAGGATGATATCTTGTGTTGAACCTTTTATCTTACTG
>OZ023338.1:15719428-15736928 GCA_964007535.1 Brachyptera risi | reverse complement strand
GGTCAATTCACACTTGTGACTTTGTGACACTTTTGACTTTCCTAATGTTAGTTCGAACTTTTTGAAGCTTCCGATAGAAGTTCTCAAATAATATGAAGATAAACATGCACATTTGAGAATGAATGAGTACATAAGGTACAGATGAGTTGAATGAGTTGAATGTACTCTTGTTGCTATGGTTGGAGTGGAGAGATTGAATTTAATTCCATTGCCAATTATTTTGATTCAATCAGTGGTTAATATCTATATATCATGCCATTGATTCAATTCTTTCTACAATATCGTGAAACACATTGACAAATATATTTTATATGAAACATTTTCCGAAATTTCCCTTGGGTTGACAATTGAAAGATGAAATTTCAATCGATAAAACCATTAATGAAAACAAAATGATCGCCAAGGAATCGGTGAAGTGTTCTGAGAATACATAGTTCGAAATGCTCTACATAATGAGCAAAAACATTTTCTGTGACAATTAGTTCGAGGGCATATCGTGAAGTTATTCCATCACTATGACCACTCCTCAACACCTAACGCGTACCACAACAATTCTCTCCGCCAGGACTCGCATTCTAATGCGTACCACTACAATTCTCTCCGCCAGGACTCACATTCTGCAACTACTTTCTGTAGTGGTCGAAACCATTCTGACTGAAAACGGGACTGTTTTGATCTGTCGGCATTCCATAGCACTGATTTTCCTATTTCGACTGGAAACCATTCCGATCGTAGTTGAAACGGTTACTACGGAGTTTGCGCGCCAGTGACGGGATATACATAGCATAACATGTGTGAATAGAATATGTTATCGTGAGTATTATCGAGTGTATGAATGCTATGGAAAGTGATAAAATGTTGGTGATGATTGAATGAAAACAATTCACTCACCATGTTAGGTGCTCCCATATGTTTTCCAAAATGAGTGACAAATACGTTTAGTTTATGCTACTTCTTTGAAGTTTGACTTCTTGAATGTTATGTTTTCATCACAGTCCTAGTCATCTGAATCATTTTTCTCTCGAAGAAGAATGATCGGAACGAAGAAGGCTGTGATCTTCATTTTGAACCTCAATCTGGATGATTGATACATCACTCATCATTTTCGGCAACTGAAATTTCCAAATTTCGGGTAAACCGGATGTTCATTGTCTATCTAACTGTATGTTCATTAATTCTGTGTGAGTGAAGCCATAGCAAAATTCACGGTGGCTCAGTCACTGTTCATGTTTCACTCCGTTATATATATATATATATATATATATATATATATATATATATATATATATATATATATATATATATATATTTATATTCATATATATATATATATATATATATATATATATATATATATATACATATATATAAATATTCATATATATATATATATATATATTCATCTTTTCTCCTAATAACATCGGAATTTGATACAAAATCAATGCTCCCCAATCTTGGAAATAAGCGATATACCGCACTTTTCCGAACTCATGTGTTCTCGGATAAATGCCAGTTCCTATTAGTGCAATGGAGAACCAATTTCGACCGCGATAGAAACGGAACCGGAGCGATATCGAAATGGTTCCGACTAGTTAAGTACGGACAGAAGTTATATACTGAGGCCCCAGAAAGGTTTCCTCTCAGAGATCATAGGAACGATCTATGGAGTGATGGAATAATAAAGCGTGGTGGTACGTTGCCCGTGACAACGTGAAGTAAGCTCCAAGCTTTGAAAGACGTCTACGAACAAATGAAGACGAACGATCCGTAAGCTGTAGGCTCATTTCATTTCTTAGTGCACACATTTATATGTGATACGACAATCACAATTAACTGGGAAATGAAAAGCTTCGATAGAATCTCACAGAGAATTGTTCATGAATACTGGTTGAGATACTTGTTTTTTGTTTGTGTTTGTATTTGGTTGTACTTGTGGTTGAGATGGTTGGATACTGGTCGTAGAGTTGGAATCACTGATGTGAGAATGATGCTTCAAATAGGAAAACGCGTTGTGTGTTGCCGCGTTGATGGATGAGGCAGATCATAGGCCTATCAACCCATTCCTGGATTTGTCATTCTATATATCTGCTTGAGATCCGAACAATTACGTCACTGCCATCCCATTTACTATAATATATAGTTTCCATGATAATGATGAAGGCTTTGTTTTAATAGTTCTCAATTAATTGGTGACACCTGTTGCTTGAATTGAGTTGGTATTCAGAAGTCCTTGGGAGTCAAATCTAGCGAAGCATCAGTTTTTCAGTAATAACTTCTGAACTGTATGAGATATCGAAATTCTAAAACGCGAGAAACACAGATCATTGTGTTAGCTCCAAGATGGAATAATTCATAACTATTCTAGTCATGTCGAATAACTGTCAATAGTATACAGCTAAGGAAAGTTTTGTTCAGCTGTGTTCTCTTGGCAGTTACGCGACATGACTCGAATAGTTATAACTTATATCGTCACGAGCTTATATCAGCACGATTTAGAACTCTCGTATCATCACCCCATACCGTTCAGAACTTATCACTGAAAAACTCATGTTCCGCTCAATCGAATCTCGTGGACCCCTAACAGCTTTGAGTGATTTAAAAATATTACATCATCTATTTTTTTACATACAAACGGCTCATTCGATTTTAGTGAAAGTTTGAAATAATGTTCATCATGATCATATTGAAATTTCCTGAGAATTTGAATTCTCTCAAAATGAATATTTTCGACGTTTTTATTTCTTCCGGGTTATTCTTATGGGATTCAAATAAATTTGAAATGAGTTTTCTCAGAAGTTATTCAACCGATTTCACCTCAAAACTACACAGTATCAAATGAGATGAGAACACTCATTAATGTAGAATTTCAACAGATTCAGAACTCTTGTTTGACATGTGGAGCGCAAAAAGAAAAAAAAAAGTATTCCGAGTATGGGGAAATTGAGTCATCGCTTCGCTCATCCAACCAGCAGTTGAGGTTGTTATTACCATTGTATCGATCATATCAGTTCTTGTCTGACAATCGTGAAAATCATCACCGAACTTCAATTCAGGGGCGAGCTGGGAGAAGAGGGCACTGATGACTACGATCTATTTGCGTCGACGAATAATAATTATATAAGATGATGGGACCACGAGATGAATGTTTTTCTATCAGATGTTTCTGTGCAGGTTCGAATCACAAATAGATTCACAAAATAAATGCGAGTACCGGCACATGTGGCTTAGTGGTTGACGCACTTGCTCCGTGTGACCTGCATGGGAGGCATGTGAGCATATCGGACCCGGTTCGATCCCCGCCACCGTCCATATTCACAGTTTTTTTCTCGTGGTTTATATTTGTAGTCTAGGCTAAAGCTGAGATGGTTCCCACAATATGGGCCACGACCGCTTCCTTCCCCCTATCCTTCCCTATACCTAAGGAACCTTCATCTCACCATCCCATCATCTCATCAATCATTCATCCGACGCCAATAGATCTAAGATATCATTACAGTGCGTCGGTTAAACCCAATATTTAAAAGAAAAAATAGAAAATGCACCTCGCGTTGGGGCCTATACGGAATTGTGGAGTCAGTACCCGGCACCTCCACCCATGTTCATACTGAACAAGCACCGAGCACACAGTATCGATCTATGATGGATCACACATTCTTTTCGATTCAATGAGCGTGAGAGACGCACAATTTCACGGTACTTTCACTCCATTTATTTCTCCATGTTGGGTTCTAACGACGCACTATAATGATAACTGATTATTCCATCTTCATATACTAGGTTTTCACGACGCACCATAATGATAACTTTTTTTTCCAATATATATTGACTTTCAACGACGCACTGTGGTGATAACTGAGATTTATTGGCGTCGGAAAAATGATTAGAGCCTTCAACTCTCGTATTTAACTTGTAGGCCCTATACACGAGAAACGAAAGTACCGAGCGACCGTTCCTCCATTCCACACCACTAACGCACGGGTGGTTCGAGTATTTGACTTGTATACACGAGAAACGAAGGTACCGAGCGACCGTTCCCCCATTCCACACCACTAACGCACGGGTGGTTCGAGTATTTGACTTGTATACACGAGAAACGAAGGTACCGAGCGACCGTTCCCCCATTCCACACCACTAACGCACGGGTGGTTCGAGTATTTGACTTGTATACACGAGAAACGAAGGTACCGAGCGACCGTTCCCCCATTCCACACCACTAACGCACGGGTGGTTCGAGTATTTGACTTGTATACACGAGAAACGAAGGTACCGAGCGACCGTTCCCCCATTCCACACCACTAACGCACGGGTGGTTCGAGTATTTAACTTGTATACACGAGAAACGAAGGTACCGAGCGACCGTTTCCCCATTCCACACCACTAACGCACGGGTGGTTCAAGTAAACATCTCTTGTTACCGGTATATCAGTTAAGTCCTTGAAATTATTGAAGTGCTTTCAAAATGTTCCAAATGACAAATATATTATGATTAATAATTATTCACGATCAGTATATCCAATCATACACACACTCCACTCAACTGGAATGTTTATTGTTGCTGACATTTCCACGAACGGTTCATATTATTACGATCATTCACTAATTGTATTTGATCTCTATTCAACTCATGGAGTTAATTCGACTGCGGAATATTTGATATTATTATCTGAATACTCTCATATCTGAATACTCTTATATCTGAATACTCTTATATCTGAATACTCTTATATCTGAATACTCTTATATCTGAATACTCTTATATCTGAATACTCTTATATCTGAATACTCTTATATCTGAATACTCTTATATCTGAATACTCTTATATCTGAATACTCTCATATCTGAATACTCTTATATCTGAATACTCTCATATCTGAATACTCTTATATCTGAATACTCTTATATCTGAATACTGTTATATCTGAATACTCTTAAATCTGAATACTCTTATATCTGAATACTCTTATATCTGAATACTCTTATATCTGAATACTCTTATATCTGAATACTCTTATATCTAAATACTCTTATATCTGAATACTCTTATATCTAAATACTCTTATATCTGAATACTCTTATATCTGAATACTCTTATATCTGAATACTCTTATATCTGAATACTCTTATATCTGAATACTCTTATATCTGAATACTCTCATATCTGAATACTCTTATATCTGAATACTCTTATATCTGAATACTCTTATATCTGAATACTCTTATATCTGAATACTCTTATATCTGAATACTCTCATCTGAATACTCTTATATCTGAATACTCTTATATCTGAATACTCTTATATCTGAATACTCTTATATCTGAATACTCTTATATCTGAATACTCTTATATCTGAATACTCTTATATGTGAATACTCTTATATCTGAATACTCTTATATCTGAATACTCTTATATCTGAATACTCTTATATCTGAATACTCTTATATCTGAATACTCTCATATCTGAATACTCTTATATCTGAATACTCTTATATCTGAATACTCTTATATCTGAATACTCTTATATCTGAATACTCTTATATCTGAATATTCTTATATCTGAATACCGATATTTCGCGACCATTATTGAATCTGCATGTGAGTCGATTCGACGGAATATGTATTCAAATATGTGTATTTGTCAATTCAAGTTCACAATAATCCACAAAGCCCGTAAAGAGGCTCATCTTTGGTTCGCATTATAATTACAAGACATGGAAAATATATATACTGATACAAAATGATTACAGATTACTGTTTTGATGACAATTTTACAACTGAATGGGATACCAAAATTGTGAAATACATGTACACTGATAGTTCTGATGAACTTGAAATAGTGAATGCACAATAACTGGATGAGCGAAGCAGAGACTCAATTTCACCATACCCGAAAACAAAGTACTTTTTTTATATATTTGTTCACGCTCCACAGGTCAGTGAAAGATTCAAATCGGTTTGAACCTGGCGCACACAAGTGTCATTATCTGATTCGATACTGTATAGTTTTGAGGCGCGATCGGTTGAACCACTTCTGAGAAAACTCACTTCAAAGTTTTCAGAAATTCCATAAGAATAACCCAGAGAAAAAAATTCATGAAAACTATTTCATCCGAGAGAATTCAAATAGTCACAAAATGTTAATCTGATAATGATACACATCGTACCAAACTTTCATTTGAATCGGATCAGCCGTTTTGATGACAAAAAATATATGATGTAATGTTTGTGAATCACTCAAAGCTATTGAGATACCTATTAAATTCAAGCCACAGGTGTCATCACTCGATTGTGAACGATTAAAACAAAGCCTTCTTCATCATCATGGAACTCAATAAGAAAAGATGAGATGGCAGTGAAGTAATGGTTCGGACCTTAAGGTGTATATATATATAATAACCAATCCAAAGATAAGTTGATATGTTCCAGCTCACCCATCAACGCGGCAACACATAACGCGTTCGCCTAGTGTATTTCATATCATATCATTTTCACACATGGTATATACTCCAGTCAAACTAAGTTTTAGCCTCAAACAAATTGTAACGGAAAATTTTTTCGTTGAATTTTAATTGCCTTGAAATTTTGAATTGAATACAAAAAAGTTTGCTCAAATCGAAGTCGCCATCTTGTTTTTATTCGAATTTTCATGAAAATATTATTTATTATTTATTGGCCGTTGTAAGTAAACAACATTCCTGCATTTTATTGTAAAATCACGACAAAAATGTTTCACATGACACCAAAATAAATCAAAATAATCGGACCAAAATTGCTATGATTTTGTGATTAAATAAAAATTAATGCCAAATTTCATTAATCAGATCTAGTGAACAGGGTTCAGGAGTTGAAAATGTAAACTCAACTAAATCTCATTAAGATAATTATACGTAACTGCAACAAATAAAGTTTGCTCAAATTGAGGCGATCATTTTGTTTTAAAATACATTTTTGGGAATTAATCAATTTGATTTAAATAGTCGGCCATTATCGATGAATTGTCAATTTTTTTCAACATAATGAACAATGAATTCGTTATATAATAAAAAATGAATAATAGAGATAATTTTATCACAAATTGAATGAATTTTGAATTAAATTTGAATAAATTTAATTTTGTGAAATAGGCTGTGGGGAGCAAGCGGTGAGTGGTGAATATGTCAATTGAACGGTGAAGTTATGTTGTAATTATATGAAATGACTGGAGAAGAGTTTTCCGAAATGAATGGTTGATCAAAAAATTTGCATATATGTGTCAATTTATGTCAATATGTGGAAAAAACATTTTTTACGTGTTTTATTCCTCGATTTTCACAGGAGAGAGGTCAGCAGAGTCAAAAAGTAATTTTGAAATTAATTCTACATTGGGGAAATTTGAGTAAAGTTTTGTTGAACATGTGTTGTCTTGAATTAAAATCACATCAGAAACACTGTCATATTTTTTGGGCCAAAGTTACAGCGCTTTAATGAAATATTAAGTTGCTATTTTGACTTCATTTTAGTGAAAAATCAACTATTTTTCCTCTTAGAATGAGTGTGATTCATAAATGAGAACGGGTACCTATATTTATTTCTGCATAATTCTATTCGTAACATCTTCATCTACAATAAAACAAGTTTTTTGATTGAATGTCATTCCTTTTAGTATATTTTAATGATCTGTTGAATAATAAAAACGCATACAATTTGAAGGTTGTGTGTTAAATGATAGGGAAACATCCAGTATTTGAATTGATATATCTCAAAATTTATCCCGGTTAGCCTATCATCTGTTTTGATATTATTATCGAGCACATCAAAACGAATCGACTGACAAAAAATCATATTTTTTTCATGACCATGAGGTAATGGAGGTTAGACCTTATTCCTCGATTTTTACAGGAGAGACACATCTGTGTAACAACAGAAAAAGTATAACTTTGATCATTCAATATCAATAATCCAATGTATTCATAAACTCATTTGGTATCTCGCAATTTGATCTAGAAATGTTTCAGATTTGAAATCTCAAGCTCGCACTTGTAAATGGTCGAGCATCAAGCCCAAGCTTGAGCAATTAAGCAATTGTTTTTTTGTTTTTTGAATAACATCGAAACTTGATACAAAATCATTGTTCCCCAAATTAAGGCTAAGGATGAAAAGTAGGATCGTTTGGACGGGGTATCACAAGGGCGATCTTACCACCCCATTTCAAATGTTTATAACCAATGAACTTCAACACAAGGACTGTGTACCGTTGGTAACCATGAATTTCCACCGCGGATAACAGTCTTTCAGTTTCCGAAAGTCCGGAACACATTATAAGTAAAAACCGAAACAAGTAAAAGCAATTGTAAATCCGTTTGTAGGACGTTTGTGGGAGAAGCATTAATTAATCAACCATGCATTGAGTGGGCCGAATGAGACTCAGATTGCCTTAGCAACTAATGAGAATGCAGGATTGTCGTGAAAGAATCACCGAAATGGCGTCTCTTTGGCAATAGTAGGCTTATAAGCGTCGCAGAATATGTGTTACATGCAAAAAAACACAATTGATATCCTGATATCTGATATCCACATGGCAATTATGTGCAATACACATAGTATTACCGAAAAATCCTTCTTATGTGAGAAAAAACGTGAGATGTCTGTCATTTGAACAACAAAACTGAGTTGGAGCAAAGCAAAGCATTGAGCTATGATTTAATAATTTGTGTTGGGTTCACAGACGCGATGTAATGATAATATACATCTATTGGCTTCGAATGTATTAAAAATGAGATAATGAGATGAAGGTCTCTTAGGCAATGGGAAGGATAGTGAGAAGCAAGCGGTCGTGTCCTAGACTACAAAGGGAAACTACGGGAAAGCCCATTCAAAGATGGACGGTGGCGGAGATCGTACCAGGTCCGACATGTCATTTTCCTACCGGATCACATGAGAGAGTGCGTTAGCAACCGAGCTGCATGTGCCGGTAACATACACCCCCCCCCTCCCCCCCCCCACACACACACTCACACACTGTGTCAAAGCAAAGCATCCACTGCTCCAGTGCTTCTCCTTCAAATGTCGATTTAGATTATTAGGGATGTACAAGCTTAATTGCTCGAACTTGGGCTTGATGCTCGACCACTTCCAAGTGCGAGCTTGAGATTTCAAATTTGAAAACAATTATAGATCAAATTACGAGATACCGAATGAGTTTATGAATACATTGGATTATTGATATTGGATAATCAAAGTTATACCTTTTCTGTTGTTACACAGATGTGTCTCCCCTGTGGAAATCGAGGAATAAAACACGTACAAAATGTTTTTTCCACATATTGACTATATATGCAATTTTTTTAATCACCATTGCTTTCGGCAAACTCTTCGCCAGTCGTTTCATATAATTACAACATAACTTTACCGTTCAATTGAGATTTTTACCACTCACCGCTTGCTCCCCACAGCCTATTTCACAAAATTATATTAATCCGAATATAATTCAAAATTCATTCAATTTGTGGTAAAATTATCCTAATCATGTATTTTTATTATATAACGAATTTATTGTTCATGATGTTGAAAAAAAATTGACAGTTCATCGATAATGGCCGACTATTTAAATCATATTGATTGATTCCCAAAAATGTATTTTAAAACAAAATGGCCGCCTCAATTTGAACAAACTTTACTTACAGCAGTTACGTATAATTATCTAAATGAGATTTCGTTGGGTTTACATTTTCAACTCCTGAACCCTGTTCACTAGATCTGATTAATGAAATCTGGCATTAATTTAAATTCAATCACAAAATCATGGCAATTTTCGCCCAATTATTCTAATTTATTTTTGTGTCATGTGAAACATTTTTGTCGTGATTTTAAAATGAAATGTAGGAATGTGGTCCACTGATAACGGCCAATAAAAAATAAATAGGATTTTCATAGAAATTTGATTAAAAACAAAATGGCGACTTCGATTTGAGCAAACTTTTTTGAATTCACTTGTAAATTTTGAGGCAGTCAAAATTCAACGATAACATTTTCTGTTACAATTTGTATGAGGTTACGGCCCTTTTTGGCTTAGATTTACTGGAGTAATAGGCCTACTGGTGTGGCTCAACATGTCTTAGCTGCATTGCTGTGAAAATATACGACATGAATTGAATGTTTGCTCACGTTCCCATTGGTGTGGAGACAACAGAACACAAGGAACACCCGATAACTCAGTAACAATATAACATACCTGATTCCATCAATTATCATCAAACATAACAAAAATGATGTGAACACATAATGATGTAATGATTACAATTTCACAAATTTAATGATATGAAAAAGAATCTCTGGTATCAGAACTTAAATTCATGAAACCGTTAAGAAGTCCTCGCAGAAGAAATATGTTTTCCTTCAAATCGACTCTCTTATACCCTACAAGATGATCACAGCCCTTGAGCCAGATTTGAATATATAATAACACGATGTTCTCTCCTAACAAAGAAAAGTGGATTTCGTCATCTCACTTGTGACGGATTATGACAGATCTCAATTCAAGATATTATAAATAATGCATTTTCTCTCTAGAATTTGCCCCCTTTTCTGAGTCGTGACGTAGGTATTACCCGATCGATTCTGTTGATGTTTCTCCACAGACTCCAGTGATGCTCACGTTGCGACTCACAAGTCTCTGGAGTACAATTACAATATTCATGATCCTGAAATCAGCATGACAGTTTTCTTACAAGCTGAGGGAAAAAAAATGACATTTTCCCATTGAAATCCAGCACCAGAATTTTTATTATCTTGGACTGTTGGTAATTATCATAATCTTCGGCCACCCTCCGTAGCTCAGTGAGATGAGGCATCGCTGCACACAGAGGTGGGCCTGCTGATTCGCACCCCAAGATAACTCAGATGTTGGTGGGGTCGATATCCAATCAGAAAATAGTCAATTCACCTATCGTCTAACGATGATGTGATACATTCTCATGGAATGAGGGGTTTCGAAGACGCACTGTGATGATGACTATGATCTATTGGCGTCGGATGGATGATTAATGAGATGATGGAATGATATGAGATGAAGTTATTCATGGGAAAGGGAAAAGATAGTGGGAAGGAAGCAGTCGTGGCCTATATAATGGGAACCATCCCGGCATTAGCCTAGACTACAGAGGAAAACCATCAAAAACCCCTGTGAAGATGGACGGTAGCGGGGATCGAACCGGGTCCGACTTGCCCACTACCTCCTGAGTCACATGGAGCAAGTGCGTTAACCATTCAGCTACCTGTGCCGGTCATGAAATAAGTTTGGGGATTCACTGTTATGACAAAATAGATCCATTGGCGTCGGTGAATAATGAATGAGATGGTGCGGGTGCAGAATGAACAGTCATTGCATCATTCAATCGAAATCGAATGGAAAATAATATATACAAATATGTTACAGAGTGGAATGTATCGAACAAATGTTTACATTTCAAGGGGCGCCTGAAAAGCACAATGCGGAAATAAAGTCGACTCGGTTGTGTAACATGGGTTCGGGTGTCGAACTCCACCTGAACCCTGACCACATTCCATTGAGAAGTACCCCCAAGCCCGTCACACGACCGTATCGCCTTTTTTCCGGTATACACTCGTCAGCGTTCTCCATCTTTATGTTGGTACCGCCATCAATTTTCTTCCAAAGTTCCATCCCTTTATGAAACACCCTGTCGTATCACTCTCCGGCTTAACCAGCTTAACCAAGTAATAACAAAACTTTTCCCCTACGCAGTTGGCTAACTTTTAATTTGTCTTAACTGGGGTTAAACTCGTCAACTAGTCGAGGGAGTGTGACCAAAACTATTCGTCACATCTCAGCAGGCACTGGCCAGAGCCTCAGTCAACTTCTGGTAAGAAAATAACAAACTTCGCTGTGGAAGAAACGCGTATATGTGATGCGGTTTGAGATGAAGTGACTTATTATGGCGTATGCCTATTAGCTGTCGCTGAATATCACCAAGCGAAGTGAGAAAGTGATAAAAAGAGGAATAATTGTTGTTTTCTTTCTTGATCACTGCATTTCATACATTTTATAGTCATATCGTATCACTCTTCAACCCGTGAAATTTGTGATAACTATAGGGATGATAGCTGGAATAAAATTGAAAAAAGGTAACTTCTTGGAAATCTTGTGGGATGTTGTCATGTTTTTCACAGCTGATTCACTCGAAAATCTGGCTTCTGATTATGAAATAAGGATTGAATTTTATCTTGGGCAATTTTCGAGATGTGAATGTTTTTTTTTCAGATAGTCATATGAACAAGCTCAATGAAGTGGATCATTGGAAGCATCAATGAAGTGAACAAAAAATATATTTTTCAAACCTAAGGTCTCAATTATTGTCTCAGAAAACATCAAATATCATATCACATTGTTGGAGTATGATTAATCCCAATTGTATTTCCTAATTCCCCATCATTTGTTCATCATTGCCTCTGATCATTGCATAACTCATGTCTATCATAAGTATATTAGTACAGTACATGTATGTGTCACCAGGACCGAAGAAGTACCGTATTTGTGAGGTCTCAACCATGTCACGTGACGTTCGATAATGAGAAAGAATGATGAGTTCACGGGTGAAGATGATGTGTTTTCTCATGATGAAAGTTATGGAACACGTTACACACGTTATGCACAGGGTACGTGGAGGTGGCTCAGGCCGTGAATGATCCAACAGGAGATGAGGTAGACTGATTATATCATCCTTAACAGTCTCTAACATTTTCCGCAGAATGAGATGTCTTTCATTCTGTTGCCATGTGAAGCTACTAGCATTTTCTTCCTAATTTCGAAAATATTATTGTTAAGGTATGCAAGAAATGTCGAGATAATACGATTTTGTGGACTTATTCCAGTTTTTGATTGCTGAGGGGTGTGCAAAATGGGGCATGATCATTATGGAGCTGATCATCATCAAATGTGAATCTAATACATTCATATGAGATTATGTGAACATGAATAAAATGTCGAATGAGTTTCATATTTTTTTATTCGCATTTGACAGTTCTATTAGAATTCATCATTGACTATCTATCTAGCGACAAGATTTCGACATGACTGAATATTATCATACTCGATGAATCTATCGTATTTTATATCATGCCATCTGTTACATTTCATATTAAACTGACTATATTACGTATGAATGTGTGTATATACGAAACAGTATGAATGATTGTATATGTGAAATTGTGAGACTGTATTTATTTGTTTTCACTTTTTACCTGTCCAACTGTCTTTATTCACTTATTGACGTTCCATATATGTTATATTCCAGTCATTGAATGTATGTCCTTTGAAATGAAATAAAATGATGATAATAATTATAATAATGACAATCATTAGGATAATGACAATGACAATGATAATGATGATTTGAAATCATGTTTCAGAACCAAAATTATGAAATATTTTCTGACAAGAAATGATATATTCACACCTGATCGAAATCTTCACCTTTAATGAAAGGAGATCGAATATTTATTCGGATTAACACACTCAATATTATACCAACAATGAAATTTATTTTCATTCAAACTTGTATCCTCGAGAAGAGAAAGTCCCGAGCAACCGTCCCCATCATCCCACATATCCAACGCTCGGTTGATTCGAGCCTTCTTGTTCAGTGAATGCGTGAGTTCATCATGTTTTCCATGGGTAATGCGACAAATCTTGATCATCAATTTCTGAACTTCAACTATGGAAGCTACCATCAATCTTTCCTCTGATATCCGTTAATACATCATCATTTTTCATCTTTTTTTCATAGTAAATTTTCCTGACGCGTGATCTAATATATATGAACAGTATTCGTTTCCGAGTCGTTAAACAATGGGTCGTTATGCAGAGAGTCTTCATGTGATTATTTGTGAGATGTGAAAGTTTTGGCAAATCTTCTTAATTCAGTCTGTAGTCGGGACGAGTCTTCGTAGACATAGCTATGTAAACCGAGATCTAGATGGATGTGAGTTCGAGCCTTGCAAGATGCACGCGTTCATTTACATCTCAATCACGTATCACTCATTCGGACCTGATGATCCAGCGCCTCCAGGTTGAAACCTAGATCAGTGCCCCTATTTTCATTTTCAGAAAGTGAGTAAGACTAGTGTAAAAAAAGAAAAATTATTGAATAAAATTAATGTAAAAAATATTTTGGTCAATGTGAAAACCACTTGGCACGTCAACGTATTTCCGCTCGTTACTTGACATTATACCAATGATGACTCTCTAAGTAACGGAATATTCATACGACAGGGCGCGACATGCCTTGGATGTGGACCCGGAAAGAGATACCGGGGCATATTCCAGGAATATTTCAGTTATTCCGATAGCCCCAGAGTGAATTTTCCGAAATATCATATTCTCATAATATATTCTTCAAGTTGTAGATATCGGCCGATATTGTTGAAGTGTTAGTGAGGATGAATGGATATTGGGGTTCAACGGCGCGTGAACGACGAGGTTGATTCAGGGTTAATGAGAATATGAACAGGAATAATTGGCCCAATGAAAATAAAATCGACGTACTTTTGATTCCATTTTAAGCTTCATGATTTGAATTCATGTGCATTTTTCTATACCATTTCATTCCATTTGAAACGAAAATATTGAGTACCTGAGGAGCCCAAGCGCCCCGTGGGCTCTTGCGCCCCTAGGCTTCAGCCTCGCCAGCCTGTGCGTGAATCAGGTTTTGTCTCCAGACGACCTGTATCTTGATGGGGTCAATAGATGGCCATCGAACATTCTCGAGGAGAAAAACTCAACAGATCTTTTGGACCTGTTATTAGTAGAGTGATAGGCCTAATTATAGCATTTGAAACTCATCACTAATTCTTTTTAAATGTTTAATCATTATAAATATCACATCTGCTGAAGTGAAGACGTGATCATTGCCCAAGAGAGAGAGAAGTTCAAAGTGTGGGATATCAAAATGCGTGTGTTTTGTTCACTCCTATATCAAATTGCTGATAATGTCCGGATATATTACAGATACAGTTGTTACTTGTGTGTTCCGGACTTTCGGATGATGAAATAATTCAATCTAGGGCGGAAAATTATGGTTACGGACAGCACAGTCCTGGTGTTGAAGTGCATTTGTTCGGAATATTCAATAGCGGGGTGTTGCGATCGCCCTTGTGGTGCCTCGTCCAAACTATAGGCTCACTGAATTTCATCCATAGCCTCAATTGGGATACAATTACTTTATATCAAGTTTCGACGTTATTGAAAAATAAAAAAAAGATCTTCGAAGGCAAGAATGATCCAATTTGAATGGAAACGTCTTCTAATATTTTGATATCACTATAATTTAAATCATATTGATCAATCTACTTCCCACGTTCAGAATGTGGAAATCTCATACCATTCGGAAGCTGTCACAAAGAGTAATTGATATTCCGCTGAACTGACTCTCATTGACTCTTGATGAGGAAATGGTCTTCTCAGAAGTGGAATAATATGAAAATTGAGACGTTATTACAGATAATTCTATTCCAGGTAATCATTTCCATTCCACACTCAATCGATGAATCTATTCTGCGAATTAAAAGATCCCCGCTTCTATGAGTTCACAGGGTCAACAAATCGTATGGGTGTATATATTGTATACCGTACCTTGATGATATATAACTCACTCGAGAAATAATGAGATGGGTTTGTTTTCGCTTCCACGAGTCAAACGATATTGGATAGTTGATTAAACTTGAGCTGCACATGGTTCATAGTTTGACTCAACACTGTACAGTTTTGGGGCAAACTCGGTTGTTCACAGATGAGGAAAATAATTGCATCATTCCTAGAAACCTTATTGTTGGTTAAAAATCAACATGTAAATATGACGTACTTTAGGAACACAAAGTTGGAAAGTGGCTAATTGATTCGATCGAATCATTTTTGTTCATGTTGCTTCAACTGTTGGATAAGAAATCATTCTCGATGAATTTTGTGATATCATTATTCATTTTTCATCAGATTTTTGTGAGGATGTATTTTGAGAAAAAAAATCCACCACGTGTTGACATGAATTTTTTCATTCTGAATCTCGTATATGTATGTGTACTGTAATATGTACTTGAATGAGGATAATTTAATGCAAAGTACAGACAGCATTGGACCAAACCCATCTCATGTCTCTAACACAAAATTAGTTCCTGAATCTTGAAATTGTTATTTCTCGTAAACTGGCTTTGAAGTTCGAAGTCATCATGATATTTAGAATATTGACATTATTCGAACATCAACGTCAAAATACAAGGTTCCGTCGCTTCTCGAGCTATCGATATCGAACGACTCGATAGCCAACCAATATTGATATCAGAATATTGATGTTGATTCAGGAAATCACAGAGGAAAATAGAATGGAACAAATGAAGAAATGATGAATCATTTTTTTGGCTGACAGGGTCGCCTCAACAAAATTACCCTAACGAACCGCTCACATGATTTAATTATGTTTTCTGTCATCGAAGAAGTCAAGAGGAGGTCAATTACCGACGCTTCCAAACAATTATGGAGATTGTAGACAACTTCACGACCTTCTTCTCTTCCTCCAGAAGTTCTAGAATATCCTAAAATGTTCTTTTCTTTAGAAGTTCTAGACTTCTTCTGTGGGAATGTCCTACAAGTATATATCAAGATCGGGCGACCCTCACAACGTTTCATTGAATGTAATTACATCACATGAATGAGATATTATTCTTCAGCTAATCTGTAGAGGTCGAAAAACTGCATGAACTTTGAATTTTATGACTTTAACTTTAAACTTTAACTGTATTGTACGGACAATACAGGAACCATTAGATGCCCTGATACTACAACGTTGTCCAGTCGCCCCAACACGACAAAAAACGATAATATTTTATATGCCACTCTCGGAAGCGTCCACACATCTACTTTCTTCCTCTCTCTTCGAATCTCCCACTACCTTTCTTCCGGTCAGTTAACTCTCCCACTTCTCTCAACTGTCATTTCCCCTTTCCCCGATCGTGCGTCTTCCCCATCTACCAACCTGAACGCTCGTCTGTGTCGACCCACCCCGACAACATCGTAGATCCCCGGACTGGGATGTGTCATAAAACCTGGAGTGCCCAGAGAAATAAATATAAAAGAAGGGAGAGATAGAATTTCATCTTCGGGTAGCGGTTTTATATACGTAGAAGTCAACTGGGTGCTTCCAGAATGATCTCCGGATGATTCGTGATCCAGGTTTTGTGTAAGAGGGAGAAATGGCTGGGATTTCATAGTTGTATGTGTGACCTCTAGGTGAACTACCTCACGTGGCATGGCATTCAACAGGCTGCATGTCTTCAGGAGAGAGATCGATAATCACATCGGGAACTAGTGGATATGGATAGACGAACGATACATGAGTGAGGGGGATGATTGAAGTTCACTCCTCTAGCTGAGAAATGGAATAATCAATTGAGAAAAGTGATGAAATTGTTGAATTTGATATGATGATTATTCAACATAATCAGTGGATGAATAAA
>OZ023338.1:15699428-15716928 GCA_964007535.1 Brachyptera risi | reverse complement strand
TGTCACTCTCAATCATCAACAAATGAGAATCATCCAAATCATTGATGGATGAATGAATAGATGGATTGATGAAGAGGAATGAATGAATAGATGGATGGATGAAGAGGAATGAATATATGAATGGATGGAGAGGAATGAATGAATATGTGGAAGAAATATAGATATGAATCATCAATACTCTATCAAAACCTGGAACAGAGAGTTGGAGGAAGGAAAGAGGAGAATTTCTGGAATGACAGAATTTCAACATATTAGGAAGTTTTGATAAGAAGATTGTGGATTTTTTATGTTCAATATGAATATATTCCAATTGTTAACTGTCTCCGGTATTTTGACCTCATATCCATCACCTGTTCTGAGTTAGGCCTATCTCATTTCAATTATTCTTGATGAGTAATATCACCCTTATCGTTTCACGTCCGAACGATCCTAACTTTCATCCATAGCCTTATTCAAGAAACAATTATTCTGTATTAAATTTAGATTTAAAAAAAAAAGAAAAATCATAACTATCAAAAGTTCAAATTATTCGAATGTTGTTCACTATTCTCATTGTACTATTTAATCACCTCCGAATTATTTCAGTTTCCAAGACTTCGACAGAAATGAATAATAATAACAATAATAATGTTATTATATATATTTAATAATAATAATAAAATAATAGTAATTAGTCAGAAGAATGAATAATTGGAAGTCACCGGGTATTGACAATATTCACACATACTGGTGGAAATATCTTCGTTCTTTGCATCCTTTTATTGCCACACTGATGTCAAAGGCGATTGATGATCCGTCTACTCTACCTGATTTTCTTCTCAAAGGTGTGACATATCTGAAACCCAAATCTGACAAAACAGAAGACCCTAAGTGTTATCGTCCGATTACTTGCCTCTGTACGCTTTATAAAATACTTACATCCATCATCGCGGAGTAAATCTCATCTCATTTAATGACAAATAATATGTGGGCAGAGGAACAGAAAGGTTGTAGAAGGTCTTCACAAGGAAGCAAGGAACAACTAATAATTGATACCACCGTTACTGAGCATGCGAAGAAGAGACGTAGACATATTTCATTAGCATGGATAGATTATGAAAAGGCGTACGATTCCGTGCCTCATTCCTGGTTGTTGGAGGTGATGAAGATTTACAAGATAGATGGCACATTGATAGAATTGCTCAAATTTTGCATGAGTAAGTGGATGACTAATTTACATTTAACTATGGCAGATGTTAGGATATCATCGGAGAATATTGATATCAAAAGGGGAATATTTCAGGGAGACACTCTGAGTCCATCATGGTTTTGTCTTGCGATTAACCCACTTAGCACGTTACTCAATCAAAATGGTTGTGGGAATAAGATCAATAAGAATATCCGTCTATCTCACTTATTATATATGGATGATATTAAGTTATATGCAAAGAATGAGAGTGAGATGACTTCATTGATAGAAACAACAGCAATTTTCAGCAATGATATAAGAATGAAGTTTGGTCTGAGTAAATGTGCGGTCCTACACGTAAAAAGTGGAAAAATTGAAAAAAACTTCAACTTGCAACTTCATCTTGACCCTGCTGAAAGTGTCATACCCGGCCTAGAAGAGGACTCGACTTATAAATATCTTGGTATAAAGCAATCGTTTTTAAATAAAACATCTGCGATCAAGAAGGATATGTTGACGACATTTAATAACAGACTGAAGAAGGTGTTAAATTCAGGTCTTGCTGGAAAAAACAAAATTATGGCTATAAATGGATGGTGTATTCCTATTATATTATACACTTTTGGTGTTCTGCATTGGACCAGAACTGATATCGAAAACCTTGATCGCCAGATCAGAGTAAAACTGACTAAGTATAGATGTCACCATCCGAAGTCGGCAATGGAAAGGCTGTACCTTCCAAGAGTAGAAGGCGGAAGAGGGTTAAAAAATCTTCAGCAGTTACATGGAAAACAGATTATGTCATTGAGAAATTATTTCTATAAGAAACAACAAGAATCCCCACTTCATGATGCCATCGTCAAGTTAGACCTGAATCTTTCGCCTCTAGATTTGTATAACACCGAATGTGTAACTAAACAAATAGAGGAGAAAGATTTTATTTCAACATGGAGGGCGAAATCGCTACATGGAAGATTTACGAAAAATTTAGATATGGCTGATAAGTTATCTTCAATGAAGTGGCTGCAAGAAGGAAGCTTGTATAGTGAAACTGAAGGTTTCATTATTGATATACAAGACGAAGTTATATCAACAAAAAATCATCAAAAATACATTCAGAAATTGACCATTGATAATGACTCATGCAGATTATGTCATACGAAGCCAGAGACTATTCAACATATTACTTCGGGCTGTTCGAGTATTGTCAATACTGAATATCTTCACAGACACAATCTATCTTGTAAGATTTTACATCAGCATCTTGCCCAAGCTCACGGTATTCTTACATCTCAGTCTAGGTATTATGACTATCAACCAGAGCCTGTTCTTGAGAACGAACGAATTAAACTTTTCTACGATATTTCTGTCATAACCGATTTAATCATTCCTCATAACCGTCCTGATTTAATAATTGTTTACAAAGACACTAGAATTGCTCATCTCATAGATATGACACACCCAAACGATCATAACATCAATCAAGCTTTTGTAACCAAGAAAACCAAGTATCAGGAACTGGCCACTGAAATCGCAACAATGTGGAAATTAAAGCAAGTCCTCATCTTCCCCGTCGTGGTGACGGTCAATGGGCTGGTACATAAGGAACAGGCGGAATGCATGAAGAAAATGAACATACCCTTTAGTACAATTCACAAAATTCAACGTTCAGTTTTATTAGAGACATCTAGAATAGTTCGGAAAGTGTTAAGTGTATCGCAATGATTAATTATGAATGCTACGTATGTAATTTATTTACCCGTAGTGTGATGAATGTTTCCATATACTTGTATAATGAGAATGAAATAAATGAATATAATAATAATAGTTTATTCACATAATACTCATTTACAAGTTATGTTTCGTCAGGATAATATGTTCAGGCCTTAAATAGTAGTTCATCAATATCATAAAACTCCCTGTCCTACAGATAACCCTTCACATTAATTTTAGAAAGATTAAAAGATTCTATACATGATAATTCTTTAGGAAGAGCATCAGAAATTTTTACAGCATTGTGGTCAAGTCCCGAGTCATAAAGGGCAGTGCTATGACTAAAAGTTACAAGATTATCTCTATTGCGGGTTTCTATGCATGGGTAGTTTCACTTTCAAATATGCTAAAATTCATTTTGATAAAACAGACCAGTTCTAATATGTAATATCAACAGATGACTCCAAAGGATGAAAGTGAATAATTGAAGTCAAGTTTTCATTTTCCAGTATCCATGTTTCCATATCTGATTCATCGACACATCATAGTCATGTATGAGATTATATCTGATTCATCGACACATCATAGTCATGTATGAGATTATATCTGATTCATCGACACATCATAGTCATGTATGAGATTATATCTGATTCATCGACACATCATAGTCATGTATAAGATCTTTTGAGGTAGGTGTTTTTTTTTGTCCCATTTTCAAGAGTCCATGGGAGTCAATTTAGTGAAATATCATTTTTTTTTGTAATAACTTTTGAATGATATAATATTATCAGAATTCTAATACGCGAGAGATAATAGCTTCAAGATGGTATTAGTTATAACTATTGAAGTCATGTCGCATAACTGTCAAGCGTATACAGCTGGAAGAATGTGTTCTCTTAGCCGTATACGCTTGACAGTTATGCGAAATTAATGCATAGTTATAACTTATATCGTCTTGAAGCTATAATTTCCTGTGCTTCTTGCGTATAGGAATTTTGATATATAATACCGTTTAAAAGTCATCACCAAAAAACTGATATTTCACCAAATCGACTACCATGGACTCAAAGAAACGGATAGCCCGAGATTTTATAAAAGATGTTTTTTGTATATGTACATAAATCGGTTTTGCATGGAATAGATCATAAGGCAGGAGAGTCGTGTTGTTAATTCCTGTAGGCGTGAAACAGTCACCTCGGAAAAAACATCTCAGACGCCACTGTTCACATTGGTTCAACAGTTTAACATGAATCACGTGTTTCCATCGTCATTTCAGGACCATTGTTATGATATGTCACTATTCAGAATGCCTCGCATTATCGAATAATACGCTGAAAATGTCATCCGTATTTTAGATAGGAATTGAATTCCAAATGAATATATTTTGCTCATCAATGAATTCACAAAGCTCTCTGATATGAGGAATGGAGACCGACTCATGTATTCTTGAAAATATATATTTTTCTCTATGTTCACCATTTCCGAACAATAATCAAGTTCTAGTTTCGAAATGATAGATATAACTTCAAAATCGATGTAATTAGTAACCGTGGAAACACATACATGTATGAGATATTCAATGTGGAATTTGTCAACCTATAACATGTTGAAATGTATATTCTGAGATGGAACATGCTTCTGAGAACCACTATCTTTCACCTGACGCTTGGTATGTGAACAAATCATTATTTTGATTATTGATAACTAACACACTCAAACAATCAATAGTGAATCAGGGTCTGTCATTCATCGGATCCAGAACTATTCCAGTATATTGTATAACTCAAACACTGCCACTGCGATTCATTCTGAATGAATGAATATTAGGGTTTTAAGGCGCATCGACAGCGAGGTCATTTAGCGCCTTAGAGAGATTCTTTCGGGAATATCATGTTTTCCAGTAGGTTTTGGTGAAACATCTGATAAAGTGTGGCGTCACGATGTGATGATATTCCAACCTATTTCCTCCCAATATAAATAAGGTGACCCAACTCGGGTCTTGGAAGTGAAATATTTCTGGGTTCAGTTCCCGAATCCGGGATCCCGAGTGCCTGTAGCGCAACTATCGCTTCCAAATTGAACTATGTGAAACAACAATGCAATACACGGCTCAGTAGAGTTGTTAGTAGTTGCATTTGTTATTTACAAAAATTATGGATTTTGTGAGTTCAACAATACCACCGGTAGCGTAGACACTCATCTAGTTCACAAGGGAATCCGCTGAATCGCGACAGGCACAGACCGCATAAAACCACAAATGCCTTCCATGCTTTCTGTGTGGGAGTTGGGTTACCTTTTTCTTGTATTGTGATACAATAGGTTGGTATCACTACATCGTGACAGTACACTATGTAACGTTATCTGGGAAGTGTTATTGACTTAGTGTCGACTTGAAAATGTCAATTTTTTGTACTTTCTTCGTAATGGCAGCCATCTTCAAGTAATGAGGAGCGTGGATTTGACAGGTTGGGCTCTATCAGAATAGACTGTGACAGTCGTTAGAAATAATATTGGAGCCCACCAATGGAAAGTCATCATGGAATGGATATCATGGAATGAAGAACGAATGGTACGGTCCGTCCTCAGTTCATCATGATTATTACCATCAGTTTCGCTTATGATGCTATGGTATTGATGGTGTCAACAGTATGAACCTGAATGTCGCCATTTGTTTTGTTATTCACCGGTAAACACAACTAATGAAGACAACTGATTGAATATAATCAAATTGAACAAGTTTTAGATGATCCACTTTCATTTAATCTCATTCTGAGACCATGCCTCTCAACTTTTTAGGCTACCATCCACATGACATTTCAATTCACATCAGAATTAGAGCTGGAATCAACGCATGTTTTCCACTACAAAAAACAGGATTTGAAGTTCAGTCATGATCTACATTCTTATTTTTCCTCTTCCTAGTCGTGTGTGGTTGGCCGAAATGTGACGGAATGCCAGTGAACCTATCGAAGAAAAGTCAGGTGAGGCAACCTGAAGAAACGAGAAGATTCACGTTAATTTCGAACAATTTTCAATAAGGCAACCTATTTTATCCAGCTCATCGCAAATGTACATCAGGGATGAAAAATATTTCATGAGTTAATTGCTTTTCTGAATAGTATGGATTCTTCCAAATATGATTTGAGAACGGAAATTTGTAACATTTGATGGTCCATGGGTTACGATCATACTGAGATTTTTCAGCTGTGGCTACATTCCCGCTGAATAGTATCGACATACTGACTGATCCACTATTGTGTTATCGTTTTGATGTGGACATGTCCATGAAATCGATATCGACTGCCAGTTCAGCAACTGGACAGGGCGCCTCTGAAGAGCGTATATCAGAATAAAGTTGACTCGGTTTTGTGGCATGGGTTTGGGTGTTCAACCTTGCCTGAACTCTCACCACATTCCATTGGAAAGTACCTCGATGCTCATGTCACACGACAGAGTCAACTTTATTCCAGTATACACTCTTCAGCGCCTCCAACCTGACAGCTTTGAAGTCATTCATCTGGGTCCGGTCAGCTCTGATTCGCAAAGCGTCATATGTCATAGGCCAATATGATCAGTTGACCTGGAGCAAGACAGCATATTTCCGACATATCCGAAATGGAAATGGATATGCGCATAACTAAGTAACAGACAGTGAAATGTCAGAATAATGAATCCGAATAGCGAGTGATATCATGATGGAGCTCTCATAATAGTATTGATTGTATATGCATGTTGCTTCAATATCAATTTTTAAAGGAAGCCTGCATTTTTTATCACAAGGGGACAGTGAGGCGGAGCTGAAATGTCTCTCAAATAGGGGAATAGGAGTAAAATTCACTCTGAAACTCATTTGTGGTGGACATTTTTTTTATTTGAGAAAATTGGGGGGGGGGGGTCAAATGTGTTGGCCACCCCCTAGAATGTGACATTTAGAATGAATCAATACTCCTCTCTCAGTTTTTTTTCAAATGTTCATAGTATTCTAAAGTTTGAATCTATATGCATCACTTTTTCCAAAATCATTCTCATTTGAGACACGAAGAGAGAAACAGAAATGTTTTTTTTACAGCAGTGCATCTGTTTACCCTCTATTTATTCGTGAATGGGAAAAATCAGAAATGGAAAACCCCATGCTCAAATTTGTCATTGATTGTATTTCGAACATATCCTGAAAATTTCACACACATCCATCAATTATTGTGGAAGGAGTAGGATTTTTGCTTCTCAAATTATAGTAAATCATTGTTCAGAGTTATTAACGTTTGAAGTTTAGGTATATTATATGTTCAATTATTTTTTGGATACCGGTTCCACACATCGGTATACTGAATAACTGATTGCTAATCACCTTTACATCACATAATATTCATAATAACATATTTGAAAAATGGATAGTCTAGGCCACATGAGGGAATAATGAAAAATATATATATATTCAGTTTTCATGGTAGTTTTACCTCACTGTGCCCTTGATGAGTCCCCGTCGAATACGCTCGAATATTAATCATCATTCAACGACATATCCACGTTGACCCCACGGCCAAGTCTCCGAATAAATACCGACACAGTTTGTTGAATACTCCTCCAATATCATGTTTCTGAATTGTAGATTGGAGCTCAAGTTCAACAAGTGGAACCTGCAATTCTGAATCCACTTTACCATCATGAAGTGATTGGAGATGCACCCGGAGAGAATGTGAACATCAATGTAGAAAACGGAAATGAGGAGAGTATAAATGAAGGAAAAGATACATTTGGGAGAGGTGGGAGGAAAGAGACTGAGACGTTCAGTAGATATGTTGACAAGGAGGCGTATGAGGATGTGTTCGGGAGAGATCGGAAAGAATGGACGACACGTGACAAGAGGGATGAGGAAGAAAGGAAAGCGAGTTGTGCGGGTGGAAATGAAGAGAAAGAGTCCAACAGGCTGAAAAAAGCGATGGCTGAACTGGAAGCAAAGGTGAGAACTTCCATCACAATATAATGTTCAACATTTTAATGACACGGAAGAATGAGGCAGAAAGCAACCGAGCGTTAGTGGTGTCAGATAGGGGGACATTCGATTGGAACCTTCTTTTGTGGATACAAATATATGAGAATGACAAATATGACCGATTTTTCAGTGAAGAACAATAAAGGATTTTCCGGGCTGATTGATTTATGAGTTATTCCAATAACACAGGTAACCAGGGGATGGAACAAGTTGACTATGTTGGATAATAAATATAAAAGATATTGATGAACTTGCGGCTTTCGTTCTACAGTTGGGTTGTCAGATTTTGTTTTACATTTGACATGTTGTTGTGAGTATCAATGCTCGCTTCGAAGACTGATCAACATATGAGTTATTTGAGGGGGAAAATGGATGATGTTTGAAGGCTTGAACAAACTCATGCCTTATACGAGACTCAAACCCATGCACTCTCAACTTTGCTCCTGTTTCAAATGCGTTGCCTTGACTGATTGAGACTGATGGGAAGCAAGAATATTGTATCTTGTTCAATTACCTTCTTCCAAAACTATAGAAACAATGATGATAATAATAATAAGTGTGATGAGAATAAGCTGAAATTGGAGAGAGTCGAATCCGATATAAAATGATCGAGCCAATCGCTGACAAATGTGAAACATGTCAAGCAAATGATAACTGAATTTGCATCCTCATTTTCCCAGAACTCTTGTAACAAAATAATTTTATGAGAAGTATTGTGAAAAAATATTCAAATCATTGGATTGATATCCAATATCCATTCATCATTCATCATTTTAGAATCTGCTGAATACATTCAAGTGTCAATTCAAATCATGGATGATCTCATTCTGATTTCACCATCCATTCCTCAACAATGGATTGTGAATTGATAGGAGTTTTCAATTTATTATCACATGCAAACTCAGATACATATTCGAAAAATAACATCCCGTGCTGAACAAAGACATCAGATAAACTGTTCTCTATTATGAATTGTCAATGATGGTTTGATCGGTTATATTTCCAGATCAAGATTCTGAACGAAGAATCAGAAAACTTGGAGAAGGCATCAATTGTGGCTCAGAATCAGTTCATGGAACACCGAGAGAGGTTCAGGACCTTGCACAACGAACAGCTGATTGCGCAGCAGGAATCTCTTGATTCTGCGCAGCGTGCTACGAAGCAACAGGCTGATCTATGTCGACTGTTCAAGACCATTTGTCAACTCAGGGAAAAGGTAACATGAATTATCATGAGCAACACACTTCTCAGACTTCTCTCGAGTGACGTAGGCCCATATCAGAGAACATAAGAAACCTAGATCTAGATTTTGATGACTAATTGCGATTTTATTTTTCAAATTTGATTCGAAAACAACAGCTATGGATCATGTACAGTATATTAATGAATACAGTGTCAAGACGTATTTAACACAGAAAGTAACAATGAAATTTGCTTCTTCATCCCAATATGGCCGATGAATGGTTACAGGTTACACAAAATCAGTCAACAATGTGATAGTCCGAATAATGTCATTGTTGAGAATATGCGCGCTTCATTTTGCGACTTTTCAAATCTTACAGCGTATGTGCCACTTCTTTGTCGGATTCCTGTGGTCAAATCTTACTGGTCGGTGGCTGATTTCTTCTCCTGGTTGATTAATTTCCTGATTGATTTCAGTCGAAAATTCTCATTCAGTTGGTACCATGAGTCAGAAACCTGAATCTGATATCATTAGGATGAAAGTCTTTAGATTAGGGTTCATATGCAATCTTCTTCTGTGGTATCGTGCTTCATAAGCGGAGTGACCTTCCCAAGAAAGATTTATATCCTGTATTCGTCCATTACTTTGGGAGGAATGGCTTCTCGATGTAGTCTGCCGTTAAAACTCAACTTCTGGATCCGCTTGTGAATGTCGTCACATCTTGAAGCTGTATTGTTATGGAGGTATAACTCCGTGTTGAAAGCTCAACCTGCCTGATCACTCCAAATATTGAGTCACGGCAATCATGTTCACTGTTCAAACTGATTGTTGTCAGGTGTGGGCCTACAGACATTTGTTCTATAATCAGTATGTAAAATCAAGGCCTTCTATATCATCATACCTGATCCTAATATGTGATGATGAAGAAACCCTTGATGAATTATCAACGTGAGAGTAGCTCCAACTGGCAGTTGAACCAAGAATTTGACCGTCGTTAGAGAGTAACCGGAAGTACATGGCTCGTCGCTGAATTTCCGCTCCATAACAATACAACTCCACGGTCACACGCTTGTTTCTTGCGAGATAACTGAGAAGAGCCATCAGAGTATTCATCCATTTCTTTCAGGCCCATATATTGATTGTCTGAATAGCGTGGGAAACTAGTGACAATCATCTCAATTTCAGAAATTGTAATTGATCTTCTGTCCTCCAGTGACTAAGACTTGGGCGATACCGATGTTAACCGACTCACCTATGTATCACCGAGTGTTAGAGGACTCTAAAGCGCTGCTGAAGTTCTTGCAAGTTCGAACCTGACATTCTGGCTGCAATTCACATGATACCTTATGAACTGTTATCAAATCTTCAGTTCTTTAGTTATTTACTGCTAGCGTACCTGAAGCTCCCACAAATCAACCCTTAGCAGTCGGCATCAGAATCGCATCCCTTGATTTGCAATCATTCACCCAACTGTTCTCTCATAGATTGGTGGGGCCTTAGTCAAGGCACTTCGAATCCAGAAAGCAGTCAGATACTTCGAGATTTCCCAATTTTCATCTACATCGATACTCGATACGATATCTATTTCATCATGATATAGAGGAGATGCTCCAACTCACATACTTATGACATGGACGGTATTTGTGGTTTATTGCGGTCAGTTTGGAGCCAAATGTCTCAATTGTTTGTTGCGATTCAGTGGATTTTCTTGTGAACTAGATGTGAAAAAGACTAGCTACCGGTAAGGTGGCATTGTTGAACACACGTGATCCATAATTTGTGTGGAAAAACAAATGCAACCACTAACATTATATTTCTACTGAGCCCCATTCAGTATTTGTGTCTTATATAGTTCAATATTCAAGCGATATTTGCGCTACAGGCCATCGGGACCCTAAACGTGGGATCTACCCCGAAAATATCCAACACTCAAGTTGGAGCATCTTCTTTGAATCATAAAACCACATGTATATTTTGCATTACTTTCTCTGTAGTTGAACGCAATGCACTTGAAGAAAGTGGAGTTAGAGAATCGAATCAACTGCAAGGTGAAGAGGGATGTAGAGGGGCAAGATATTCGAGAGGTAGCAGATGGAGGTGAGTTATCATATTACCAAAAGCACGGATAGAATCAACAGGTTTCCATATTGAATTAAGGGGATTTCCGCATGATATATATTCAAAGGTCACTAGTTCAACATAACTTTTTTGTCTGGCTCATCATTGGATTTGTTGACAATATTCTCCGTTTGATGTGGAATAAGGAAATGATGAGAAAATCGGATCGTCGAATACTGAACGTACTTTTCCGATGCATTTATTTACAATACCGGATCATACAGATTCACCAATTTTCAGAAGAAATAACGTGAATAAAGTAATATGTGGTGACTTGCATATAGACTATTTGAATGATGATGACGATAAGAGACAGCTAGACACTCTCCCCCAAATTTATGAATTGACAGCAACAACTCAAGGACCTACAAGATAGACTTAAACATCAGCAACAGCAATAGACTATATATTAACACATTTGGAAGATCACACATATGAAGCAGGAATCCAGCCGACTGAGATTTCTGCCATGGAACGCAACTATCAAATATCCCTTGTAGAGTGACCGATAAGAGAAACATCAAAATTGCATCGCGAAAATATAACAAATTGAACATTCACCGTTTCAACGATTCGCTTAGCAGAGAAGAGTGGGAAAACATATATTGCTCTGAATATACAACTGATGAGAGTCACGATCCGTTCCATGACCAATTTCTTAGATGATTTGAAGAATCATTACCTCTTGAATTCAAACATTTATTCACATTGCCGTTTCATACAGATGGCGAGCCTTTCTCTGACCAAAACTTGGACATGCTTGCTGACCTTGCGTCATACATCGCGAGGAGATCTCCCATTGGTCAGGACAAGACAGCTGATGATGGTGTACCAATTACCGTTGGAGAAGTCAATCAGGCTGTTCAAACTAAAGATTCAAAACCATCTGCAAGACAGAGTTGTGAACATGAGCAAGTGACGCCTAGTGACTATACTAGCGAAAATTTGGATGACAATGGTCAGTGGCGTATAAATCATAACTCAAGTGAACCAGTGCATCAGGAACAAGATTGCGAGGAGGAATGTGATTGATCTCTTATCTCCAAAATATTTGTTTCTTGAAAAAGATATCTCAAATTCCTTCTTCACGATCGATAACTTTGATATCCATTCAGCTCAGTTCACGCACCACAGGTGAACCAATACAAACCATTAAAGCTGGTTATTTATTCATTTCGCTTTTTTTACAACTGGTACACATATTTCAGGACCTATAGAAGTAATTCATATGGATCTTACACCATATTTTTATCGATTCCGTGTCTATGAGATAGTATGGAATCCCTCTCATAGTTTCGATAATGAGTATTTCATATTCATGAGTGTATTCGGAAATGTTGTCAAAATGAACGTGAGTGAAAATTAACTTTCAGTGATGAAATCATCATTCTCTGAATATAAACACAATAAAAATCATTCTATAAACGGCACTAATGGGTAACGGGAATATGTGGACTATTCATTCGGAAATGAGATCTGAATTTGGCAGGAAATGGTTCAAAGATTGGTTGGATCCACATAATGCATCTTCATGCACTGGTTTCCGTGACACAACACTTGCTTTGTCGGATGAACAATTTCAACTATAGGAACGCATCTTAATATGTTGCGTCATTCAACAACGCATATTATGAGTTGTTGAATGAGTGATATGGACGTTCTGATAGAAAACGTCATGGGAAGCTATATACGCGCACTGAGCACAAAATGATCACTTCACTGCATTCATGTTCCATCAATAACTCAATCCGGTCGTTTTGTGATTCAATTGATGATACCTGTTGCTTGGAATCCTAATTTTCATCAAATAACTTCGATTGCTTCGAAGGACTGGTAACTGTCTGCAAGAGAGAGCTGTCAAGTGACGCCAAGTGATACGAGCGGTGATTGAGAACTGGTGGTCAGTGGATGGTCATCAGGAAAACGCTGAACATGCGTTGTAAGATGAGCGTAATGTACAAATAGAGTATAACTGTGATCATAAACTCCACAAACACCCTGACTGCTGTCAAAAGCACTCCATTCGGCAACTTGAGAATATATATATATATATTTAGAGAGTGAGAGAGAGAGAGAAAGAGAGAGAGAGAGAGAGAGAGAGAGAGAGAGAGAGAGAAAGAGGGAGAGAGAGAGAGAGAGAGAGAGAGAGGGAGGAAGAGAGAGAGAGAGAGAGAGAAAGAGAGAGAGAGAGAAATATAGAGACATATTATATATATATTCATGAAAATGTGTTCCTCCGATCATGTTCCAACTCATTCTTCTCGTACACAGATGATTCCGACACACAAGAAGTGACTCTCCATCCTACGAAGAGTTGCAACAAACCTGCCACCTGTAGCACGTCCTGTACGAGTCCGTCGACTAGCAAGCCTCGCGGCCACGTGGACTCCTGCTCGGCCAAGCCAACATGCGGCTCGGAACACCCGTGCAAGTCTGCGGAGGAGGTGGCCAATGAGGAGAAGGAGATGGACGCGTTGAAGAGGCTCATCGAGGAGATTTATTTGGAGGAAGCGAGTGTGAGTTATATGCCATATCATTACCTCCAGATTAATCCAAATTCTCACAGAATTGTAACATGATGATGATCCACATCATACACACCAGAATTTCTCATGAAGCAAATCAGCCAATCTCATGAAAAGGATCTAAATTGTATTTTTTCACGTCGGAAAAAATCCAGCGAGGAATGTATCACATAAACAAGTAACAAGTATCACTAATCAACTCGGAATTATCAACACAGAAGATGAATAAAACAGGAGGGCGGTGCCTTATTATCCGGAAAACATGGCTTTCCATTGAATCATTATGAATATCCGCACATTACTCAATCAAGTACGCACATATCGAGTTATCCTGGTTCTTTCATTATTATCAGTGTAGTGTGGAGATAGTGAGAGAGTATTGTGTCTGGTGATCCCAACACTGCTTCGCTATGTCTGTCCCCGTCTCTCCAGAACAACCACCTATATATCTGTCCTCTTTCCTCCAGTACAAGCTGCTATACGAGGAGTACCTGAAGAAGGAAAGCGCAGTGGCGCTAGAGAACCGGCGTCTGGACGAGATCACGCATAAACTGAACGCCATCAAGGACAGCATCAGGGGTGTCCAACAGGACGCGATGACCGCGTGGCAGAGGATCAAGGACTTTCAGGAGAGGGAGACGTGCTACGACCGGAAGTTGTTTCAGCTGCGCGAACAGGTACAATCAGGAAAGAAGGTTGGGAAAACCGAACTTATGCACGCTGTTGGATTTGTTATAAGAGCATGCTCATGTTATTCAGGAGAACCGGGCTAGATTTTCGCCATGATCGACCATTCTGACAGGATTTTTACGTGGTTTCACTCTGTTCTTCAGGTCAATACCGGGATGGTTCCTCAACAGCAGGCCACGACCGACTCCTCCTCACCATGACAAAAAATCTAAAAATCGTCTCATCATCTTATATAACAAACACTGACCCCAATAGATCATTGTCATTATTATTATCATTAGTGAAGGAACTTCATCACTGGAAAAACTTGGCAGGGCCGCTCTTCCATTCAACCAGTTCAAAACATATTCTACATACATTTCAGAACAAGATTATAAACACACAAAATACAACAAAATACAGAATGATACATGAATACATACAGGTGTACACACATATATATCTAAACAGTATGTAAACTCAGACAGAATCAATGTAACAACATAATTATGAGTGAAACAAAATATTTTCAGCAAATTTACCAACAATATAGGCCTATATATATTTTTTTTTTCGTATTCAATATTCACGGGAAAAAGTAATATACAGAATCAATAGTGAGAAAGAAGCATCATGACACTGCGTCGTCAAGCCCGTTATAAATGAAATGAGCATATTCCCATGTGATGTGATGAAAGACACCTTGAATTTCGAATCAGTTATGTCACTGCCATTCTGTTTCATTCATCACTTATTTGAATCGTTCCCAAATTCAATTGGTTACACTTGTTGCTCAAACTCTTATGGGCTTTTTTGTCAAGTGACGTCACTATTTGATGAGAGAAGCATACAACAATGTTCACCAGCTGATACCAACCGTTCTCAATCTTTGATTATTCAACAAATCACTGTGTTGCTATGGTAATGAATTCATTTTTGAATTTGTTATTTTGACAGAAGCATATGCTATCTCTTGATGACCTGAATTGAAAGAACACCATCATTTTTCTCTCATCAAAACGAACAAGTGTATCTCTGTGGAATTCATGAGTACACTATAGTATCAATATGTATTTGGTATCTGTGAATATTCAAATCTGCTCGAAGGAAATATCCCTCTCTAATCTCGTCCACTTGGTGATTCCTATGAGTTCTTAAAAACTTCGGAATGGGTTCACTCAGAAGCGATGCAACCGATTGCGTCTCAGAACATCATATCCATTGATCAGGATGGTGATACTACAATCAATTGAATTTTTGTTCAGTTTGATGTTCTGCGCACCAAACTGACGACTCACCGCGCAGGTATGATATGCGAGCGCAACAAGCGTCGCCAGCCAATCAGAAGACGTTACCGGCGCGCGCTGGTTGAGCAGAAGACACAGTCGTTTGGCAACAGTGGGACATTCAGTGACGTCTTTCAAGGTGAGGATGATACAAATTCATCACCCGAGAATATACAAATTCCAGATTGTCATTTATTTTTGATATTCTGGTGGAGGCGCCGAGTTTCTGATAATATTTTTCAAATGTTACTGAAGAATGTATAGGGTAGATTCGTCAGATCAGCAGTTATTTGCCAAAATCCTCCAAACGGTACGAGATATAGAATTTCAGTCTGAAACAATCACGGAGAATTTGAATACCTTAAAAATGTTGTGAAATGATGAATTTGACATCACAATCTAGCATTGTCACATGTATACAGGTGTATGTTGAATATTTTCCACTTTCACCTTCTTGAGGTGTTTGGAATATATGTGTTTCCTTCATAATAGATATTTTATCAATTATACCGTCCGAACAATATTATAATTGAATGGAAATATTTTTTAAATTGACTGTCATGAACTTCTGAGTTCGTTTCGTGACTCATCGTTACAAGAAATGGCTACTTCACGAATTTCCTATCGAAGAATATTCATTCCGCGATATCAGAAGTCAGATCTCAACGAATGTATAATGCATTGGTATGACGACTTTGATTGAACCCAGCTAAGTTTGCCTCAATGAAATTCAGATATTACAAAATTGTACGCAAGGCAATTCACTGATGATTCCGTTTTTCAGATCCATTCGCGAGTGATGAAAGCATGAAGTATCAAATTTTGCATATGTTTTCAGTCCAAATATATATAAGGCACCACTCTCCGTAGTTCGGTCACTGCTCCATAATCTAGAATCATCCATGTACGTGGGTTCGAGTCCCGCATAAGTCATGAGTTTTTATCAAAGTCTTTCCACCTATCATCACTTCATAATTTCATATGCACCTGTTCATTCGTATCTCCGAATACCCTCACTGTTGGTGGAGTCGTTAGGCAAACGAAATTATTATGCATATGACCTGATGCTTCTCAATGTACTCAAATCAGTTTCTAATTTGATTCAATATGGTCATCGTTGAAAGAAGCCCTTTTCACATAGTTTTGACGATGCACAACAACAATAGTAAACGTCATAATTCATCAGGACGTTATCAATCCAGAGCTATCCTGACTTACCCACCTGGGGATGCATTCCTGTACCATTCGAAACAGTTTCAAGAGATAATATCATGAAAAGCACAGGAGCAAATCGGTGTCATCTAATACCAACAACCAGTACACAGCCATCTTGAACCTTGCGTCTAAGTCAAGACCAGTTCCATCTCGAAATGCGGGAATGCGCTCCTCCAGGCAGTATTCCAGTACGATTTGAAACAGTTCTGAAAGATAATACCCCAAAATATAGAAGAAAAGTGATATTATCTCACACTGACAGCATGGTACACAGTGACCTTGAACCTTGAGTCTAAGTTGAGACCCGGATTATCTTGAACAGAAATCTGCCGTCTGGAGCGGCATTCCAGGTTGATTCAAAAAAGTTCTGGAAGAGAATACCCCCAAAACATAAGAAAAGCTCTATTATCCTATACTTACATCCTGGTACACAGTGACTTTGAACTCTGGACTTAGGTTGGGCTGGATTCACAATACGAACTAATGATCAGTGATTAATGAATAACTGAAGTTCGCAGATACAGAATCAATGTTGACGTTCACATTGTGTTTAATATCAGTGACTGACCTCGAAAGTTCACCAACTTTCAACTTTAGTATCAATAATTAGTTTTGATCATTAGTCTGACC
>OZ023338.1:15654428-15694428 GCA_964007535.1 Brachyptera risi | reverse complement strand
TGGTGTAGCTGGCTGATGTCACTGTCAGCTGTTGAGTTGGCCATTTCTAGCTGAGACGTGTGGCCGAGTGGTTAATACTTTGAATCGTCATTCATGAGACTTGCCTTACAGGTCTTTACTGAGATGGTTCCTCAAGAACAGGCTTCCCTCTATTCAAAAATACATGATAAAATGAACTAACATCTCCTGACTCTATAATCCCATATGATTATCCATTGACGATGATAGATCGAGGTCATCAGTATAGTGCGTCGTTGAACTAACTTCAAAGAAGATAAATTAATGGGTATGAATTTTTCTAGTCCCAAGAAAGTCGATTGAGCTCAGAACAACCCAGACCAACTCAACCAACCTCCTTCCCACTATCCAGAAATATCCATTCGAATATTCTCCTATCTCACCACCTCATCTCTGCATGTATCATTCAACGACGCTTATGAATCAAAATCATCCGCAGATTACGTCGTTGAACTTGATATAAGAGAATCAATCCATATAGTTTGTGAAAATGCGAACTAATGGTTAGTGATTAATGAACAACTGAAGTTGACAGATACGGAATCAGTGTTGACGTTCACATTGTGTTCAGGCCTAATATTGGTAATTGACCTTGGAAGTTGACCAACTTTCAACTTCAGTATTAATTATTAGTTTCAATCATTAGTCTGGCCAATCAGAAGTGGTGAATTCTACACGACAGAAAGTCAATGCAAAAGGAATCTATTCCGCTCGATGAAACGCTCGTTCACAGCCTTCTAACATGTCGATTTCGATTCAAATCTGTCATCTTGAGACAGCTACAACTCATGAAAAGTACTTCATTTCCGTCAAAATCAATTCTAATTTCAAGTCTATGTGAATGCTCAGTTTCTTAATATCAGTATTTAGTATTAGTCACCAATCATTAGTTTGCATTGTGAATCCAGTTCAAATAGACCCCAACTTTTGCGATTACAAGTATACATGTAACTTGAAGGTTGCATGTTTCATACCAGTTGAGTGCTATACATTGTACACTACAGTTACCGTCCCAAGGGAGCCGTGAGTAAACTCCAAGCGAACAAGACGACGAGCATCCGTCTTCTCCTATCTGCAGCATGTGGCGGTCGGGTGTGTCGACCTTCATCAACACACTTGCAGCATTATTAATAACGGTAAGTTACCGTGATGACGGTGGTTATCGTCATGGGATGTCAATAGAATTCTATTAGGATATTTGCTTATTCGAGTTTTCGAAGGGAATGTTGATGTTATACTTCGGTTGAGAGAGGCGGGTATTGTGTCGGAGAGAGTTTACGTGGATACTATCTGTTAGGAAAAGGAATGTTTGACAACAAATTCAGAGAGAACATTCTCGAAAATGAATGTTTGAGAGTGAATATTCGAAAATGAATGCTGAAAGAGAAGTTTGGATATATTTTTCTGAAATGTTGATACATTCCACATGTTTTGAAACCATTATCGTGATTGGTATTATATAGGGTATCGATTAGTATTCATCATGAGAAGACGTTACACCCAACACATACAGATGGACGAGGATGATTAGATGAGCGTAGTGGAGATTCCATTTTACATACTGAAAAAAAGGCTTCAAATTTATTTGTATTTGTTGTTGTGATTTTTGGCGCGGCATACAGGTCAGGAAAAGATACCCATCATCCTGAAACTTTTTCTTCGTATTTCTGTCATACCAGAATGGGCTGGAATCGTTTTTCAGAGAAATCAGTCGAGAGATATTTCCGGGAAAAAATCGAGAATTTTGAGAAATCCTCGAGAGGATAACACGAATGGAAAATACTTGAGAAACAAGAATTCTTCGAAAGCTCTCAAATTTTCACCTAATATGAACAATACTATTATAAGCCTTTTCAAAGATTATTGCAACAATTGGGTTAGAAATAACAAAGAAAACGTAATAAAGGTGTACATTTACTTCAATATTTGGGTCACTTGGTCTTGCCAAATGTATATGCGACAGGTAGGTTGCACCAATATGCATATCAACAAGTTGCAGGTAAGGTTTTCGAACGTTCAAAGTAATCCAAGGTCCGTGAATTTGGATTGAGCTGACAGAATATTCATCATTCTAGATTTCCATACTTCTGAGTTCATCTCACAACGCGCACACCCCGCGTTTCCCCAGTGGTGAAAAACGTTACTGCAATTTCGAAAGCGTTGAAACGCCAAAACTGAATCCAGACTGTCTTATGATAACTAAACATTATCAAGTATTCCAACTGATGAAACTAGTTTTTCATCTAAGTCTTCTAACTAACGGTGGTGGGGATTAAGCCAGGCCCATTTACCTCCCGGATCACATGAAGCAAGACTTCAACCACTTAGCTATACATGTGCCGGTTCCTTAAGTTCTCCATGAATTTCATTTCAATGCACATTCACATCAGTTTCATAGATCTCATTCATTTCAAGTACGTTATTAGATTTTATATGCATAGAGAAAAGTGGTGATGAAGAACTGTCTCAGAAGTGACAACAGTGGATTACAGAGAATAAACTAGAGGAGAAATGGGTGACGATGGTAGAAATGGAATGCACCTCCAGCATTCTAGTGGAAGAGTTATATTTTCACTATCAAACAAGATATTGATAATTTAATTTTCCCAGCCGAAACCAAGTTGTTTGGGGGTGCGATGGAGTGGCTATCAAGATTAACGTCCAGCACACATACCCATGTCTTATGCAGGACTCAAACCCGGGACTGGCACGTGCAGCATAGTGGTTAACGCACTTGCTTCATGTGATCCGGGAGGCAGTCTGCATATCGCTCCCAGGTTTGATCCCCACTATACCATCTATCTTATGGGTTTTTTTTCGTGATTTCTCTCTGTAGTCTGGGCTAATGCTGAGATGATTCCCATAATATATGCCACGACCGCTTCCTTCCCACTACCCTTCCCATTACCCATAAAAACCTCCATCTCATCATCTCACCATCTCATTCATCATTCATTCAACCGATAAAGATCTTAGTCATCATTACAATGCGTCGTTGAGACCCGCTATATGAAATAACGGATAACTGGATTCCAGTCTCAATAACAGTTCCTCAACCAACTGGACCATTCTTACCATCAACACTCATAGATTCGATTATATGATATCTCTCGACCAATATTATTGACTCATCGAAACACCAGAACGGCAACATCAACCCAATACAGAAGACTACCGATCGATCCGTATTTTGGAATAACAAAAGATTAAACACGATCTGAAGATGTAAACATGTATGCGCTCACTCTCGTGGATAAATGAACAACTAAGAGGCAAACGAAGCGGACATCTTGGATTGCACAGACAGAACGCTGAGCTTGAAGCGTTTGAGTAAACACAGCTCTGGTAATTGTGTTGTCATGATGCTCGACAGACAGTGTTTAGCAACCAGGAAATATATATTTCGGTCAATATACGATATATATTCAATAAATATATATATATATATATATATATATATATATATATATATATATATATATATATATATATATATATATATATATATGAATATATATATATATATATATATATATATATATATATATATATATATATATATATATATATATATATATATATATATGTGGAGAGAGTGACGGATGATAATGATGTTGACTTCATACCGAGAGTAGAATAACGTAGCATTCGAGTTGTGGGATGAGTGCTCTCATATTGAGTTTTAACGACGCACTATAATGATAACTGAGATCTATTGGCGTCGAATGGATTTCCGATGAGATGATGGGATGATGGGATAAGGATTTCTCAAGTATTGGGAAGGATAGTGAGAAGGAAAGGAATTGGTCTCAACCTATATTGTAGAAACCATGCCAGCCTAAGCCTAGACTTCGGAGGGACTTCGTTCCTGTGAAGATGGACGGTGGCGGGGATCGAACCATGTCCGATATGCCTCTTCATATTTAGGATCACATGAAGCGAGTGCTTCAACCACTGAGCCACATGTGCCGGTTCGGGATGAGTGATATGAGTACATCGATATGAAATGCCGTGGAAAAATGTTCGCATACCTTGATTTCAGGATCAGCACGTCACAGTCTTCGAGTTCATTCATTGAATATTCAAATTGTATCGCTTCAAATGGTTGCTACTCTTGATAGACACCTCAATAATCACGGTGACTTGATTGTTATACCTGGTCTCCGATTGGTCTTTCAATACTCGAATTGGTTGTTGCTGTTGGTATCTATGAGAGATAACATCAACCATCTATATCAATTCATGTTTATGTTTCTGATTCCATGGGATATATTGTGCGCATATCACGGTTTTTCATTTTATCTTCGACTGACCATTTTATGATTCACATTTAAATGCCCCTTCTTTCTCTATCGGGAAAACGAAGAATAGAAACATCACAATTAACAAAGTTCACATCGCCCAATCCACAAAGCCTCATAAGGGCTTGACTGTGGCGATAACATAAATAAAATGACTCTATGAAACACACAAAAATGAGTTGAAAAAAAGGGGGGAAAAGTCCAACCTGAAGAAAGACAAGAAAAAACGAGAAAAAAACGAAAGAAAACGAGACGTGTGCAAAGTCAATCAATTGGAGAAAGAAGTGGGCACACAATGAATCACTGAGTAAAATGCTTGTGTAAGAATTGAAAATTCACACTCGCACATTTAAGATGCGATAACATAGAAGAACAGAACAGTTAATAGAAAAAGCATACAACGAAAAGATTCAACCTTGTTCTGAAATAACATAATTCAAAAAACATAATTCAAGTATATATACATAATTGAAACTAAATTAAACCAATACTCATGATTGGACAAACCTTCTTTTATAACAATAATTCATATAGGGAGGAAGATGACTGTGATTAAGAAATGAAGAGTAACCAAATTTCAATTTTGGTTTAGATATTCTCATATTTGGTTGAATGCCTCAAATTAAATTAAATTTCATCGAACATTATTGGTACTGAATACTCGAGACTTCTTTTGCCGTATTTATTGTTGAATTGAGGAATTTTGAAGTTATTTAACATTCTGGATCTAGTATTTGCTGAATGATCTACAATATTTTTAAATGAATCATCGGAATAATATTTGAGAATAAATTTATAGTCAAATAGGTCGTTAGTAGGTCGTGAAAAATTACAGTGGCGAAATAATTTTTTGACATCATATGAATTCTCTTGTCTGACACGAGAAGGAGTGATACTTTGAATTAATCAAAAGGTTGACATTTTAAAAGGGTTGAATTGGTAATACACCTGAACGAGAACAGAAATGATCGAATGGATGAATAAAATGGATGAATGGATGAATGAATGACTGGATGAATAATGTCTCCGATCGATGTGGATGAATGATGATTCTCAGGAATGTTGAATCCATTGAACGTGGAACTCTGATCTGGTGAGCCTAATTCTTGTACCTGGATTCTGTTGAAAATTGAATATCAACCCGGAAAGAATATTTAATCTGCAACTATTCGATTCTGGGTTATTGTTGAGGGGGTTTCAAATATTGCGTGATGTTATTCCTCAACATCAAAAAATCCGATCACATGTAAGAGCTATATGCAATATCGAGAGACAACCTGAACAACGGTGTAACTTGTAGAATACAACAGATACATGCGTCTATGATGACGTCACTCATTCATGCAAGAGGCAGACATGAATGTCCGCCAAATCGTATCAACAAATCACATTTTGTTCTGGTCCATCGGAGACTGTCATGCTTTGGTTGAGATTGTTGGTCATTTGTTGGTAGATCGTAGCGAACAATTCCATTTTTCATACCGACAAAAAATCGAAGTGTTTTTCTATGATATTTTTTTGTGATTTCATATGTGGAAACAACGGTCAGGAAATGTATCCAACCAACTCGAATTCTCACTCAATATTGATATCATACCGATAGAGCTCGAGATTGATCTCGAGCAGAATTGGTTCCAAGATTTGTCGTTTGAACTTGGGAAACTTTCAATAGTTCCCGTAGGAATAGTCTGGGATTATATTTCCAATCCTCAAATTCCTCCCAATTGGAGTTATAAATATATATTTTTGGTATATATATTGGGTTTTGACGACGCACTATACTGATGGCTACGATCTATTGACGTCGGTGAAAGAGGAATGAGATGATGGGATGATGAGATAAAAGGTTATTTCATTAGGTGTTTTGGATGGTGGGAAGGAGTCGGTCGTGGCCTGTTGTTAAGGAACCATCCCAGTATTAACCTGAACGAAAGAGGGGAACCACGACGAAAAACCCCTGTCAGGATGGTCGACCATGGTGGGAATAGAACTCCGGCCTCCCGAATGACGGTTCAGTGTGTTATCACTCGGCCACGTGTCTCGGTAATTATATATATTCCCAGAATGTTCATATCAGCATGTTTCATATTTTTTCCATCTATGGAAATATTTGGATCGATATTCTCTGAGAGAATGGATTAATGAACTGGATAACAGCTTGAATGTTCATTAGGAAAGTATGTGACTTGTGAATAAGCAGATCATGCCTTATATAGCCTGTGGAGAGTTGAATAAAAACTGCTGAGAGTTGGAAGGTTCGTGAAAAGGATTCAGATTGGTACGTATCCATAGATTCCGATTAAAGTCCGTATTAATATTACCCTCATCTCACAATGCTCGTGCCACATTTTCCTAGCTATAAAAATGCAGAGTTTTCATCTGTGTATGTTCTGTTCATAATCGTCTCCAGTATTCTGTAAACAGGGTAAACATTCTGGTAAAAAATCGGTTATCAAACACATCAGTGTATAATAACAATAACCCTGTCACCATTGTAACAAGCCACGCCATATGGCGCGGAACAATGGCCAACTTGTGTATATATTGTCATCTTTGTGGTCGTGGATTTGGCTATAATATCCGCTTTCTACGTTCGGTTCGCTCGGGTCACTCGGATCGCTTGCCCTAACTTCAACGACAATACGTTCTTATAACACCATAAAGGGAACAATTTCGGCCTATGCGGCAATTATTAGCTCGACAAAATATCAAAACGACAAAGTTGATGATAAATAGGTACCCGAGAGTGATGATAAACGATAAGTGAAATGAGGAAAAGTTTTATTAGGAATATCAAATGATTGTGTTGATAGTAAAAAAATATCAACAGATTGGATAAAATGAATTTTTCATTCATTGAGGAAAAATTGTATGTGTTTCCCACTGAAATATATCCACACATGCAACTAGGATAAAAATAGTTCACTCACCAACTGAGTCAATTATTTCCTGTTTATTCATCCATAATGATCATTCCCGATACAATATGGATCAATTTGAACATAATCAGGAAGGTTGACACACATAATGATTGAGATACATCATTTCTCTCATGATTTTTCCCGAAAAAGAATGTATCAAATTTGAGATGTACCCCTGCACACAGTGATTTGATGAGCTGATTTGATTATCGATAGATTCGATGAATAACTTCCTGTTTTTCATATCTCATAAATATATATATATAAATATATTGAAATATATACATACATATATATATATATATATATATATATATATATATATATATATATATATATATATATATATATATATATATATATATATATATATATATATATATATATATATATATATATATATATATATATATATATATATATATATATATATATATATATATATATATATATATGAATATATATATATATATATATATATATATATATATATATATATATATATGTGAATATATATATATATATATATATATATATATATATATATATATATTCATATAAATATATATATATATATAAATATATATATATATATATATATATATATATATGAATATATATATATATATATATATATATGTAAATATATATATATATATATATATATATATATTCATATATATATATATATATATATATATATATATATATATATATATATATATATATATATATATATATATATATAAATATATATATATATATATATATATATATATATATATATATATATATATATATACATATATATATATATATATATATATATGTATATATATATATATATAAATATATATATATATATATATATATATACATATATATATATATATATATATATATATATATATATATATATATATATATATATATATATATATATATATATATATATATATATATATATATATATATATATATATATATATATATATATATATATATATATATATATATATATGTATATGATGGTGAGAATATCACCGATAGCTCTGAGAGAACACTCCTGAATCCTGTGTTGATCAATTAGGCTTCTGAATGTATCTCTGTAACGGAAGTTAACACTGTTTCAATACAACTACTCGAGGACAAATTCGTTTCCTGGTCTTTCGTGGAGCTTCTTAGACAACCATCTTCTCTCATGGATAAATATACGAGAACATATTGAATAGTCAAAAAAATGCATGTGGTATCCAAATACTTTGTCAGTTGTAAGCAGTAGAACTCACGGACATTCATAGAATCCAGTTGATGAATCACTCGTTGATGATATTCATCAGAAGTTCCGCATCGTTCACGATCTATCTCTAACTTCTTGTCAGTCATATTTGTTCAGGAACGCATTCTGGTGTTATTTCCAGTGGCTGGAGAGTGGTTGGAATATTTATATGTGAAATTGTATGAGTATTCAATTTCATTTGAACTCTTGCAATTGCACATGAATGGGCAGTCGCAAGTTCCTTAACTACCCCTATCTCATCACCTTCCTAACCCTCTGACGAAATAAAGTTCAACCTATTTTCATCCCTTTCAAAAACATTCATACTAAGACCATTCAAGTCCCCACCTATCATATTCAAGAGAGAGAATTCACCGACATCTAATATAGCCTCCTCCATGACTAGGAATGAGAGCAAATGAAAAAACCAGTGTGGAAGAACGAGAATATTACAAAACTACCAATTTCTGGTTTCACTTCCTGTTCACCTGAAATTGAGATTGCGTGAAACGAGAGTGTACTCATAATCAAAGTGTTTGATGTCCGTTATGAATACATTACATTCATCAAAGAAATGAAGGGAAGAAATGGAATTTATGATGAGTCGAGAATACATTCTGAGCCGGAAGTATTATCTGAAACTCAATTCGTCCATGAGGGGAATTTTTTAGCATTTTCAACATCCTGTTGAGAATTGAAATTCATGGAAGTCACTAGTATGAATGTGGGTTCAATTCCACGGAAAGAACACGAAAGATGAGAGAGCATCACAAATTCTTCTGAATATTCTCATACTCTCATATCCACAAACAAATACAATCATTTATTTTTCCATTCGAAATATATTTCCTTGAGATAAACCAACTCGAAGGAGTGAAACCATTCTCTGTTATTCATTGGTGTGTGAATGTTGATTTTTTACAGTATTTTGAGAATTTTAAATGAGAGAAAAAGTCTTCATTTCGGAAAAAAACTTGGGAGAACTATTGAATGGAAATATTTGTAACCATCACAGACACGAAACTCAGTGGATAGTAACACATGAAGATAAAAATCGATACAACTGAATACTTCTCCATCGGATAAATCGAATTTTATCAGCATTCCCATAATCGTTTCGATACAGATGTATAGTTTCTGTCGCTCGCTTCATAAATAAAAAAGGCGTGAATTAACCGGCTCCTGTATGGCCAGTGCATACGGTCGACTTCCTGTTTTCAATTCATCTCAGAGGCAGTGTTTTTCCAAACACATCGATAACAGAGACGATAAAATATCTTCAAAAGTATTTAAATCGTGTACGCAACGCCGGATGCATGTTTTTGGCCATCATCAGTGTCAACCGGATAATAAGCAATCGTTTAGTGGCTCTCCAGAAGAACGTATCTCTGTGGAACTGCCTCACACCATGCAGAGAGGTACTATCCAGAATATCGTTGATCCACGATGGCCATGCACGATATTTTAACAGAAAATCACCCTGGTGGGACCCTTCAACCTCATCGTAACTGAGGACAACTGACTTAATCCTCAACTTCTCACCCTGATGCCAAGTCACTGCAGTGATGATAGATACATCGGTTGATTCTGACGGGAAGATGATAATTACTACTCATCCCATATATCGTGTTGCATCAAGACTCACCTGGAACAAGCAGAAAGAGACAGAAAAATCAGATTTATGCAAATGGGAATATTTATTCAAATTCATTTTCTCAATTCATCAAATTCGGTCCCAACGAATGGAGAAATAATTTTTTTTTCAATAACATTGAAACTTGATACGAAATCATTCTTCCCCAATCACGGCTATGGATGGATGATGGGATCGTTTGGACGGGGCACCAAAAAGGCGATCTTACCACCTCATTTTGATCAGATATAACTCTTTTATAACTCTTTCATTTCCTGAACGTCCGGAAAACATTATGACTGTTTCTATGATATGTATCCGTACACAGAACACACGAATGTTGATATCTCGAAACCCGAATGACCGTGGCATGAGAATATGGAGAAATACATAGAAATATATCGATATATCAGTATGTAATTATGGAAACTGCAATGAAAAGTGAGAACTTTATTTGAATGATCATCAATTGAGGAATGATAGTTGAAGGTACACACTTCATATTGCAATTGGATATTTACTTCTCCGCCTTTCTCCTAACATCTCCTCTATATAAACAATGAGAATGAACTTTCGAGGTTGATCCTCCAAGCGACATAACCACGTTGCTCTCAAGCACATATCCGAGTTTATTGAAGGGTCTAGACACTCGATCGTTCCGGCTAGAGTATGGATGAGACGGCCGTGTGATACTTCAGGTATGTCAACAAGACAAGACATAGTTTACGAGCTTTCTATGTGGTTTATTGCTTTGTTATGACTGTGTTTTTACAGCTTTGGAGAAGAAAGTGTGACTGGCACGTTTGGAGACATCACAGCATCAAGACACGGCGTTTTGGTTCTGCACAATCCATCTAGATAAACAAAAATTCACCCCGAAAAAATCGTAGAACAGAGAAACCCAATATACCAGCCGGATAGCATAGTATTTTCCCTAATGCCAATCCAAGAAACCATATTACATTCCCCATGCCTCTACGGATGTCCCATGCTCTCATGTTTTCATGGGTCATTCCTCACATTCTCTTCAAACATATGAACAAATCAATGCATGAATAACTGACTAACAGAGGAGACACGATGATAACAGCGAGGAAGTATTCTGGTCATCAAACATCTACTAAGAACTCTCTATATTGCTCATGTCTCCACAGATTTTCCATTTTTTCATGCGTTGTTTTATTGCCCACATTCTTTCCAATGTACAGAATGAACGATGAATAAAACCAACTGACCAACAGATAAAATACGATAAGAACAGCGTGAAAGTATTACCGCCATCGATGCAATTCATGGGTTAAAATTGTGAAACATGTAAATTGTATACCGATTTTCTTGGTACGGGGGATGAAGGAATGGACACCACTACTACCTCCACAACACTAGCAAACATCGAATGAAAACTCCGTATATTGCTCATATATTAACAGATGTTCCATTTCTCACTGGTCATGTTCTATTCCTCACATTCTTTCCAAACACACAAACGACCCAATGAATAAACCAACTAACCAGAAGAGAAAACACGTTAATAACAGCGAGGAAGTATTTTCACCATCAAACATCCAATGAGTTCTCTGTATGCGGCTAGTGTCTGCATGTTCATGTTTCCATGTCCCATGTTCAGCCATCCCCCCCCCCCCCCCCTCAGAAACACGTCGCTCGAACGGAGTCGACCGACTCAGTACTTAACCCACGCCGAGCGCGAATATATGCTAATGAATTCCTAATGAAGTCAAAGCGTCGGAGTGAAGTTGAAATTGGTCGCCATGCCTGGCAATATACGGTCTACTGATTGCAGGCAACACTGTTGGAGCTCGTGGGCTTTTAGAGGATAATAACTTTGTACATTGTTAATGATTGACTGGATAAAACGGCAATCAAATACAGTAGTTGATTATCTGTTATATATTATCTGACTCATTGTGGATGATCTCTTCGGTGCACAAATAGGCCATGCTGATGTTGACAATCAATCAATCGGAATTTAATTGCTATTAAATTGTTATAGGGTGTACCAATTCAGATTCATACAATATTGTGATTCAGATTGCATGGTATTATGCAATGTGGATGCATCGGAATTCATATCATTTCCATAATATATTCCATATATGGATATATAAAGTCAAATATATGTGTACATAACTCTCTCATCTCTTCCTCTCCACATAATTATATATATATATATATATATATATATATATATATATATATATATATATATATATATATATATATATATATTTATATATATATATATATATATATATATATATATATATATATATATATATATATATATATATATATATATATATATATATATATATATATATATATATATATATATATATCGAGCACAGATGAACGGATGGAAAGGGTTGAGCGGGGTGTCCACCTCTTCTTCTGTGGCGTACTTCTCGAATCAATCGGTTCCTGCTGGTTCAAACTCCCTCCCCATCTTTTGCTGCTTCTACTTTTCCCACGAGTTTCCTTCACCGTTCTCTATATCCCCCCACCATCTCTCTTCTCCCGCTTCTTCTCATTCCTCTCCTTGGTTAACTACTCCAAACTATACCCCCCCCACTATTCTTCTCCTGATCTTCCGTTTCTCCTCCTAGCTACATTGTTTCCTGGTATTTCGAATATTGCTTCCGATATCACTCATTGTGTCAAGTTCAGATTATGTATTGATTGATACCGCCCTGAATTGCCTCCAGTCAAAGTATGGTGATACCTGGGATATGTGATACTGAGGAAAACATCCTGGAAAGCGGTTCGGTAATCTGATCCTCCCTTTCTAATCATTCTCATTCCATTTTCATTCTCATTTTGTATTAAATAATGTTTTTCAAGATACATGGATACATGAAAATAATCTGATGACTTCTAATCATTTGGAAACAGAGCCCACATAAGCCGAAACCTGTGTGTGGGAAAGGAGGAAAAGTTGATACATCTGAATAAAATATATTCCAAGAGGGAACGGTTCTCAATATGATATTGGTACATAGATGTGTATAAGCTGGGTAAATTCCATGTATTCAGAAAGAGAAAGGTTGAATTTGATAGTAAATTATGATTCATGTTGGAAATTTTGGATGCATGAAACCGAATGTTAGCGAGGTTTAGTTTAATCAGAGTTTGACTGTTGTGGTTCAATGGTGCCCATTAGTGATCAAGACAGTGACTTACACATATAATTTGATATAATTGAATATATTTCAGAAGGGTAACACAGAATCATCTGGCAGTGGCTCATCCATCTCGGGCAATGTTTGGCAAGCTGGAATCAGGGCGTGGTTCCGAGGCGTGAATGAGCTAGGTATTTCTGAAGACGTCGTTCCACATTTGAACACCATAATCAAAATCCCATCTTCTGCACCAAATCATTCGTACCCCTGAGTAGCCTTGGAGTTCGAAGATCATTGAACATACACAACCGGATCGAAGTCTCCAGAAAACAAAAGTTTCTTCCAGAAGTACTCGAAAGAATCCTTGATGACGCCTGAAGAGCGCCAGATAGTATGAACAAATCCATTTGTCGAAAATAAAATGCTAACGAGATGAATTTCATAGCGTGACAGGCAAAGCAGTAAAAATCGATTATATGATATATTACTGACATCTATTTCAACCTCACGACTACTCGTTTCATGGAATATATTGTCAATTTGGGTTATTGATTCGATTATGATTCATCAAATACCTCTCTGAGTGGTGTAGAGCTATTTCACCAGAACTTCTTCAAACGGAAACTCACTAAGATGTCCTGTTGACACTGAGAATATCACAATGTGGGTAGTTACTTCTTCGAATAATGAGAAAGATTTGAATATTAATTCTACTCCTGCCAGTTTATCGTCTAGTTCTACTTCATGGGGGATGTAAGCCGAGTAGTACATGATCATTTCATGAGGTCACGGTGAGGGTGAGGAAGAAGGGAGAGCGAGTGAGAGGGGAGAGGAGTGAATGACGTCAATCTCAATCTAGAATGTATTGAATGTGGATAACAAGGGAACAATTAACAACTCAGCTCCGGGGTTGATTGTTACGATTTCTCATTGGCACCTTGGACCGTATAATGTTTAACGATACAAGACATTCAATCGGATTTGGATATTATGAGATTTTGGATTACTATCGCTTACGATGGATAATAGGCTGAGGAGAAATTCCAACAATGTCTTGCATATAATGAAGTATATAAATGTATAGTCATATATATATATATATATATATATATATATATATATATATATATATATATATATATATATTTATATATATATATATATATATATATATATATATATATATATATATTTAGATATTCATATGTATATATATATATATATATATATATATATATATATATATATATATATATATATATTTATATATATATATATGTATGTATATATATATACATATATATATATATATATATATATATATATATATATATATATATATATATATATATATATATATATACATATATATATATATATATATATATATATATATATATATATATATATATATATATATATATATATATGTCTATATATATATATATATATATATATATATATATATATATATATATATATATATATATATATATATATATATATATATATATATATATATATATATATATATATATATATATATATATTTATATATATTATATATATATATATATATATATATATATATATATATATATATATATATATATATATATATATATATATATGTATATATATACATATATATATATATATATATATATATATATATATATATATATATATATATATATGTATATATATATATATATACATATATATAAATTCATATATATATATATATATATATATATATATATATATAAATATATATATATATATATATATATATATATATATATATATATTTATATATCCATATATATATATATATATATATATATATATATATATATATATATTTATATATATATATATATATATATATATATATATATGAATACATATATATGAATATATATATATATATATATATATATATATATATATATATATATATATACATATATATATATTCATGAATACATGGTTGTTGATGCCGATTTTCCACACTCCCGTAAAATCACAACATCGAAATATACTATATAAGAGTGAATAATACGTTTTTCCGAACCTGCAGTCTCGCATATGCGAATGAACCATGATAACTTGAAATGAGACAGTTGATGATAAGAATGTTGTTTCGAAAACATGGCGCCACCACCCGTGTTGAATGGCGCAGGACTGGAATTATCCCCGGATTTTACTTTCATTCTAAATAAGTGATGGACGATTGTAATGAACATCTTCAGGAGCTTTCAACTCTCTCCAATACGAGAGAGGAAGTCGTTGGTAAATGATGACACGAACATGTCTGTCACGGCCATAATCAGATGAACGTTTCGAAGAGTTTCTGACACTTTCAGTAATATTTTACTCGTTTTCGTTTTTGTTTCTTGTGTGTGCTGCAAATAGATCGATGAATGTATATAATGAACTTGACACTATTTCTGGACATCAGTTCAATACCAGAACAGTAGTTTCAACATCTTTTTCCATCATGAATCGGGGTGACGTTGTCTTCCAGAAAAAATCGATATAGATTGAATAAGCTCGTTAAGATAATTGAGAAGATACATATTTGCGAAAAATAGTATTTTTGAAATTCTGAAGTATCAATACTGGGTATGACAACAATAATCATAAACGTTATCCTCAATTCATATCATTTGATCAAGAAATTCAATGGAATTTTCCTCACAACCATGATTTTTATGATGTTTATCGAAACTATCAACATGTGGAGCGAGTAAGAAGCTCAACAGGTTGAATTCTGATGATCAACAGTATCCGATAGAGTTTCACGACTCCTGGAAGATATCAATGATCTCTAGATGTTGAGTGATCTGACAGAATATTCATCACCATATTTCGTTCTTCTGAGCTCATCTCACAACGCATATATACCGAGTTTCACTGGTACTTTCATGGATGTGACTTGACCCCATATTCCCGGAGGCTATTTTTATTCTTTCAGGACATGTTCGGGAAAGACGAGAATGATAAGATTCTTGGTCTCAGTATTCTTCAGTCTTCTCAGTCTTAGCGACATTTTGTAATTACCAAAGTCCGTACCGCCAACATTGTTCTTTTGATAGACAACCTACATCTGCCGTGAAAACAAGAATATATAAAACGATGACCCTACTATACAGTGGTATATAAAGACTATACAAATAACTATGAAGACTATATAAAGACTATACAGGTCTTTTGAAACTCAACAAATACACTGAGACAACCTTGTAGTTGCAATTCTGAGAAGTAGAACATGGGAATACAATGAAGATGAAATAACAGTCGTCAAAGAAAGTATGGAAGCCTTACAAGTACCGAAGGAACGAAGATTAGAGAACATTGTTACTTCAATGGAACACAAGAAAAAGAAAAAAAGAAATGATTGCATAGAGAAGAAATGAAGAGAAAATTGTGAGGAATATATTGCTTGAGAGGAAATGGCCAGAGTTTCTGCCCGTTTATCATTGTTCGTCGGCACATAATACAAACGTTCTTCCATTCGATGGATTCTTTGTCCCGCACATTACAAGTTCGATGTTCGACCAATGAGAGCGCTGTATTATATTATAGAACCAATAGGAGGTGGGTATTCTTTTGAAACAACCGATGGGAGCGTTGTATCAATATATGTATCTATATCAATATTTATATATTGCATATCATCAATATCTGTCCATACACAATTGCAGACTTCATTTCATCCTAATCTTATATTCGTATATGAAGACACATGATATTATATTTTCATATTTTCTCTATTTCATATCAAAGTTTCAATATTTTCTGTATTTCATACCAAATTTCATATTGTATTCGATTTGCCGCATTCTAAAGCACATTTGTACATTTGTTTTTTTCACCTGTACAGCACTATGCTCAACTGAATAAAGATCATTATTCTATTCAGGCATCAAAATTGCTGTATCCACTCAAAACTCGAACATGAAAATCACGTACAAATCAACAAGTAGTTCTTCCATCATTCTTTATTCAGAGAATAATGATAGAATCTCGTCGAAATATTTTCTCATTGGAATATTGTCACAAAAAATGTCTATCAATCTATCTCAAGACGTCCTGTTTTCTAATTTCTCACTATTAAACCAGTGTTTTTCCATTTTTTTCAATGAGGAAAATTCAACCTTTGAGAAAATGGAAACGAAGAATTCAAAAAAAAAAGTTTAATTCTCTTTCCTCCTGACATTCTCGGACTTCTCCATATTCGAGGTCAATGATTTTTGAACATCTGAACAATCCATCTATGCACATATATGCTGATAAATAGCATCGATCCGTCACAAGAAGAATGAGATCAAACATGATGATTGAGCGTGGACTCACTATACACAGCTTGGAGACCGAGAGCACCTCCTCAGAAACTGGAGTCTTCGTTACTCGTGACTCTGTGTCCCACATGAAGAATCAGTTTTTGTCGATGTCCATTCACAAATAATTTATCCATGGTTCCATAATCAGCTGCTTCGTTCGTACCCACGAGTAACCTTGATATTGACGGTATTCATGAAACTATTGAGAGTTTGAGCAACAGCTCTATATTCGATTACATTTTGAAACAATTGATCACTCGGAATGGGCGTGGCTTCACCAGTCAGCCAGTTGGATCCATACCATTTGTGGTGATTAGAAGATACCCCGATTGGATATTCGAATTTCACTACAATTCTAACAGCCCTGTTGATTGGACGGTATCATATGTGACGTCAATGGGGCGGAGAGTGCTAGTTGTCAATCGAAATAACTGATGATTTATTTTCTCACCGTGATAATAGCTGCTTCGGATCGAGAGGACCGTGTTCAAATGACCTTTCTTTTCCCAGGTGAATTCAACGATTTTGTATGCAATTATGAAACGAATTATGACACTCAACCATCCGACTCGGACCTATCTACGATAATATTGAGTCTTCATTTCACTGAGCAAGTACAAAATACAGTGCAATACAGTATACCAATGGAAGCGAGATGAAAATGGTGAGGTTCGGGCTCATGTGCCCATTCTTCCACCTAATCATATATATAAATATATATATATATATATATATATATATATATATATATATATATATATATATATATATATATATATATATATATATATATATATATATATATATATGTATATATATATATATATATATATATATATATATATATATATATATATATATATATATATATATATATATGTATATATATATATATATATATATATATATATGAAAAAATAGAAATGAATCAAGAGAAATGCTAATTACCCCATGCCTTGACAATAATGATATCGAGCCTTCAAGATTGTCAAGTCGAAAACAGTGCTTTTCCGGCTGCGGCGTCCATGCTTCGTTGGGGTTTGTAGGTGCGTCAACAACGAGGTCATTCTTATAGGTCATCATGAGGTCATCACCAATTACGTAGAGAGCTTATAAATGATGAAATTTTCACTTCTCCTCTCATTTTTTACAGAAGAACATAGAACATACATGTATGAATCAAATTGAACTCTTTTCCACAAAGCCTGGGAAGGCTCATCTGTGGATTGAAAATAAAAGAGAATATATTATATATGTGGAGTTCAGACTAAGATGTGAGAAAGGAATACGTTTATTGTCAAGAAGTAGGGTGTTTAGATTTCAAGTGATACTGAGAGAATAATTTAGAATATAGAAAAGCATATTCTATTATAACATATTCTCATTATTAATGATAATAAAAATAATGTTGATGATAATAATGATGATAATAATGATGATAATTTTAATTCACAGTATACATAATAACATGTTGGCGTCATCATTCCATGCAGCTATTCCAACCTCATATAAAATCTGAAATGTGATGAATTTTTCTTTCTATGAGATGGCTTTCCACTTTGAATTTGAAAGTATGCATGTTATTGATCATTCGTAATTCCTTGGGTAAGCTATCAAAAATTCAACACCATTGTGGTTGAGTCCACTTTCATGAAGAACAGTTTGGTGATAATTAGTATGGGGGTCATTTTTTCAACAAGTGCCATGCGTGTGACTAATCTCTTTGTCAAATAAATAAAAGTTGGATTTCACAAAAGTCACAAGTTCCAAGGAGTGAATGCTTGTTAGAGTCAACATATTAGAATCCTTGAATACACCTCTACAACTTTCATATCTTTTTCTGCTTGACATAATTCTGAGTGCGTATTTCTGTAGTTTGAAGAGTTTGTCCACATTCTTCTTAGCAGCGCCTCCCAAAAAAAACAATTCCAAAATATGCGCGCGCAACCACATGTATTTCCCAGCACAGACCCCAGGAGCGACTTGACATGCGTGACTTTATTTTCCCTGAAAGAATGGCTACTTAAGTGACGCTACTGAATATATCGTGCTTCCACTTCTGAATCATGACGTAGATGTGTGTGTGTAATCTGACGGTGGTTTCAGATATCTGCCCGAGGTTAACTCCTTTGAGACGCATCTGTATCTACACGAGTCTGCGGAGTGATAGTCACTTAGGAGCCTGCCTCTACATGTTGCCCACAGCCTACTGACTTGATTGCAGACATTCAGGAGTCAAATTGGCAACAAAGAACCAATCATCGCTTCAAAATACTGCCTTTGGTTGAATGAACACTCAGTATTTGATACATGCTTGCTCGAAGAGCTTCAGCTCGAGGTATTGGTCAACCATTCAGAATAGTTGTCGAGAATCAGCATGTTCCAACCTGTACTTTTTTATTGTTTTCATGATTTGTGTTTCATTGCGAGAATAATCAGACAGATTGGTCCCACCTTTCACCCACCATGTGTTGGGAGCTGAAGGCCTGCAATGTCAATTTTTGTCCTGACTTGACCGTTTCTTTGAGGTGTTACTCATGAGTTGTGAGATGTGAAGTCAACTCTCGAGTGAAACTACTGAATATTTCGTGCTTCCACTTCTGAATCATGAGCTAGATGAGTGTGTGATCTGACGGTGGTTCCAATCTATCTGGGATTGATCTCTTGATATCTACCTGTAGAGAACTCCTTGGAGACTCGCCTGTATCTATACGAGTCTGCGAAGTGATACTCACTTAATCCGCTGATCTCGCAGCCGCTTAACTGAAACCCACTTTCAATCTACCTCACTCATTTCATATACTATCAATCTAACAACTGTTATATTGTTACTTCTCTTCTACGTTGGAAATTTCCATCGTTCTCTCGCTATCGTATTCTTCATATCATCCATCTATCTCCTCACAACTATCATCTCTATAGTAGTGATGATAGTTCAGTAATACTCTTGCTCAGATGAACTACACTTTGTGGTTCTGTGGGATACTGTGAATGTGGTGGTCCTTTTATGTGCAATGGTCCATCATATACATATATATATATATATATATATATATATATATATATATATATATATATATATGAATATATATATATATATATATATATATATATATATATATATATATATATATGAATATATATATATATATATATATATATATATATATATATATATATATTTATATATGGAGATATATATGTGTATATATATATATATATATATATATATATATATATATATATATATATATATATATATATATATATGTATATATAATTCATGAGAATTTATGGATGTTCATCAACAGCGAGTGGGAAAAACTCCTTGTTCGTGTTTTATTCACGTGTTTCCTATCTCTCTGAATCTCTCTCAATCAACAGGCTTCATACATCTATCCATCCATCTCTCCTCATCTTCCTTTCCATCTTCATCATAAACCCTCCTCTCTCTTTCCCTCTTCTAAACTCTCCCATTTTCCCTTCTCTATATCTTTTCTTCACTCTATTTGTCTCTCTTCTCTCATGTTCAGTCTTCCATCAGCACCTCTCTTCTTGTATAGCATCCACCATCTCGGTCGCTTATCTCTGATCTTCTCTCTTCAACATCCTTGCCACTCACTCACTCACTCTATCTCTCACACCTCACGTGACATGACTCGACAAATCAAGCGCAATTAGCAGTCAATTAACTGGTGATTACAAGCTGGGAGTTCAAGTAATTGGTTTCTTCAGCAAGGATCTCTCAACTCTAATGAGGATAAGAAGTGGGCGTGATTCAGCTCACTGTTGATCATATCGATCGAGCGTTTTCATTGTTATCATTGGTCAACGTCACCAGTTGCACGGTACGGGAGTGTTTCGTCCAAAGACCGTGATTTGAGACCAGGAAGATTTCAAATCATTTCATTGATAGGATATGTATACATGTATACGGACCTCAAGGAAAACTTCCTCCACCTTTTTTCCTCCTGTCACTGCAGACAGTGGGGCCACCAAATACCAGCCAAATGTTCACTCTTGCATTCAATTTGTCAATGCACAGTTTTTTGTATCCGATCCATTGATTTACCTTCCGAAATGTGATGTTATGGTCCGTATATGTTACCACTGTTTTATATTGTGTTGAATCAATATGTGGAATAGTGGAAAGTGTGTTCTTCCTTTCTCCTCAGTGGTTTCCCTGTGGATTATTTCATGAAGGGTTGCTTATAAGTTATAACTCATTAATTTTGATGTATGAAATGAATGAATGAATGAATGAATATATAGTATAAGTAGTTTATTAGAGGGACTCACAGTGATATCTTAGATACTATGAGCCTGAAAAAGCTATACATCAAAAGTTCTTCAATCTACATCTATAATAAAATACCTTCAAAATATCTCGGAATTCAGTACAGTGGCATGACACACGTGGGTATGATCCAAATTCACTAAATACATAAATTGAGCAGAAACACATCGACTACTTGGGTCCCAAAATATTTAATGAAATTCTACCCAACAAACGTTCAAATACTAATTTATCCACTTTCAAGAAATACATTCATGAATTGATTGGAACTACTCAATTGTGATATGTATTCGCATGCACGTTGTCTTCATAATACTACTCATTCATTACTTGTGACTACATAAGTCTTGATCTATGAATAATTGTATCCCATTCGACTAATATCATGTTTGTTTTGTTATATTCTTATCGGGTTGGTTGCTATGTATTCATGATTGTATGTTTGTATTTTTTTCATGAGCTGAACTTGGAAAGTCAAGGAGAATGAAATAGTTTTCAATCATCATTCATCATGGTTTCGCCAACATGAATATTAACTTTTGCTACTAATGCCCACACACAGGATTCAGTTCTTACGCGGGCTTCTTCTTCTTTTCTCCTCTTTCTGATTTCACTATGGCAACCCACATGTATATAACTAGTTCATTTATTACTGTTTGTATCGTTTTTCTGTTATCCTTTTGTGAATAAAAATAACAATACAAATATTCATGAATTTGGAAATTGAAATTGAATCACAATTACATAGTTGAAATAACTAATGAGCACTCATTAATATGTTACTTACTACTCCCTCTTGTTAACTTCCACTCATCTATCCATACCCATATCGCAAGTATTTTGCCATGTGAATCAAGACAGTGGACAAGTGTACAAACATTCGAGAATGCTGATCGATGTGACAAAATGGTGCACGATATTGAATGAATATATCCAAAGACCTCCCAAATCAGCGCAATCGAAGTCTGTCTAAGAGAATGAATGGATGGAAAGATTGACATCAACAGCGGATACGCGGCAATAATACAAGTTATGTGAGCATTGCGCGCCTGATTGATAACATCTTCTTAACGAATTATTCATACATCATTACATCAAAAAATAATTAAAGGCTTGATAGACTCCTGTGGGTGAGTTTCCTCCAAACTGACATCAGTAAACCAACACAATATTCACCTGAATAGTGGAGAGAAACCACGAGAACCTCTGACGATAAGTGCTCATGGCGGCAATGAAACCTGGTCCTCAGGGTGCGTTAGTGACCGATATATCCCTCCCAGGGCAGTAATCACCAACGTGGGAATAATCCCAACCAGCAGTTCAGAGTTGTTATCACCATGGTTACCCATTATATTTTATTCAAAACTCTCAGATGAAGATAAAATGGTCTTGGTATACTGGAACATTACCGCGACTAGCACTTACAATGAAGTCCTGACCTCGCTGATTCCATAACTGAAGATTTTCATTCATAGTTTTCATCATACAACCCATTAGAAACATTATATAGCAACATTTCCAATATGTTGATATTCACATGGTTTTTAGTACGAAATCCCAGCACTTGCTCACGGATCTGGACGTTCTAGAGAAGAATCTAGAGATTGGGAGTGGAGACACAATCCTATTTTCAAATTCAATGTCTGATATTCCATCCTGACTTCACAGTTTCGAATCTTAACTGACAGCTGATAGAATTTGCTGAGTAAAAAATGCAGAGCCTTCTTGATGATCAAGATCAATATCAACAAGTTCCACGACAATTAGAGAAAAACAAACATTATAGTATATGAAACATTATATAGGCTTCTGGAAAGTGACGTCACCCATTGTTGAAAGAGAGAGACAACAATGTGCACCAGTTGGAATTCACCAATCAGAATATTTGGTCGTCCACCAGTTCGCTGTATTGCTATAGTGACGATTGTTTGTCGTTTGTTACGTGTCAACACCCTATCGATTCATTTTGATTTCAAAATATTATCTATAGTTGAGAAACGAGTATAAATGATGTTCATATCGCGTTACCATGAACTAATTGACATCTTGCCCTTTGCTCACAGTCCATGGCATCTTATCGACTAACTGGTGAGATGACGACACTTTTGGTCTAAAAATTGCGTCCTGTGCGAAATGTTGCCACACTCTTCCTAATAATCTAGATTCTGTACCTGAAGCTAGCTAGCATCAGCACGAAATATCTAGTAGTCTATCATAGGCGAGGACTCAGGGCCCTAATACCCAATGCACCATGATCTCTCACTGCTGTAGGGATAACATAGATCACCTGGATGCAAAGCATCAGGGGTGATACCATTCCAACTGAGGTGAGGTGTTCACACTGATAGCGATGGATTGATTGTCAGTAACATCATAAACTGCATTCTTCCTCTTCGATTTACTCTCAATTTTCGTATTATATATTCAGATTCCTTTTTTTTCTATATATATATCTCCTTGTTTTTGAACAAGGCCATCTATATAATTCACATTAGGTGATCGATATGGAGGGCCTTGCTTTGAACCAACAATGTGATGATGCGAATGCCGTTTTTTTCCGAGAAGGCGGTGGATTTTGATCTATGTTAAAAAGCTGAATGCGTTCACAGAACGAAGTTTGGGTGATGTCGGTTAGTGCTGACTGCGTTCCGTTCACATTACGTTGTTAAGAGGCATCTGCACATGTTGCCTACCAGCTTGATTGCAGACGTTAGGGGACCAAGTTGGCTACGGAAAACTAATCATCTTATTGATTCACAGTTTTCATTCAAATGATCACTAGTATTCAACACGTGCTCGTACGAAGAGCTTCAGTTTGTGATATGTTTTGAACCCTTTCAAAATAATTGTCAAAAATGAACGTGCCTTCACCTGTTTTTCATTGTTTTGACGATTTGTCCAGAGTAATTTGATAGGAAATTACGATTTTCAGTGAACGGGGAGGCACAGACATACTCATTGTTGTTACATTGCAAAAATAATTAGACTGATTGGTTGCACCGTTTAACCACCATGTGTTGGGAGCTAAAGGCCTGTATTGACGCTTTTTGTCCTGTTTTGTTCGTTCCCTGCAGGTTTTACTCATGGGTTGTGAGATGTAAAGTAGCCTCTTAACATCAGTCAGTGGCTTAACAGCAGTTAGAGATCATGGTTCAGACAGGGTATTATAATTGTGGAACTATTCATGATCACGTTCAATAATAATCGACAATTCACTCAAAATCATGACTCCATCGATAAACTATGATAATTCATTCAAGTGTGGATTGATTCTCTGGCTTCATGACATCATTCAAGACTCTTAAATCACTTGACAGGTGATAACCGTAGTCACTAATTGGCTTTGATCAACCAGAGTAGAACTGTCCAGATGAGATGAACCTAATCACCATCCAGTTCTGACTGTTCATGATTTGTACTGAGCCTATATATCATGATGAATATCATGAGCTCAACTTTTCTCTCTCTGAATACATGGAATTCACCCTGGTAACAAGTCTATGTACCAAAATTCCATCTAGAACCGCATTTATTGATGAGTGTAGCGAAGTCTCCATCCCACTCTTATAGGGCTTTGTCTGTGTGTTTTTTTTTTTTTTTGTAAGCACTCCACAGGTCGCAAGGATTGACTGATCAACATGAAACTTTTTTTGTACACGCAAACTCATTCAACTTAGAACTGTATGGTTTTTGGGATGAATCGGTCGGACCGATTTTGAGAATCATCATTTCAAAGTTTCTAAAAACCCCATAAGATTTGGCTGGGCAGAAAATGTTGAAAAATAAAATCTCTCCAAATGGAATGAAATTCTCTCCAAATGTGTATACATGGATTTTACACATTATTAAGATTCTTTGAGCAATTCTGATCAGTCGTTTTGAAGAAAAAAAATAAAATGACTGATAATATTCATAAAATGTATCATACAAATTGTGACAGAACTAGTCAAACACGAAACATGCGTTGTAAGATGAGCGAGATATCTCAATGAGGTATAAAAGTCCTTAAAGTGGTTCTACCCTTGCTACTTTATCGACTCTGGTATTCTACACACCTTGATATCTGAATAAGCTATGAAAGTCGTTAAAGTAGTTCTACTCTTGCCACTTCATTGACTCTGGTGTTGTACACACCTTGACGCATATAAAAAATACTTCATTGTTCGTCAACTCTTGAATCTAGAAAGCAGTGAATCTCGACAACTTAATTCTGTCACAATTTGTATTATATATTTTATGAATATTATCAGTCATTTCATTTTTTTTCTTCAAAACGACTGATCAGAATTGCTTAAAAAACCGTAATAATGTGTAAAATCCATGTATACACATTCAGAGAGATTCTCATTCCATTCGGAGAGATTTTATTTTTCAACATTTTCTGCCCAGCCAAATCTTATGGGGTTTTCAGAAACTTTGAGATGATGATTCTCAAAATTGGTCCGACCCTAGGAGGATTTAACTATATTTCATCTGGAGTGGATATGGCATGCGAGCGCGCACGTTACTAGTTGAAGCCACCTCCCACCACTTCTCTCCCTGGGCAGCCATCTTGATGCTGGCAAGAAACTGTGTCAATGTATAGCATAACCCAGTAGACCTAGTAACTTCATACGTTTATATTATTCATTACTACTTTGAAAAGTAATTATTTGATACCTTAGACTACTGCCTTTCAAGTGAGATATTCAGTAAAATATAAGTGGTATATGTTCAATTGTTCAGACCACTAGATTTGAACTGAATAAACTTCAAACTACCGGTATGCAATATATTCTGTAAAGGTGATAGGAGCAAATGTTGCAGCTTGAATGGTGATGAAATAGGAATACATTCATACATTTCTCACTTGTTTTATTCTTATAAGTTTCGTTTAGTCGAAAGTCAAGCTAGTTTTGTATAATCTATAATTTTAATTCACTAACAAAGCACAAAATATTATAAATAAATCCAATTATTTTTTTAATTTGTAGGCCTGTAAATGAAGGTCAGATAAGCTACCAATACAAATGAATGCATTTCATTGACAAAACAGTAATACAGACATAGTAAAAGCTAAATCAATGTATGCGTACTTATATAAGTGCCTCTATAATCTGTTGAATAACAATATTATTCAACTCCAGCTGAAGCTAGAATAAACTAGAAGTTTAATGCTTCAGTTTATTAATTGAACAAAAAACTCGGTATTGACTAGTGGTATAAAATAAAATGTTCGAAAATTAATTATAATACCATTGTACAGGTCTAATTCAAATCAATTATCAAAGAAAAATATAGAAAACAAATTAAATAAGTTGACATTTTGTAGGCCTGAAACATGAAGGTCGGATCAGCTACCAATACACTTACATATACGGTTGATGGTCAAACAGTAATAATATAGGTACATGACAAACTCACCAATTTAGGCTCAGTATCATAAATGAATCTAATCCAATAATATAAAGAATTGGCAATATAATTTAGGACACATTTGAAAAGAAACAAATATCAAACTAGATATTATCACAGTACACTTTTTATTATTGAGTCCATCAATTAATTTGAACAAAATACCCCTTGAAGATTGCTTTATAAAAATTAAAAGTTAATTATGCCATACAAACTAGGATGGTTTCTTGAAATATTTGATCGATGAAGTCATACAACGTATTTACATTGGCTATCAAAGAATAAAATGAAGTGATCTGAAATAAACTTCAAAATCATACAAAGGGCCCATAATTTGCCTCAACAATTAAATAAAAAACGAAAATTTTCAAATGAAACTTACTAAACATACATAAAAATATCAAACTAGGACTAGTTTATCACAATAAAATAATTATCAGTCCATCAATTAAATTGCACAAAATATACCCTTCATTAATTATGCTTTAAAACTAGAGAGGTTTCTCAAAATATTTGATTTATGAAGCCATAAAAATTATTTACATCGACTATCAAAGAATAAAATAAAGTAATCTGAAATAAGCTGCAAAATAATTGAATATAATCTGCCTCGACAATTAAATAAAAAACGAAATTTGTGAAGTAAAACTTACTGAACATACATAAAAATATCAAATTCTAGGACTAGTGTATCACAATAAAATAATTATCAGTCAATGAATTAGATTAAATAAAATAGTCCTACATATGGCCTAGGACAATAGCTATCTATGAAAGATACGAAATAATAATAAAAAATAATAAAACCTATGCTGTGCTCCATTCGTGAACTCAGCTGTTTACATTTCTTGCCAGCGTCAAGATGGCGGCGGAGGGGATCGAGGGGAAATCTAGAAAGTGAAAGTGGCTTCAACCGCACCAGCTCATATCCACTCCAGATGAAATATAGTTAAATCCTCCTAGGTCCGACCGATTCATCTTAAAAACTATACAGTTCTAAGTTGGATGAGTTTGCGTGTAAAAAAAAGTTTCATGTTGATCAGTCAACCCTTGCGACCTGTGGAGTGCTTACAAAAAAAAAAAAAAAAACACAGACAAAGCCCTATAAGAGTGAGATGGAGACTTCGCTACGCTCATCAATGTCGAGATTCACTGCTTCCTAGATTCAAGAGTTGACCAACAATGAAGTATTTTTTATATAGGTCAAGGTGTGTAGAACACCAGAGTCAATGAAGTGGCAAGAGTAGAACTACTTTAACGACTTTATTAGCTTATTCAGATATCAAGGTGTGTAGAATACCACAGTCGATAAAGTAGCAAGGGTAGAACTACTTCAAGGACTTTTATACTTTATTGAGATATCTCGGTCATCTTTCAACGCATATTTCGCGTTTGACTAGTTGTTTGGAATGTTCGATTACTTTTCCTCTTCTCTGACACACAGGCTTCGGCTTTTACGAGTCTTTCTTCCTAATGACATGGTCTAATATAATTATCATCAAAGATGTTTTTGTCAAGCATTTGGTTTCAGTCAATATCATTTTGAGCTTATTTCAACCAATGCCAATCAATGTATAAGAATTGTGTCCGCTATATGCACTATGATGATGTGCATGTATATTCATTTCCTGCTTTCATCTGAAAAACATCGAATGAAAAACAAACAAACAGACAAATGTGAATTATTACCTTCAGAGATATCCGACAGTTCAAATATGAATTTTTCAACATATTTCCCATTAATCACAGAATTCAAATCAATTCTATTGTTTGTCCACCATATAGCAGCTAACAATCTGATGACATAACTTATAATCACACGACATAACTCATCCACGGAGATGTGACTCGAATGACCTAGATCTTATAGGTTGGTACTATCATAAGCTGGACACTTCATCAAGTTTTATATCGCTTCAAGCATATATTAACATGAGGCAACTCCAGTCCTCACATTGCAAGAAGTTATCACCAGAGTGTTTCCATGGATTTGAATAATCAAATAATTCAAAACGTGCAGGATCCAGAATTGATAAACACACAATCTGAAGCAATTGATATCTGTCAATGATGTATCATCAGATGAGCCATATCAAAGGCTCCATATCACAATTACAGAGCTTTGTGTTTGTGTGTGTGTTTTTCTGGCACCGCACAATTTGCAGAGTTTGACTGATCGACATTAAAATCATTTGTTCACGCAAACTGAATCGATTCTTAGAATTGATTCTTTTTTTTTTTTTCTTTGGTTGAATTTGGTTCGGTTGAACCAATTTTGAGAGAAACCATCTCAAAGTTTCTACAAACCCAGTAAGATCGTTCTGAGCGAGAAAAAAATGAGAAATAAATTCTCTCTCAAAATGATGAATCTTTCTCTGAATGTGTAGACATGGATGATCACCATTTTGTATACAATTTGAATTAGCTATCTTGAGGGAAAAACTCGATCAACCGTTTGTATTCATCAAATATATGGAAACAGAAGCAGAATTATGTTGCCAAGATTCACTGCTTTCTGAATTCGCTATTCGCCCAACAATGAAGGATTCTGATTATGCGTCAAGGTGTGTGGAATACCAAAGCCATCTAAGTGGTGGAAGTAGAACTACTTTGATGACTCTTATTGAATATACCTCATTCAGATATCTCGCCCATCTTACAACGCATATGCTGCCCTAACTTAGTGTCATACTATTATGAAATGAGATATAAACGATATAGTATAGAATGAGGAGTATAATCAGATGAGAGTAGTGTTGATTACATACCGAAAAAATGGGCTTTGTATTCAAGTTGTTGTATTTTCTTTCTTTTTATTTTAATAATTGAAGCGGCATACGGGTCAGGAAAAATACCTATCGACTTGAAACTTTCTCTACATATTTCTGTCAGACCAAAGAAGGTTGAAGTTGTTTTTCAGAGAAATCATTAGCAACATTTTTCTGGAAAAATTCAGAAGGTTTGAAAAATCTTCAGAAGAATAAAACGGATGGAAAATACTTGAAATTCGGAACATTTTCAGAGACTTCAAAATTCGCACTGAATATAGAGGTCATGATCGCATATATTTTCAGTTACTTTCACAACATCCGGATGACAAATAACAAAGAGAACGCAGAAAAAGTATCAATTTTATGGAAGGTCGGGATCAATTGGTTTTGCGAAGTGTATATGCGACAGGTTGCAGCACTATAGATATCAACAAGTTGCAGGTGATGTTCTTGAACGTTCAAAGTAATCCAACGTCCGTAGATGTGAATCTATCTGACGAAATATTTTTCATTCTAGTTTTGAATACGTCTACAAACTCATCTTACAACGCAAATTCCGCATTCTCCTACAGTGATAAAGTATGGAGCACTGAATTGTTCGTGTACATTTCCGATAATATTTCCAACAAAAATTACTTGGAATATTGATGTGTCTGGTTCATCAGATTCAAGAAAAATAATATCTTTATTCGAATGGATACGAGAGAACATCTCACGATGAGCAACAAAATAGTATCTCAACAAATAATGATATGATATTTTTCATTTTTGTTCTCCCAAGGAATTTGAGTACAGACAGGTGAGGACCTTGAAACCCTTTTAGTGCCACCAGATTTGATCCAGAATGTGTCTAATAATGCCAGGTAGGTTTTGACCGATTTACAGTGAATCACAAAAAAAATCATAACTTGCCAATCATTCGGTCAAATCTCATGAAATATTTTTTGAAATGTGATGGAAGGATGGGCACTGAGGAACACTGAAATTTCATATTCGATCTGACAATGAATGAAAAAATGACTTTCATTTTTATTTTTTCCAACTGTCAAAATATTTGTTGGGTTTATGACAATGGTACAGATAACAAATAATTTTCAACATAATTTTGAAGAATTGCATAATGAAGAACGAACTGTTTTGAGTGAGAATCATGAGTTTCATTCATTTTTATGTGGAATTCCAATCATTACAAACTATCATTCAAAAGACGACGACATGACATGAACTAGGCCTACTCTAGGCCTGGGCGTGGGACTAGCCACATTTTTATCAGTTACATCACTCTCTTTGCCCCTTTCACTCGCATCACTATTTCATCTGAAGATGGGATATTGCATCTTCCGAAAAGTCACTTACTTCTTCCTTATCTGTTTTATCTACTAAATCCCTAATCACTTCTTCAACTTGAAAATAATCACGTCTTCCACAAGACGCCATTTTGAAAACAAACTAGAATAACATTGTCATATTTCAGCCAAATGTAAACAAACATAGATGGCTGTGGAAAAATGGTGGAATATTGACCTTGGTGACACAAAATTTGTGTGAATAGCTGCTTCCTGAATATGTCACTACTAGCGCTATATTACAGAAACTTGGGAGACTACTTCGATTCAAAGCAAGTGCCGATATATCGGCACTTGGCATTTCTCAAACAAGATTTTCAGAGCCGATATATCGGCACTTGGCACTAAAAGGGAAGCTTTCATCTCAAACAGTCATTGGGAAATATTTACCCAAGTGGCATACACAACTACAATGTTAAGAGGCCTCTTCACATGGGGCTAACCGGTTTGATTGCAGACGTTCGAGAGTCAAGTTGGCAACGGAAAACCAATCATCGCATCAACATACAGTTTTCGGTTCATTTATGACCAGTATTCAATACATTCTGCCCGGAAGAGCTTCAGTCCGTGGTATGTTTTCAACCCTTCTAAAATGATTGTCAAGAATGAACATGTTTCTACCTGTTTTCCATTGTTTTCACGATTTTTTCAGAGTTATATGATGAAGAATCATGATGTTTAATGAACGTGAAGGCACAGATATACTCATTCTTGTTTCATTGCAAGAAGAGAAATACTGATGGGTTCCACCGTTCATCAACCATATGTTGGGAGCTGAAGGCCTACGTGGCGCTGTGTGTCCTGTTTTGACCATTCCCTGCAGGTTTTACTCATGCGTTGAAAGATGTTGAGTGGCATCTTGAAGCTTCACGTTGCAGTGGTGTGGATTGGTACACCTTAGCTGGTACCACGAGAGATGCAATGACACCTTAGCTGGTACCACGATAGATGCAATGACACCATAGCTGGTACCAAGAGAGATGCAATGACACTATAGCTGGTACCACGATAGATGCAATGACACCTTAGCTGGTACCACGAGAGATGCAATGACACTATAGCTGGTACCACGATAGATGCAATTACACCATAGCTGGTACCACGAGAGATGCAATGACACTATAGCTGGTACCACGATAGATGCAATTACACCATAGCTGGTACCACGAGAGATGCAATGACACCATAGCTGGTACCACGATAGATGCAATTACACCATAGCTGGTACCACGAGAGATGCAATGACACTATAGCTGTTACCACGATAGATGCAATGACACCATAGCTGGTACCACGAGAGATGCAATGACACTATAGCTGGTACCACGATAGATGCAATGACACCATAGCTGGTACCACGATAGATGCAATGACACCATAGCTGGTACCACGAGAGATGCAATGACACTATAGCTGGTACCACGATAGATGCAATGACACCATAGCTGGTACCACGATAGATGCAATGACACCATAGCTGGTACCACGAGAGATGCAATGACACTATAGCTGGTACCACGATAGATGCAATGACACCATATCTGGTACCACGATGGATGCAATGACACCATAGCTGGTACCACGAGAGATGCAATGACACCATAGCTGGTTCCACGAGAGATGCAATGACACCATAGCTGGTACCACGAGAGATGCAATGACACCTCAGCTGGTACCACGAGAGATGCAATGACACCTTTGCTGGTACCACGAGAGATGCAATGACACCATAGCTGGTACCACGAGATATAAATATAAATTCAAATTCAAAATTCATTTTATTCTGTTCCAAGAATTACATTGTACATGGATTGGTATACAAAACAAAAACGAAACAAAAATAATATAGAACAGAAGCCCGCTTAAGAATCTAATATTCTTGTGTGCGGGCTGACAGTAAGTTATAATACAATAATAGATTTTTAGTAGCTGAAAATTTAGGAAACAAAGACATGAAATGAACAAATAGGTGTTAATTATATAATCGTAGTGAACGATCATGGAATTATGAACCAAGGACATTAATACATAGATGTTAGTATATTAACATAGGAAAAAAAAATTGCGAATAGTGTAGGTATCACCCCTAAATAAATTAAACATTTTGAAATATCTCTCTCTAGTTAAAATAACAGAAAAACAAGTTACGTAGAGGTTTTTATTGAGTGATTAATTGATTATTGATATAAATGAAAGAAACTGAACGACTTTAATTACGATGAATCTAATAATATAAGGATAAGGGCTATATGAAAAATGCGTAAACAGCTGAAAATTAATTCCTGTATACTAGTTTAGAACAAAACTGTCTGCCAGATAAATTCAGCCAATCGTGTAACTGTTTTTTGTAGATATAAATACTTGTAATATTCCGTATGTGCAACGGAATCCTATTGAATAAGTGGGGACCAATGAACTCTGCACTTTGTTGACCAATCTGTTTCTTTTTCATAGGTATAGCCAAAGTAAGTTTATTCATGCTCCTTGTTAGTAGTATGTTACTGATGTAACATGATACTAGTATGCTAGCTGATGTGCAAATTGATTGTTTATATTTTTTGAAATGAATTTTGAAGTAAATTAAGACGTTTTTAATATAGATTTGTCTTACATCAAGCACATTAGCGATTTCATATATTTTATCAGTGGAGAAATGTTTGGGTTTATTTAGAATAATTTTCAATAATAATTTCTGCATCAAAGTAATACGTTCCATGGCAGAGTAATATGCCCCACCCCAGGAAGTAATGCCATATTGTATTACGGCCATCGCTAAAGATTTGTAAACAGTGAGAATCAACTTTCGGTTAAGGACGTGCCTCAGCCTGTAGAAGATATACAGAATATTACGAGTTTTGGTGATAATAGATGATATATGCGCATTCCACTTGAGGTGTCTGTCAATAATAATGCCTAAGTATTTAGTATTCTCACGCGACTGAATTTTGTAGCAGTTACAATCAATGTTTAAAAAGCAATTAGGTGAGTGAAGTTTTGAACAGAAATCCGAACTGGGTTGAGTTTTTGAATTGATTGTGTGAGCTACGTAGATAGTTTTGGATTCATTAAGGGTCAAAAGGTTTTTATTTAACCATTTATAAACAATTTGCAGAGAATTATTCGCATTTTGGAAAACTTGGTGCCAGTTATCACCTTTGAACAGAAGAACCGAATCATCTGCATATGTTACGATACTACCAGTTAAATTTAAATTACACAGTTCATTGATATAAATATTGAAAAGGATAGGCCCCAACACAGTCCCTTGTGGTACACCACACACAATTAAATTTAGGTCACTTAGAGTCTTATTGATTTTAACGGATTGTTGTCTATTTAAGAGATAATTTTCAAATAAAGTTAAAGGAAGGCCTCGTATTCCAATGTCGTAGAGTTTATGCAATAGCAATTGATGATCAACGGTGTCAAAAGCTTTTGCTAAGTCGAGGTAGATTGCTAATGATTTATAACCATCGTCCATAGATTCATAAAGTTCACTAGTTAATCTAAAAATAGCGTCATTGGTACTGAGTTTTGGTCTAAAACCGAATTGATTAGGGGATAAAATTTGGAATTTGTCCAAAAAGTTCATTAGTCTACTTTTGATGCATTTTTCAAGTAATTTAGAAAAATGAGTTAAAAGAGAAATGGGTCTGTAATTTTCAGGTTTAGATTGGTCATTCGCTTTATGTATTGGGATAATTATTGCAATTTTGAAATTTTGTGGGAAAACACCCGATTCGAAACATAGATTAAAGATATGGGCAAGTGAAGGAGCAATATGTTGACTAGCTGATTTGATTGATATAACACTTATATCGTCGACACCATTTGCTGAATTATCTTTTAGGCTTGAAATATGAGAAATTATTTCATTGCAAGTAACTGGAGATAAAAACATAGAGTTTGAATTGGCGAGACTTTGTCCGTGTTGGTCACTATAGTGTCTAAAAGAAGATTGGTCGTGACTAGGATTAGTTGAAATCGCGTTTCTAATGTTAGATGCCAAATTTTTGCCAACATTGGAAAAATAATTTGCGAAAGCGTCAGCTACAATTTTTGGGTGATCCGAGGCGTTGATTAGTGTACCATTAATCGATATTTCTTCGATAGGACGAGAACTACAATTTTTCCTATCAGTTATCTCATTAATTGTTGCCCAAGTTTTTTAAGGATCGTCTCGACTAGATTCAATTTTTTTTTTATAATATAAAAGTTTTGTTTTGTGAATCAATTTATTTAGAAAAATTTCTATACAATGTATATCTCTGTTTTAGTATTGATACCTCATTATCATAATTAATACCATACTTAGAGGAGCACTACTTAGATATGCAATGACACCTTAGCTGGTACCACGATAGATGCAATGACACCTTAGCTGGTACCACGAGAGATGCAATGACACCATAGCTGGTACCACGAGAGATGCAATGACACTATAGCTGGTACCACGATAGATGCAATGACACCTTAGCTGTTACCACGAGAGATGCAATGACACCATAGCTGGTACCACGAGAGATGCAATGACACCATAGCTGGTACCACGAGAGATGCAATGACACCATAGCTGGTACCACGAGAGATGCAATGACACCTTAGCTGGTACCATGATAGATGCAATGACACCTTAGCTGGTACCACGAGAGATGCAATGACACCATAGCTGGTACCACGAGAGATGCAATGACACCATAGCTGGTACCACGAGAGATGCAATGACACCTTAGCTGGTACCACGAGAGATGCAATGACACCATAGCTGGTACCACGAGAGATGCAATGACACCATAGCTGGTACCACGAGAGATGCAATGACGCCATAGCTGGTACCACGAGAGATGCAATTACACCATAGCTGGTACCACGAGAGATGCAATGACACCTTAGCTGGTACCACGAGAGATGCAATGATACCATAGCTGGTACCACGAGAGATGCAATGACACCTTAGCTGGTACCACGAGAGATGCAATGGCACCTTAGCTGGTACCACGAGAGATGCAATGACACCATAGCTGGTACCACGAGAGATGCAATGAGACCTCAGCTGGTACCACGAGAGATGCAATGACACCATAGCTGGTACCACGAGAGATGCAATGACACCATAGCTGGTACCACGAGAGATGCAATGACACCTTAGCTGGTACCACGATAGATGCAATGACACCTTAGCTGGTACCACGAGAGATGCAATGACACCATAGCTGGTACCACGAGAGATGCAATGACACCATAGCTGGTACCACGAGAGATGCAATGACACCATAGCTGGTACCACGAGAGATGCAATGACACCATAGCTGGTTCCACGAGAGATGCAATGACACCATAGCTGGTACCACGAGAGATGCAATGACACCTTAGCTGGTACCACGAGAGATGCAATGACACCATAGCTGGTACCACGAGAGATGCAATGACACCATAGCTGGTACCACGATGGATGCAATGACGCCATAGCTGGTACCACGAGAGATGCAATGACACCATAGCTGGTACCACGAGAGATGCAATGACACCATAGCTGGTACCACGAGAGATGCAATGACACCTCAGCTGGTACCACGAGAGATGCAATGACACCATAGCTGGTACCACGAGAGATGAAATGACACCTTAGCTGGTACCACGATAGATGCAATGACACCTTAGCTGGTACCACGAGAGATGCAATGATACCATAGCTGGTACCACGAGAGATGCAATGATACCATAGCTGGTACCACGAGAGATGCAATGACACCATAGCTGGTACCACGAGAGATGCAATGACACCATAGCTGGTACCACGATAGATGCAATGACACCATAGCTGGTACCACGAGAGATGCAATGACACCATAGCTGGTACCACGAGAGATGCAATGTCACTCAAGCTGGTACCACGAGAGATGCAATGACACCATAGCTGGTACCACGAGAGATGCAATGACACCATAGCTGGTACCACGAGAGATGCAATGACACCATAGCTGGTACCACGAGAGATGCAATGGTTGATCAACTTGATATCAGTTATTAAAAACACAGTGCTGTTATATGATGTTTCAACGCTTCCAAATGATATTATTTCCAATTGTGGATTGTGTACTGGGGAAAATATTGGTTCCGATGGATGAACAAATATAACGGACATATTTCTGTTGATTTTTCCCCTCCTGATGCAATTGAGTTACACATGATGCTATTTCGAGGTATTTTGAGAGAAATTGAATCAATTGGTTTAAATTCTTTCTTCCAATATTTTTTCTCTATTCTATCATAGTGTTGTGTACTGGAATTCACCAACCAGAGTGATGACAGAATGAGTTATATTGAATCAGATATGGAAGAATATGAAAACAGTTTCAATTTTCTCACGGAACAACTTTTACATAATGTATTGTAAACAGGAATTGAATCGAATCTCTTTGTAGGTACGCAGAGAACCATCTCTTCATCCATTTATCAAGTTTTCAATACACCTCTATCTTTCTTTCTCTTTCCCCTTTCCCTCTTTCTCTCTTCACAAACTCGCTCTCTCCTTATCTCTATCTCTCTCTTTCTGTTTCTCTTCTTGTGTAGTCGATCATTAAATTATACTTTTTATCGCATTCTCGAACTGTTTGCGTCTAGCTTCAATACCAGCTGTTGCTTCAACAATAATAAACAAACTCTTGTATTCTGGTACACAGTTCGTAATGATGAGTAATGATAAACATACAGTTTATTGGCCAAATCAAATATACGTTGTCTCTTATTTGTAACAACACGTTCTGTGAAAATGGTGCTTGAACTCATTTGTATAATATTTGAAGTAATTCATTGGGTGATATATTCAATTGATTGATCATTTTAGTATGATATATCACCTTTGTGATGCCCTGCATACAATTTCAACTTATCATCCAAAGTCATGGTAGATAATAATAATTGACAAATGCATTCGAATGAAATGAAAATTTTGAACATGAATTGACACGGGTGGATCAGTTGCTAGCGCACTGAACCGTCATTCAGGAGATCGGGGTTTGATTCTCATCGGTCGCCCGTTCCCCTCGTACGTAAATATGGCTACATGAATGGTACCTCTATATAGCTGGCCATGACCGTTTCCCATACCACCTCTCCACGGTGAGAGCCATACAAACTCTTGTGGAACTCGTGAGGTGAAAAAAATGACACATTTATTTCTCGGGGTACAAAGTGAGAGAGTAGGTGAGATTTTGATTATATTATCACCATGAAACTTCAACCATGTAAATTTATAGATCTAGCTATCAACACTGATGTTTGTGAGACTTGGAATTGAAATTTCGTGAAAAGTATGTGGAAAATAGCTATACACCCGAATTTCCACTGAAAACTCAATTCAGTTTGGTTTGTTGAGGTCGATACGTTTGAGTGGATTGGTTCAATTTCGGTAAATTTGGTATGCTCGGATTGATGTCTGAAAACGGCGCCTGCGCGCAGGTGTGCATAGTGTGAGTGTGCATAGTGTCAGTGTGTGTGTGTGTCTGGTAGCTATAGCAATCATATTACACAGTTCAGAGAGATGAAATAGTGTACTTGAACTTGGTACTCAGTACCCTCGAACTCAAACCCCAAGACATTGAACTAGATTACAGAATGTGCAGATGAGAGTTATATATGCTTCCAGAGATCTCCTCAAGCTAATCTGAGCTCAATCATGATGACGTTTTCAGTTCAATTATATCACCTCACCAAGACAAGTGGCCGGGTGTTTGATACACTGAACCGTCATTCGAGAGACCATCACGTGCTTCACGTTCCAACATAGAGTCATGTACTCACTACACTCATAAGGTTTATTCCGGAGAACAGTGTAGTTGGTCGTGAATGCCCATAGTGCATTACACGGTGACTGAGTTCTTAGGAAGGTAGAACATATCTCCACCACTCAACTCCCATCTGTACCATGACATACACAATTGGACAAAACCCGCCTCATTGGCTAAGATCGTTAAGGGCGGTTGCGTATCAAGCATAAGATCCGGGGTTCGATTCTCAACGATGTGGTATTTTTCGGTGACAATAATATCCATCATATAATGTATATATATATATATATATATATATATATATATATATATATATATATATATATATATATATATATATGTATATATATAAATATATATATATATATATATATATATATATATATATATATATATATATATATATATATATATATATTCATATATATATATATATATATATATATATATATATATATATATATATATATATATATATATATATATATATATACATATATATTCGTATATATATATATATATATATATATATATATATATATATATATATATATATATATGTATATATATATATATATATATATATATATATATATATATATATATATATATATATAATATATATATATATATATATATATATATATATATATATATATATATATATATATATATATATATACATATATATATATATATATATATATATATATATACATATATATATATATATATATATATATATATATATATATATATATATA
>OZ023338.1:15636489-15654228 GCA_964007535.1 Brachyptera risi | reverse complement strand
AGATTTTCATCCCATTTGGAGAGATTTTATTTTTCAACATTTTCTGCCCAGCCAAATATTATGGGGTTTTTAGAAACTTTGAGATGATGATTCTCAAAATTGGTCCGACCGATTCATCTTAAAAACTATACAGTTCTAAGTTGGATGAGTTTGCGTGTAAAAAAAAGTTTCATGTTGATCAGTCAACCCTTGCGACCTGTGGAGTGCTTACAAAAAAAAAAAAACACACAGACAAAGCCCTATAAGAGTGAGATGGAGACTTCGCTACGCTCATCAATGTCGAGATTCACTGCTTCCTAGATTCAAGAGTTGACCAACAATGAAGTATTTTTTATATAGGTCAAGGTGTGTAGAACACCAGAGTCAATGAAGTGGCAAGAGTAGAACTACTTTAACGACTTTAATAGCTTATTCAGATATCAAGGCGTGTAGAATACCACAGTCGATAAAGTAGCAAGGGTAGAACTACTTCAAGGACTTTTATACTTTATTGAGATATCTCGGTCATCTTACAACGCATATTTCGCGTTTGACTAGTTGTTTGGAATGTTCGATTACTTTTCCTCTTCTCTGACACACAGGCTTCGGCTTATACGAGTCTTTCTTCCTAATGACATGGTCTAATATAATTATCATCAAAGATGTTTTTGTCAAGCATTTGGTTTCAGTCAATATCATTTTGAGCTTGTTTCAACCAATGCCAATCAATGTATAAGAATTGTGTCCGCTATATGCACTATGATGATGTGCATGTATATTCATTTCCTGCTTTCATCTGAAAAACATCGAATGAAAAACAAACGAACAGACAAATGTGAATTATTACCTTCAGAGATATCCGACAGTTCAATTATGAATTTTTCAACATATTTCCCATTAATCACAGAATTCAAATCAATTCTATTGTTTGTCCACCATATAGCAGCTAGCAATCTGATTACATAACTTATAATCACACGACATAACTCATCCACGGAGATGTGACTCGAATGACCTAGATCTTATAGGTTGGTACTATCATAAGTTGGACACTTCATCAAGTTTCATATCGCTTCAAGCATATAATAACATGAGGCAACTCCAGTCCTCACATTGCGAGAATTTATCACCGGAGTGTTACCATAGATTTGAATAATCAAATAATTCAAAACGTGCAGGATCCAGAATTATTAAACACACAATCTGAAGCAATTGATATCTGCCAATGATGATATCAAGTCGAATTTCATCAGATGAGCCATATTGAAGGCTCCATATCACAATTACAGAGCTTTGTGTTTGTGTGTGTGTTTTTTTTTGGCACTGCGCAATTTGCAGAGTTTGACTGATCGACATGAAATTTTTTTGTACACGCAAACTCATTCGACTTGGAACTGTATAGTTAGTTCTTGGAATGAATCGGTCGTATCAATTTTGAGAGATACCATCTCAAAGTTTCTGCAAACCCAGTGAGATTGAGCTGGGCGAGAAAATTTGAGGAATGAATTCTTTCCCAAAATGATGAATCTTTCTCTGAATGTGTAGACATGGATGATCACCATTTTGTATACAATTTGAATGAGCTATCTTGAAGGAAAAAATCGATCAACTGTTTGCATTCATCAAATATATGGAAACAGAAGCCGAATTATGTTGCCAAGATTCACTGCTTTCTAAATTCGCTATTTGCCCAACAATGAGGAATTTTGATCATGCGTCAAGGTGTGTAGAATACCAGAGCCATCTACGTAGCGAAGACTACTATAATGACTCTTATTGAATATACCTCATTCAGATATCTCGCTCATCTTTCAACGCATACGCTGCGTCAACCTTGTGTCATACTATTATGAAATGAGATACGAACGATATATTATGAAATTAGGGGTGTAATCAGTTGGGCGTAGTGGAGATTCCATAACGAAAAAAAGGGCTTCGTATTCAAATTGTTTTTTCCTTTCTTTTCATTGTGATATTTTGCGCGGCAAACAGATCAGGAAAAAATACCTATCGACTTGAAACTTTCTCTACATATTCCTGTCAGACCAAAATAAGTTGTAGTTGTTTTCTAGAAAAATCAATCGCAAGGTTCTAACGGAGAATAATCAGAAATCTTTGAGAAATCTTCAAAAAGAATAACACGGATGAAAAATACTTTTAATGCAGAAAATATTCAAAAACTTCAAAATTCGCATTGAATATGGAAGTCGTGATAACATATATTTCCAGTGACTTCCACAACATTCGGATGACAAATAACAAAGAAAACGCAGAAAAGTATCAATTTTATGGAAGGTCGGGATCAATTGGTTTTGCGAAGTGTATATGCGACAGGATGCAGCACCATGAAAATCAACAAGTTGCGGGTTATGTTCTTGATCGTTCAAAGTAATCCAACGTCCGTAGATGTGGATTGATCTGACGGAATATTTCTCATTCCAGATTCGAATACGTCTATAAGCTCATCTCAAAACGCAAATCCCGCATTTTCCTAGTGATGAAGCATGGAGCACTAAATTGTTTGTGTACATTTCCGATAATATTTCCAACAAAAAATACTCGGAGAATTGATGTGTGTCTGGTTCTTCAGATTCGAGAAGAATATTATCATGAGTCGAATGCATACGAGAGATTTATTCCATCTCACAATGAGAAACAAACAGTGATATGATATTTTTCATTTTTGTTCTCCTAGGGAATTTGAGTACAAACAGGTGAGAACATTGAGCTATTATCTCAAAAAGTCAATGGAAAATATTTACCCTAGTGGCATACACAACTACAATGTTAAGAGGCCTCTCTACATTGAGCCAACCGGCTTGATTGCAGACGTTTGAGAGTCAAGTTGGCAACGGAAAACCAATCATTGTATCAACATACAGTTTCCAGTTAATTCATCACCAGTATACAATACGCGCTGGCTGGAAGAGCTTTAGTTCGTGGTATGTTCTCAAGCCTTTCAAAATAATTGTCAAGAATCAACATGTTTCTACCTGTTTTGCATTGTTTTCACGACTTTTTCAGAGTTATATGATGAAGAATCATGATGTTTAATGGACGTGAAGGCACAGATATACTCATTGTTGTTTCATTGCAAGGAGAGAGATACTGATTGGTTCCAACGTTCATCAACCATATGTTGGGAGCTGAAGGCCTACGTGGCGCTGTGTGTCCTGTTTTGACCGTTCCCGCAGGTTTTACTCATGCGTTGAAAGATGATGAGTAGCATCGTGAAGATGCACGTTGCAGTGTTGTGGATTGGTACACCTTAGCTGGTACCACGAGAGATGCAATGACACCATAGCTGGTACCACGAGAGATGCAATGACACCTTAGCTGGTACCACGAGAGATGCAATGACACCTTAGCTGGTACCACGAGAGATGCAATGACACCTTAGCTGGTACCACGAGAGATGCAATGACACCATAGCTGGTACCACGAGAGATGCAATGACACCTTAGCTGGTACCACGAGAGATGCAATGACACCTTAGCTGGTACCACGAGAGATGCAATGACACCTTAGCTGGTACCACGAGAGATGCAATGACACCATAGCTGGTACCACGAGAGATGCAATGACACCTTAGCTGGTACCACGAGAGATGCAATGACACCATAGCTGGTACCACGAGAGATGCAATGACACCATAGCTGGTACCACGATAGATGCAATGACACCTCAGCTGGTACCACGAGAGATGCAATGACACCATAGCTGGTACCACGAGAGATGCAATGACACCATAGCTGGTACCACGAGAGATGCAATGACACCATAGCTGGTACCACGATAGATGCAATGACACCATAGCTGGTACCACGAGAGATGCAATGACACCATAGCTGGTACCACGAGAGATGCAATGACACCATAGCTGGTACCACGAGAGATGCAATGACACCATAGCTGGTACCACGAGTGATGCAATGACAGCATAGCTGGTACCACGAGAGATGCAATGACACCATAGCTGGTACCACGAGAGATGCAATGACACCATAGCTGGTACCTCGAGAGATGCAATGTCACCATAGCTGGTACCACGAGAGATGCAATGACACCATAGTTGGTACCACGAGAGATGCAATGGCACCTTAGCTGGTACCACGAGAGATGCAATGACACCATAGCTGGTACCACGAGAGATGCAATGTCACCATAGCTGGTACCACGAGAGATGCAATGACACCATAGCTGGTACCACGAGAGATGCAATGACACCATAGCTGGTACCACGAGAGATGCAATGACACCATCGCTGGTACCACGAGAGATGCAATGACAACATAGCTGGTACCACGAGAGATGCAATGACACCATAGCTGGTACCACGAGAGATGCAATGACACCATGGCTGGTACCACGAGAGATGCAATGACACCATAGCTGGTACCACGAGAGATGCAATGACACCATAGCTGGTACCACGAGAGATGCAATGACACCATAGCTGGTACCACGAGAGATGCAATGACACCATAGCTGGTACCACGAGAGATGCAATGACACCATAGCTGGTACCACGAGAGATGCAATGACACCTTAGCTGGTACCACGAGAGATGCAATGGCACCTTAGCTGGTACCACGAGAGATGCAATGACACCTTAGCTGGTACCACGAGAGATGCAATGACACCATAGCTGGTACCACGATAGATGCAATGAAACCATAGCTGGTACCTCGAGAGATGCAATGACACCATAGCTGGTACCTCGAGAGATGCAATGTCACCATAGCTGGTACCACGAGAGATGCAATGACACCATAGCTGGTACCACGAGAGATGCAATGACACCATAGCTGGTACCTCGAGAGATGCAATGTCACCATAGCTGGTACCACGATAGATGCAATGACACCATAGCTGGTACCACGAGAGATGCAATGACACCATAGCTGGTACCACGAGAGATGCAATGACACCATAGCTGGTACCACGAGAGATGCAATGACATCATAGCTGGTACCACGAGAGATGCAATGACGCCATAGCTGGTACCACGAGAGATGCAATGACACCATAGCTGGTACCACGAGAGATGCAATGACACCTTAGCTGGTACCACGAGAGATGCAATGATACCATAGCTGGTACCACGAGAGATGCAATGACACCATAGCTGGTACCACGAGAGATGCAATGACACCTTAGCTGGTACCACGAGAGATGCAATGACACCATAGCTGGTACCACGAGAGATGCAATGACACCTCAGCTGGTACCACGAGAGATGCAATGACACTATACCTGGTACCACGAGAGATGAAATGACACCTTAGCTGGTACCACGAGAGATGCAATGACACCATAGCTGGTACCACGAGAGATGCAATGACACCATAGCTGGTACCTCGAGAGATGCAATGTCACCATAGCTGGTACCACGATAGATGCAATGACACCATAGCTGGTACCACGAGAGATGCAATGACACCTCAGCTGGTACCACGAGAGATGCAATGACACCATAGCTGGTACCACTAGAGATGCAATGACACCTTAGCTGGTACCACGAGAGATGCAATAACACCATAGCTGGTACCACGAGAGATGCAATGACACCATAGCTGGTACCACGAGAGATGCAATGACACCATAGCTGGTACCACGAGAGATGCAATGACACCATAGCTGGTACCACGAGAGATGCAATGACGCCATAGCTGGTACCACGAGAGATACAATGACACCATAGCTGGTACCATTAGAGATGCAATGACACCATAGCTGGTACCACGAGAGATGCAATGACACCATAGCTGGTACCACGAGAGATGCAATGACACCATAGCTGGTACCACGAGAGATGCAATGACACCATAGCTGGTACCACGAGAGATGCAATGACACCATAGCTGGTACCACGAGAGATGCAATGACGCCATAGCTGGTACCACGAGAGATGCAATGACACCATAGCTGGTACCACGAGAGATGCAATGACACCATTGCTGGTACCACGAGAGATGAAATGACACCTTAGCTGGTACCACGAGAGATGCAATGACACCTTAGCTGGTACCACGAGAGATGCAATGACACCTTAGCTGGTACCACGATAGATGCAATGACACCATATCTGGTACCACGAGAGATGCAATGACACCTTAGCTGGTACCACGAGAGATGCAATGACACCATAGCTGGTACCACGAGAGATGCAATGGTTGATCAATTTGATATCAGTTATTGAAAAACACATTGCTGTTATATGATGTTTCAACGCTTCCAAATGATATTATTTTCAACTGTGGATTGTGTACTAGGGAACATATTGGTTCCGATGGATGAAAAAATATAACGGACCTATTTCTGTTGATTTTTCCCCTCCTGATGCAATGGAGTTACGCATGATGCTATTGCGATGTATTTTGAGAGAACTTGAATCAACTGGTTTAAATTCTTTCTTCCAATATTTTTCCTCTATTCTATCATAGTGATGTGTACTGGAATTCACCAACCAGAGTGATGACAGAATGAGTTATATTGAATCAGATAGAGAAAATATGAAAACAGTTTCAATTTTCTCACGGAACAACTTTTACATAATATATTGTAAACAGGAATTGAATCGAATCTCTTCGTATGTATGAAGAGAACAATTTCTTCATCCATTTATCAAGTTTTCAATACACCTCTATCTTTCTTCTTCTTTCCCCTTTCCCTCTTTCTCTCATCACAAACTCGCTCTCTCTTTATCTCTATCTCTCTCTTACTGTTTCTCTTCTTGTGTAGTCGATCATTAAATTCTACTTTTTATCGCATTCTCGAACTGTTTGCGTCTAGCTTCGATACCAGCTGTTGCTTCAACAATAATAAACAAACTCTTGTATTTTGGTACACAGTTTGTAATGATGAGTAATGATAAACATACAGTTCATGGGCCAAATCGAATATACGTTGTCTCTTATTTGTAACAACACGTTCTGTGAAAATGGTGCTTGAACTCATTTGTTTAATATTTGAAGTAATTCATTGGGTGATATATTCAATTGATTGATCATTTTAGTATGGTATATCACCTTTGTGATGCCCTCCATACAATTCCAACTTATCGTGCAAAGTCGTGGTCGATAATAATAATTGACAAATGCATTCGAATGAAATGAAAATTTTGAACATGAATTGACACGGGTAGATCAGTTGCTAGCGCACTGAACCGTCATTCAGGAGATCGGGGTTTGATTCCCATCGGTCGCCCGTTCCCCTCGAACGTAAATATGGATACATGAATGGTACCTCTATATAGCTGGCCATGACCGATTCCCATACCACCTCTCCACGGTGAGAGCCCTACAAACCCTTGTGGAACTCATGAGGTGAAAAAAATGACACATTTATTTCTCGGGGTACAAAGTGAGAGAGTAGGTGAGATTTTGATTATATTATCACCATGAAACTTCAACCGTGGAAATTTGTAGATCTAGCTATTCACACTGATTCTTGTGAGACTTGGATGTGAAATTTCGTAAATGCTATGTGGAAAATAGCTAGACACCCGAGTTCCCACTGAAAACTCAATTCAGTTTGGTTTGTTGAGGTCGATATGTTTGAGTGGATCGGTTCAATTTCGGTAAATTAGGTATGTTCTGATTGATGTCTGAAAACGGCGCCTGCGCGCAGGTGTGCATAGTGTCAGTGTGTATGTGTGTCTGGTAGCTATAGCAATCATATTACACAGTTCAGAGCTAAGAAATAGTGTAATTGAACTTGGTACTCAGTAACCTCGGACTCAAACCCCAAGACATTGAACTAGATTACAGAATGTGCAGATGAGAGTTATATATGCTTCCAGAGATCTTCTCAAGCTACTCTGAGCTCAATTATGATAACGTACTCAGTTCAATTAAATCACCTCACCGAGACAAGTGGCCGGGTGTTTGATACACTGAACCGTCATTTGAGAGACCATCACGTGCTTCACGTTCCAACATAAAGTAATGTACTCACTACACCCATAAGGTTTATTCCGGAGAACAGTGTAGTTGGTCGTGAATGCCCATAGTGCATTACACGGTGACTGAGTTCTAAGGAAGGTAGAACATATCTCCACCACTCAACTCCCATCTGTACCATGACATACACAATTGGACAAAACCCGCCTCATTGGCTAAGATCGTTAAGAGCGGTTGCGTATCAAGCATAAGATCCGGGGTTCGATTCTCAACGATGTGGTATTTTTCAGTGACAATAATATCCATCATATAATGTATATATATATATATATATATATATATATATATATATATATATATATATATATATATATATATATATATATATATATATATATATACATGTATATATTTATATATATATATATATATATATATATATATATATATATATATATATATATATATATATATATATATATATATATATATATATAATTATATATATATATATATATATATATATATATATATATATATAAATATATATATATATATATATATATATATATATATATATATATATATATATATATATATGTATATATATATATATATATATATATATATATATATATATATATATATATATATATATATATATATATATATAAATATATATGTATATATATATATATATATATATATATATAAATATATATATATATATATATATATATATATATATATATATATATTTGAATATATATATATATATATATATATATATATATATATATATATATATATATATATATCCATATATATATATATATATATATATATATATATATATATATATATATATATATATATATATTTATATATATGAATATACCATGATGCTGCGGTAATCTCGAATGCATTCACTCAGAATGACTGAATCTGTAATTGAATATCACCCCTCCAGAATCCCAACTCAGACACCATTTGTTCTAGAATCTCTCGACAAACCAAATTACTAACGTCTATTCCTCCGAGACCGGATCCTGTCTCCGTTTCTTGTACACAAACACAGTCCCGTCTCCGTTTTTTGAAGACAAACGCAGTCTCGTCTGCGTTTAATTGATTCCTCTGCGAACACGGATTTAATCGAACCAACGCTACATGCGAATATGTTGTCTCGTAATACGGTAATCATGCATCACATAATGCGTCGTTGATTGCGGTTTGGAGTGTCAGGTGCTTACATTGTGCGCTCGTGATTGGTTGATCCTTTTGATTAGTTAGCGTGAATTTCTCTTACCGGTATTGTCTGGTGTATCATCATCATTATATAAGGTGGTTCTAGGTAACATGGTCAACTCGGGTGACAGGGCCACTCGTTCGAATATTCGATTCGTTTGAATTTTCTGAAGTTCTGGTGCTTCATTAGAATTTCTTGACTTCGTCCGAGGAAAACGGTATAGATTTCATGTTACCAGCTTGAAAATTGCGCCTTCTACATTCGATTGACCATTAGATCTCAGATTCTGAGCACGCTGATCTAATATTTGGTAAGTTCTAGAATGACCATTGAATATATTTGAATGTACCGGATCTCAATCGAATTATATTGTTGGTAAACTAGGAAAACGCGGGATGCGCGTTGTTAGACGAGCTTAGGGGTATAGAAATCTAGAATGAAAAATAATTTGTCAACCCAATCTACATCTACAGACCTTGGATCACTCCAAACGTTCAAAAACCTCACGAGAATCAGTTATGTCACGGCCTTCCTCTTCATTCATTTCAATCGTTTTGAATTAATTGGTGACACTTGTTGCTATAGATTTAATTGGTTCCCGTAATAGCCTAAATTGATGGGAAAATGCTTTATAAATGTGTTTTCTTCGTTATTTCTCATCCGATTGATGCGAAAAATCTCTCAAAATGTGCTTAATAGTTTCCTTTATATTCGGCGAAAATTTGAGAGGTCTTGAAAAATTTCGATTTTTCAAGTATTTTCCTCCGGGTTATTCTAATGGGGATTTTTGAAATTTCTAAAATTCATAAAAAAAAAGTTACCACCCGATAATGCCACAAAACTATACAGATCTAAGTTAGATGAGGAACCATGACGAAAAAAAGTTTGAAGTTGATAGCTGTAGCCGTTTGACCTGTGGAGAACCGACAAAAAAACATAAAAACCAAAAAAAAAAAAAAAACATAAAAACGAACACCAATTTTTTTCAGTATGTCAAATTGAATCCTCGCTAAAGCTCGTCTAACAAATCTCAGAGGGAATCTCTCAATCATGACATAATTTCGTTCTGATGATTTTTTTTTTCGTAATATAAAATGCTTGGCCTCATCACTCTCACACGCTTCGATGAGGCCAATTTGATGACTCCATTGTAATATTCTTTCAAGGAGTTCAAAAAATAATGAAAACGGAAGAAAATATCAATTTCTCGTGAAAAAATGTCATACTATTGTTGTTCTGATTTGTCAGGTTCTTAACTTATTCCTATGAATGAAAAAAATTGTCCATGAGGTGGCCTCATCACTTGAACTCACCTCACTTTCTAATAATAGACTGAGGTCATTTTTGAAATTGCACCTCAACCGGAGGAGATGCAAATGAGTCCGATTCAAATCACAGTTGGAATTGCGGTTGCTAAAATGTCCTCTCCATTGTACAATTCTTATTTCTCATTGGTGATTAATTTCCATAGTTGTTCACTTCTGATTGAACAAGATGATCAGATAGGCCCAGATCGATATCATCGAATAATGATATCTCTTCAGGGTGAGATATTGAATGATCTATTAATTCCCATGTTTTATTTGGTCCCGCCCAAGGTGCATCGAGGGTTGCGTTTGTTTGCGGCCAGGAGATGGTGCCTTCAGTTATCTTGAAAACACGTAGGCCTACCATACCGTGAGGTCTTTCCTGTGTAATATGGATCGCTGCTCTATCTGGTGTGTTTTTGTGGAAACTTGATGACAGCGAGCTAGCCTTGAACATATCGTTAGTTCCTTCCATCACCACTTATCTACGCACGGTCAATAGTACTTTGAACGTTGACCGTGAATCGGAACATAATTTCACCATGGGAGGGATAGGAAGTGGAGACACCGTCAGTTCTCCAACGGGCAAACGCAACCCTCAATTCATCTTGGTCCTGCCCAAGCAATACGTGTATCCCCTCTGCCCAGTAATCGACAGTTGCCTAGGGCTTCGGCTTTTTCAAGAAGTGATATCGAAATGGTATCTTTTGTATTCATGTTGAGGTCACCACAGAGTACATAATGAATTTCATCATTCACAAAGTATCCTAGAGGAGGATCAGTTCATATCCAGGAAGCAGTTCTCGTTATATTCAGCCAATTAGATTCTCACATTCTGAAAATAGGTCATGATAAAATATATGGCACGTCGGAAATATTAGTACTCGATGATATGTAACAAGCGAACAGTATCACTTCGATATCATACGTGATTTCTATTGAACATATTTCAATTTCTGCGCCTCTGCCTTCGCATTTGAATCATCTTTGATTTTATATTTTAAATTTGTGTCCTGCCTCATATGAATGCTTTGACGCTAGATGCTTCGAGGGTTGCATTGGTTTGCAGCTTCTCTCTTGAACCGATGAACTGGAGCATTCCCTCAATACATCTTGGCTGTGACACACTTTGATCCTATGAATATTCAAGCTTTTATATCATACAACCTGTCGATTGATACATTCATTCCATATTTATCAAGAAATGATCTCGAATGCTTCAATGTTGAGGATTATAGGCTTTCCCAAAATAATTCATATTGGTCAAATGTCACAGAAAATACTTCACCATTTTGTTTTCAACCGTGATAGCTTCACCATATCCCAATTCTGGCTAATTCATCCCTCCACCACGTACTGAAACATGCTAACACATTTCAGTGCAATGTTGAAATCACGGTTACGGAACGTTGGACTACATTCACTGGTAGTTTCATTCCATTTGATAACACCTGATGTTACCGGACCGAGACACCCTGTTGTTAATATATAACGATAGAAAAGACGGTCGATCGGAACCATCATTATTGTTGTAGGTGTGTAATTGAGATCGTGTCCATTAAGGACTGTTCGGGTTTTGAGTGCATTATGTGATTCAAAGTGTTTGTAATTGGACAACTCTACGTTTTAATGGGTGTAGAGAAGCGCAACAAATTAATAGAAGTTATGAACAATAATTTCCGGTTGGTTGAAATCCACTATGAGCCATCGCAGTATACGTTATAACTCGAGTGAGTGATACATATATAGGTCTTGTTAAAAACTGGAACAAGACTAGTACAACATGAACAGTCAAAATTGGTATATTTCATCGAAACACACGATTTATAAGACAAATTACACTTGAATATATTTGAACTGAATCTGACCAAATATATTATCAACTGTGAGAATATATGAAGCTCTTACGCACCATCTAGCGGCCAAGCGTGTACGACGGATCTCAAGAAGTAGTAGACTACTAAATCGACTGCGCGCAACGATGGCGAGTCAGTTAGGTTATAATAAACCTTTGAAAATATGAGAATATCAATATTATAATTTTCAGAATGCTGAGAAAATCGATTAAAATAACGAAAAACAATTTAATGCTATTTTGAAACGTTCGCACGTATCAGTTGCGCGCTGGTTTCATGACGTCACATTCTCTAATAGTTGCACGCGTGGCCGCCAAGATCGGGACCATCTTTTATCGCCACTTGTTTCATATATTGTTCCACTTAATAATATATTTGATCTGAGTTCTCTTCTTGAACAAAAGCTCTCTTCTTATTCTCTAACAATGTGTCACTTGACCAAACATTCCAAGTCAAGATGGCCGTGGTTTCGGTGATCTCTAGTCACTGCTTGCACTGCTTTCTAGTTATCTGAATCAAGTTAGGTGAGGCCACGGTGTATGATAGTTTAGGTGATGTATCGGGCTATCTCGACTGGTACCAACAGTGCTCGTGGTTCCACTAAAATCCATGCGGAACGCCACGATGATAAGAGGCTAGTGAGCAACGCTCTACGCATGCGCGTACCAAATGTACGTCATCGTTGGCGGCAAGAAATCAGCTGTCAACGTCACCTGGACCACGTGACTAGCCTCGTATCATGGTGGCGTTTCAACGGATTCTGATGGAACTACGAGCACTGTTTGTACCAGCCTTCCAACGCACGGATATAGCCCGATACATCACCTAAACTATTACACACCGTGGGTGAGGCCTGACAGCCTATATGGAGGATGTTCGAGAATTCTTCACACTTTGACTTCAATTGAATTATTCAATTCTCCCATTATTGAATCCAGAGTCGTGAATCTCAGCGATGACTCTGCTATAATTCCCATTCATTTGTTGAATGAAAGAACATTCCATCATTTTTTTTTCTGAACGACTGATTCAAATGACATACAGGATTGTTTCAATGTCAATCATTATCGTGTTCACATTCATACATTTCCTTGACGAGAGATTTTCCACTTATATTACTTTTACCTGTCTCAGGAAAGTGAAGTTACCCATTTCTTAGCATCATGCACTCCACTTCAATTCTGATTGGGGTTATGTGAGGGAACATGGGGGAAATGAGATACGTATTTCCTGTTATTCTCCAGGTGGTATTGATGAATAATATGTTGAACTCGTCATACAGTTTCGATTTCACACCTCTTATATCGGGAAGTATTTGTAGTTGCTGAAATATTTCAGGACTTGGCTCCAAGTTTTCGCCCGTCAGGCTCTTAGGTGGGTATATCTGACTGATACTGAGACAAGTGACTGGGTGTTTGATATACTGAACTGTCCTGATAAAACTGAATTGATCATAAAAACGTTCTTCTACTCGATCAAGGGGAGAAAATTATTCTCAAATCTAAATACAAACGTCCAACATCTCATCAATAGTCCTTTTTGAACTTCATTATTCTCCGTGTATTATTTGTAATTATAATCATGAGATGCACAAGTTGAAGTCGTATTGTAGCTGTATCAGTAATGTTTATGTTTTGCTATTATGTTTGCGTTCCCTTAATGTGATCCTATCATGTTGTCGACATCATTGAATCATCACTATAATGAATATCATCATATTTATCATAATTATATTTCAAAATAATCATAATACCGAATGTGAGTTAGATTAGGTGGAAGAGCGGTCACTAGACCAAACCCTGCCCTTTTGAATGTACACTTGATACAATTGCAAATGAAGACAGTTATCTATCAATCTATCTATCTAACTGCCATTCGGAAGACCAAGGTTCAATTCTTGCCATAGTTAACCATCCCAACAGGGACTCTTCGAGATTATCTTCCGTCGTTCGGGTCAATACTGGGTTGGATCCTTAGCAACAGGCCACGACCGACTCCTTCCCACTATACAAAAATACCTGATGAAATAACCTTCCATATCATCATCTCGCCATCTCATATATCATTCATCGACGCCACTTGATCGTAGTCATCAGTATACTTTGTCATCGAACCCAGTATCGAAAAAAAAAAATACTTGACTGACTGTGCTAAGACCAATCTATTCAGAGCTAATTGGTCGAGGGTGAAAAGATTCACCTGGACGAATCTCAGTATGTCTCAGATCGGAGATGCTGAAGAGAGTATAATGGAATAAATTCGACTCTGTCGTGTGACATGGACTTCGTGGTACTTACGAATAGATGTTCATAAAGAGTTGTTAGGGTTCAGGTGAGGTTGGACATCGATACCCGTATACGTCACTCAACCTAGTCTACTTTATTCCGGTATACGCTTTTCTAGCGCCCCTTCAAATTCGCCTCACGTCCTGAGTAAGAACGTCAATGACAAATTGAACAAACAAAGAAACAAAGAAACAAATAGACATATACTTAAGTACCCAATTTAAACCGAATGAAAGGCTTTCATCATCGCTCATTGGAAACCTTGGTTCTTATCAAGATGCATTGAGGGTTGCGTTGGTTCACCGGTTGGAGATGGTGACTCCACTCATTCGAAAACACCTCTCTTTCTCCACGTTCTACACTGAGACACAAGGATCACTGCTCTATCCAGTGTGGTGCCGTAGAAACGGCTGACAGACTGACAAACTTGATAACAGCTGTTATTAGCTGCGCTGACCTTAACGTGAACGTTCTTCTCATCAATATTTATCTACCCACGATCGATAGTTATTAAGATGTGGCCTGTGAATTGAAACACATTTTCAACATGGCAGATTGGGAAGTGAAGCCACCATCTCCAACCGGCAGACCAACGCCACCCTCAATGCACCTCGCTGGGTCTTGAATATCGGACTGAAAACACGTTTATTTTCTGTCCAGTTTCCAGGACAGAACCCTAGCTGCTCTATAATTCTGACGGAAGGTTTGCGATCCACTATTACCATTAAAAATTCATGAACATGCATTAACCATCTGTCTCTCTCTATCACATCAGTAACAATTGAATACTCATGCATCAGAGATAGACAGAGAAGTCGATTCTGTCTCCAATTTAATCACGACGTTACGAATGGAGGAATCTGTGGATAAGGTAAGTGAAATGTTTTGAAAGCAGATGGAACTCGAGTCAGTGGGATATTCCATTCGATTCTAATCGAACCCACGATCTACGGAAACTCAAGTCTCTAAAGCAGTGCCTCAGCTGACTGCGCTATCGAGGGTAGCCATGCTGACAATATTCGTCTGAAAAGCTAACGACTCAACGAATGAACAGAAAGGTATGAAGATCATTCGTATGTAACAGTAACACGATATTTTTACTCAATTTGATTTTAATTATTCGTGTACCTCCATACAACCATTCAAATTTGTATTGCCCATTGTGAATGTTTAATAGACGAATGAGAGATATCTCGGAAGATAATTTTACGGAAGGTTAGAAGCAGTTTCGGTGGAATATATCCAGACAATGAGTCTCCACGATCGTTTATATATCATGTCAACGCTGAGGTGGACTGCATTCGTTCTTGATTCTCAAAAATATCACCTTGAGTGACTAACGCAGGAGACGAACCCAATATCATCCCCTCGGAAGCAAATTGATTTCATCCAACATGTAATAATAATATCATAGATGTCAGGTTGCTTGTAAGATAACATTCTCGTAGCAACAAGAAGTCAATGTTCCGAGCGACAGTCTCCCCATTGCACACTAGGAGGATTTAACTATATTTCATCTGGAGTGGATATGGCATGCGAGCGCGCACGTTACTAGTTGAAGCCACCTCCCACCACTTCTCTCCCTGGGCAGCCATCTTGATGCTGGCAAGAAACTGTGTCAATGTATAGCATGACCCAGTAGACCTAGTAACTTCATACGTTTATATTATTTATTACTACTTTAAAAAGTAATTATTTGATACCTTAGACTACTGCCTTTCAAGTGAGATATTCAGTAAAATATAAGTGGTATATGTTCAATTGTGCAGACCACTAGATTTGAACTGAATAAACTTCAAACTACCGGTATGCAATATATTCTGTAAAGGTGATAGGAGCAAATGTTGCAGCTTGAATGGTGATGAAATAGGAATACATTCATACATTTCTCACTTGTTTTATTCTTATAAGTTTCGTTTAGTCGAAAGTCGAGCTAGTTTTGTATAATCTATAATTTTAATTCACTAACAAAGCACAAAATATTATAAATAAATCCAATTTTTTTTTTAATTTGTAGGCCTGTAACTTGAAGGTCAGATAAGCTACCAATACAAATGAATGCATTTCATTGACAAAACAGTAATACAGACATAGTAAAAGCTAAATCAATGTATGCGTACTTATATAAGTGCCTCTATAATCTGTTGAATAACAATATTATTCAACTCCAGCTGAAGCTAGAATAAACTAGAAGTTCAATGCTTCAGTTTATTAATTGAACAAAAAACTCGGTATTGACTAGTGGTATAAAATAAAATGTTCGAAAATTAATTATAATACCATTTTACAGGTCTAATTCAAATCAATTATCAAAGAAAAATATAGAAAACAAATTAAATAAGTTGACATTTTGTAGGCCTGAAACATAAAGGTCGGATCAGCTACCAATACACTCACATGTACGGTTGATTGTCAAACAGTAATAATATAGGTTCATGACAAACTCACCAATTTAGGCTCAGTATTATAAATGAATCTAATCCAAAAATATAAAGAATTGGCAATATAATTTAGGACACATTTGAAAAGAAACAAATATCAAACTAGATATTATCACAGTACACTTTTTATTATTGAGTCCATCAATTAATTTGAACAAAATACCCCTTAAAGATTGCTTTATAAAAATTAAAAGTTAATTATGCCATACAAACTAGGATGGTTTCTTGAAATATCTGATCGATGAAGTCATACAACGTATTTACATTGGCTATCAAAGAATAAAATGAAGTGATCTGAAATAAACTTCAAAATCATACAAAGGGCCCATAATTTGCCTCAACAATTAAATAAAAAACGAAAATTTTCAAGTGAAACTTACTAAACATACATAAAAATATCAAACTAGGACTAGTTTATCACAATAAAATAATTATCAGTCCATCAATTAAATTGCACAAAATATACCCTTCATTAATTATGCTTTAAAACTAGAGAGGTTTCTCAAAATATTTGATTTATGGAGCCATAAAAATTATTTACATCGACTATCAAAGAATAAAATAAAGTAATCTGAAATAAGTTGCAAAATAATTGAATATAATCTGACTCGACAATTAAATAAAAAACGAAATTTGTGAGGTAAAACTTACTGAACATACATAAAAATAACAAATTCCAGGACTAGTGTATCACAATAAAATAATTATCAGTCAATGAATT
>OZ023338.1:15608989-15631489 GCA_964007535.1 Brachyptera risi | reverse complement strand
GTGAGTTGGATCAGTGTGAGTGAGTGATGAATATAGCAAAAATTGAGTGAAAACTCAATATAATGAGAAACACTATGTAACAAGTTCTACACAACACTTCTCAGTCGAGACAATTGGAAGTTGAGTTTGATAACCATTTCTCAATGTTTGATTCAATTGACTCATACCAGACCTGTCCATATTTCTGATAATGTATGGCATTCAATCAAATATAACTTGTACGTATTCAAGTCGCCTTTGTCCATATTGATTATTTTAATGATCAGGAATTTAAGACTTGCCTAGAAGTCTCAATCTGGTATTCGAACGGTGATCATTTATAATTGTGGACTACCCCTGAATCGATTTTTTTGGATTCACTCTCAACTGAGTGAGTAATTATCGTATTCCAATATTATTTTAGGAGGTAAATCAGTCTTGGGGTACCCGTCCGAAACTCCTCAACCAATACTAATCAATGATAGAACGAAGAGAGAGAGAGAGAGAGAGAGAGAGAGAGAGAGAGAGAGAGAGAGAGAGAGAGAGAGAGAGAGAGAGAGAGAAAGAGATAGCCTTGCTCACGAGCGATGATTAGGTGTCAAGTTTCGATGTTAATGAGAACAAGGGTGAGCGAGCTCACCCTTGAACGCCCTCATATAGAAAATTGAACCTTAAATTAATTGTTTCTATTGACAGAAAACCTTAAATGGATTCTTCTGTAAAAATAAATCCCTAAATTGATTGTTTCTTTTGACAGAAATCTTAAATACATTGCTTAACTATTTACAAAAAATCGTTACAAGATTTTTCTATTGACATAGAATCCTGAATTAACTTTTCTCATCAACAGAGTAGAGTAGGCCCACCTTTGATATTTTAATTATAGGCGTAATAATCTAATACTTTTATTAAATGCTTATTTTTCTATGTTATACTTAACGACCCCACTATTAGCTAGGTTATGGAGGGTACAAATGAGCGGGAGATGAAAAACAGTGAGCTGATGATAGATGAAAGAACATTTAAAAATAAAACACACTTTACTCAGGATTAGAACATGCGGCCTTGGAACCAGAAGCAGATGCGCTACCTCTAGAGTCTAGACCAAGGAGGACGGTTAAAATGCTTCTGTTGGCAGAAAGCCTTCAATATATATATATATTTATATATATATATATATATATATATATATATATATATATATATATATATATATACATTACTTCTAGAGAAATAAAACCTTGTATTACAACCTTGCATTGTGTACAGAAACCTAAAAAAAATGCGAAAGCAATATTTGTATGTATAGTTTGTATGTATGTATAGTGTACCACAAATGGTGTTGATAGTCAACATGCATATTATTTTCAAAGCATGAACAAATGGCCTAAAGTCCATTCATATAAGCGTGTTAGGGCCGATGCACAATATGCCGACAAATCCTCCAGACACCTTTCTGCTGGATAACTCTATCGGCCACTTCTGTGGGCGTTTTACAAATGACTGATTTCCGACAACCTTACAAAACCAATAACATTTAGAAGTTGGTATTGAATTTTGACTGCTTTTTGCCATAATCGAACTCATCGAACGCTCGAGTTATGAGCTACCTTCGTTCAGCTTTGTCTTTGAGAGGTCTTCAAAACCGTGTGATGACAGATGACACTTTCGACATTGGGATTGTATTTTTCAATTTTGAGGTAAGAAATGAATTTACGTTCTGTTTAGTCGTATTTTTTGACAATTGCAATCAGGCAAGCATAAGTCGAGAGATTGAATTTGATGATTTTTCACAGTTGATTTAATGTTTAGCTTCTAAAATCAATGCCTAGGCCCAGACTTGGGCCCATACACTTGTAGGTTGTGATTTCCTCGAAAGAGGGTTGAAGGAATAAACACTACTACTACTACTTCTACCATTCCAACTAAATGCTACCTGAGACAATGAATAACTAGACTCGGACCTAGTAAATATATGACCTAGGCACACCCTATATTTTCACAGCCAGAAGTACCTCATTTGGAGTTACATACATGTAGGCCTAGACCATAAATATTGTATAAACATAGGGGCTAGGCCTAGTTCTCGATTCATCTTGCCCGAGACCATTGATTATGTAAGGTTACACATTCAATGCCGAGACCTAGCCTACTTGACCAAACAAAACTGTGGTGTAAGAGAGGAATCGTGAATTGTGTAGTGTCGACCTTGAGCTCATTACTTAATCTCTGTCAGATTAAATATTAAAATATTCATCGATATTCATTGTATCTACATATACAGATGGAAGCTTGGATTCGTTTGAACGCTTTGCCGCAAACAGCACGGAAGAGCATGAGTTGGGAGGGCGATTGAGGTTGCGTTGATCATTTCTTCATGGAATGACAGACTCCCGTGGATGACATCCGAGACAACTTGCCACAGACGTATGAGTAGAGACAAAGGTTTGTAAGCCTACTCTTGACATTGAAATTTTTTTTTCATTTTTTCATTCGTGTTCTCACAAAGATTTCAGTACAATTTCGTAGACCCGCAAAGTCACAAAAGTTGACTTGTCTGCAGGTCTACTAACATTTTATACATAAGAAAAACAAATTACAAATAAGTATATCAAGTCTGAACACTTACGCACGTACATTTTGATAATAATGATGAAAATATCAATTTTAATAAAAAAAATAATCATAGGGCCTAGTGACAAGAATCCACATTTTGAAATTATGGACTATTTTCAGTTATTTGGAATATACACTGTAAAATGAAATAGTTTTATTTCTCATGAAATATGAGATAATTTGATAATATCCATTTTTTAGCGTGTTCACCACACTGTGGAAATACACTTATACGTTTGATTCAAAAGGGACCTAAAAAATCTATTCGTCGCGTAGAATCGCTGAATTTCTACGTAAATTGAAAATTATCGAGCTTGGGTTATGTATTTTTTTACAATCTTCGACTACGTAGTAATGAAACTTGTCCACATAGCCTGTATATTTTCAAATCAACGAAATAAAGAAAAAAACTCTATCGACCTTGGAATGGCGTGGAATTTTATACCATATTTTGCGCGTTAATAGAATCGCTGGTTTTCCACGTAAATTAGAAATTTAAGCGCTTTCAAGTTGTAATTGGTTATAATCTACCGCGTTACGATAATAACTTTTGTCCACGTAGCCTTAATATTTCATAATTAAATAAAAACCGAAAAGAGATTGAGTATACCCCATTTTTGGTCAAGGAGGTTGAAATACTAACCTCTTTGGTTTGGCCCTCTGAAAACCATGGTAACATTTTATAAACAACGGATGTGTTCATATTATCTTCTGGGCCCGAATTCACACAAGGTCATAACTTTGATTTGGCTCAAAGTTACGAACTTCTTTCGAGATAATACCATATTTTGTCTTAATCCAAACTCATGAAGAAATATTTGATCGTCCCACCAATCCCTAGCAAGTGTCTGAGATCCTAATAGCTGTTCTTTCATCTATTGTCCAGAGAGAAGTACCTAAAAAATTGACTGGTAGTCTAGGCCCTAGTAAGTGATCACCTCTTGACTTTGAATATCAATTTACAATGATTTTATGGCTGAATTTGACTGAAAATGTAAATTCTACCCACCAAAACACAGTAAGGATATTTTTAAATACCGCGCAATTTGATTTACGTATTTTATAAATCCGGTTGTACATCTAACCTCAACGTTTTGCTTGATCTCGACTAGGCCTAGGCCTAGCGTGTGCAACTGTCAGTGTCACCTCTGACCACTCACCTTGTCTGTCTACTCTAGCCTAACCTGTCAAAGAGTGTACCACTATTATTATTATTATTATTATTAACTATTACTAGGCCTATATGCCTACCTAGCTGAAATGTAACTTATGATTACTAATATGACCACTAAAACACTAACACTAATTATATATACAGTTATAATAGGCCTAGGCCTATTTCCTACTAATTATATTACAATGTTCAATGCTGGGCTTTTCCTAATTCTGGATGAGGCTAGGCCGAGGCCTAATCAGGAGGGGCCTATCATTGTTAGACCTGGCAGAGTATTCAAAGATAGGCTGGATTCATTAAATGTGTCGGATGACCATCTGATTAAACGGTACAGGTTTCCAAGACATATCGTCTTGGAACTGTGCAGCATTTTGGAAGGCCATTTGACCAGACCGACGCAAGTTCTTACTGCATTGCGATTCTACGCGTCTGGAACGTTCCAGCTCGTTATGGGCGATGTAACAGGCATAAGTCAAGCCAGTTGCTCGCGAGTTTTGTGTGACATTAGCAACGCATTGGTTCAACACTCCCTCCAGTTCATATCCTTCCCTATTGAAAATGAGGCATACGTTGCCAGATTTGAAGCAGGTACGTTGCTGAGGTTATTAGTTGCTAGTACACTGAACTGTCATACACAGACTGGGATCTGATGTTAAGAGTCAAGTTGAGTTAGGTTAAGCTAACTTGAACCGAAAATCTCGTACACCGCATGAAAAATATTTTCATGCATGATGGCTAGTATATTATTGTGGGGAGAAGAGGATAGTCTCACACTATTCAAATACAATATCGTAGCCTCCCTATTCAGTCATCATCTGAAATAATGCTTACGGTGTAGGCCTATTGGATTTTCAGTGTAGGCCTACGTTTTTCTCAATTCACCATATTTTCGGTGTATCAGTTATGCAACCCAAGGGTGGTACGGTACCCTACATGTACAAGCCTATGGTGGACCATCCTGATAGAGTTATTTTTGGTTATCCTCTGTCATTCAGGATCAGGTCAATACTGGGATTGGGATGGTTCCTTGAAAGACGGCAGGAAGCTTGCTTGCTCTCCGAGTTGAGTTTTTGCATGCCGGGGACGTATGGTGCGGGGAGGGTAGTAGGCGTGTCGCTAATGTATAGGCCTCGCTGTTATTTCTTTGATGGTTTTATTTGTTTGAGATTTGATAAATATATAAATTGACGGGTACAATTATTGTACATGGATTGGATTGTTTTATTGCAATCAATCACTTATTCTCTGATTAGGCTACAAAGGAGAATCACAAAAGTAGCCCATTAGAAAATACTGATGAATAACACATACATGAGACATTCAACATAGGCCTACATAGTAATTTAATCACACTATCGAGTGATTTAATAATTTAAATATTACTTGCTTTCTTTACTTTTTGACTGTGAACACTTTGTTTTATTATCCAATCTTATGTCATTTTTTGTAACCATGTATGTAGGCCTATGTAAAAAAAATAGCATAGAATGAATATCTACTATACTACTACTACACTGATTGTTGTAGAGTACGACAAAGTCTCATGAAAAATTAAAGATTTCAGTCTAGGCATTTCCGAATTCAATTATTGGATGAGCGATGTCACTCTCATGCATATTGAGGCAGTAATTGCAAATACGCTACCAAACTTTCACAATCAGTTGTCACATGATGAGAAAAATACATTTTTGTGTGTAGATCGCTCTTCTTACATGCAACAAACACATAGTTTATCATGTTGAGTATTCCTAGTTTTTAGTGACAATGAGTTGCAAGTGAGTCATGACAAAATGGAATGATACATTCAACCATACTGATTGATTGATTATTGCTTGTTAAATGCCCCACCAACAGATTATTGTTGTCGATTTTTTCATTCCATGGAGCCAAGACTTCATTTCACTTGACGAACAAAATCGGGCTTCGTTTTTATGTTCTCTATTGTACGTGGGAATGTGGTATACATATAAGAGATTGTGTAACCAATCAAAACTTTTTCCAAACGTTGGTGTAATTACAGAATTAAAGCGGACTATTAAAATAAACCGGACAAAATATGTTGAATTAATTTTTGATGAGTTCATAATCAACCAAGTTTGATGGGTCTGCATTAGTTAATTGAAATTATCATATTCATTTGACAGAAGTAGTTCTTCTCATTTTTCGATGGCCTTGAGAATAAAGTCAAAGTATTTATTAAACTCGAAGATTACAGTGTAATCAGACATGGGAAAGATACTATGAAGCAGGGTTTCCAGTAGGCCTACCAATTTGTTCTTGTTGTCCGACACAATTTTCCCAACGGACAATCACAAGCCAGTATTCACCTAAAAACATGCCGGTTTACGACATTGTTTCGGTCCCGTGATTATTGACTCAACTTCCAACTTTTGCCGTCCGAAATTACGATCACCGTAAGTTACACTGCGATTGCAGTCCATCTGGCTCCGGTTGTTTGGATTTATATTGCCACCAAAAAAAACAAAAAAAGAATCGATTCACAAAAATATCGATCCACATATCCTAACTGCAATTTCAAACATCACCACACTTTTAGAATCACGGTCTTAGATTTTGTATCCAGAATTGCTATGCCTTCTGAAGTAGAATTATTTATTCAGATGGTACAGGACAATCTCCGTGTTTGTATAATTACAACGGCGCGACCTGAGAAAAGTGTGTCAATTTGTATTCTTGGGGTAATAAGATCGCCCTTGTGGTGCCCCGTCCAAACGATCCTACCTTCCATCGTTGGCCTTAATTGGGAAACAATGATTTTGTATCAAGTTTCGATGTTATTTAAAAAATATATATTGTATTCTGACAGCTCAATTTCTCACATTCAAAGGAGCCGTGAGTCGAGGTAATGACGGCTATGACTACGACGTGACGAAAACGTTACGACACAGCCAAGTGGAAATAGGCATGACAAAAATCGTACCGATATCGTGTTGGACGACAAAACAGAATCGGAACTGGAAACCCGGTCAACTTCAAGTATCTGAAAACTACATACAGATACTTGAATTTTGAGTAGGCCTATTTCAGATACAAGATACATTTAAAAAATGTATTTAAAATTTACAAAATACGAGATAGTGTCTCAAGTTTTCTATACAGTATTGGGTTTTAACGGCAAACTGTAATGATAGCCAAGATCTATTGGCGTCAGATGAATGATTAATGAGATGAAGGTTTCTTGAGTAATGGGAAGGATAGTGGGAAGGAAGCAGTCGTGGCCTATATTGTGGGAACCATCCCAGCATTAGCCTGGACTACAGAGGGAAATCATGAAAACCCCTGTAAAGGTGGAAGGCGGCAGGGATCGAACCGGGTCCTAAATTCCCCTCGCCTCCCGCAACACATGAAGAGTGAATATGTGAAGAGATAATGACAGATCGAAGGGTTGTAATATCACAATCATAAGTTCCTTTGTTAACAATCTGCATTTATCATACTTTGAACATTCTTCAATTTGAACTTTACCACCTCTTTTGTATTCACATGTATTCACCGTCTTTGTAAATTGACAATGTGTATGTAAAATTGTAAATAAAATATTACAAGCGAATTTCCTTTACCGATCTATATTTCTGCCTCGCATGTAAAGTTGACATTCCATTTTCACTCGACTGTTCTCACTGTTTGTTACTACGTGTGAATGTATAATAATTACTATAACATGAAATCGTGAAGTGTTTTGCCATTACTTTACCGTTTAGTTATTATTTACACTCGAGACATTACCTAGTTGTAGTTGCTTTTTTTTCAAATATGAAATCAAACGACAGTTCATGTTTTGATATAATCCGTGTATGCCTATAATGTATAATCCATGTATGGGGTGGTGAGATCGCCCTTGTGGTGCCCCGATCAAACAATCCTACCTTCAATTGGGAAACAATAATTTTGCATCAAGTTTCGATGTTGATAAAAAAAATATATACGCCTAATCCAATTGAATAATTTACTTCTCACATATTCTATTCATAATCTGTTGTTTCGATGCCGAAGAAGAGAAAACGTACAGATGACGATGCATTCGACCGTGCAACGGGAAAATGTAAGAATATGGGGGAGGCAAAAATGACTTCAATTCAAAATGTTGAATTGCTCTCTCAATACGAAAGCAGGGGCCTCATTAAAAATGGATGAAACTCTTGTTCTGATTGCTGAAGCAAAAGCGGCCAAATACCTGAAATAATAACATACCAAAACACATTCATGAAAAAATATAGGCCTAGATCAATACAAGGTATTCAAATGAAGATTCATTTACACGCATCAAATAACCAACTGATTGATATTTATTGTCTTCACAAATAATGATATCATTTTAAGCCTATAAATTATTGAAGAAAAAATGTACGGCAGTGCACTGTGGTGTGTTGCTCTTCGTGTTGCTCTTCTTCTCTTCTTTCTGGAGAATTGGTAGCAGCAGTCAAGGTTCATTTGCATACACAGAATCTCCTAAAAAACACAAACAATGTTATAAACTATTCAAAACTGGAATTGAAATGGTATTTCAGTAGGCCTACCGAAATTGAATTAAACTAATATTAAATTCAACTGGACCTCGATTAAATTGAATAAAATGTGATAATATTCGGCCCATTACTTTCAAATCTATCAACCGGTAGTTGAGGTAAATATTTATTCAAACACAAACGAATTGTCAACTTGAATACACACAATCGACCATTCTGTCCAAGGTCTTTGTTTTACGCTCGGACGTAGGAATTACGTAATTCCATGACTCCTTAGGCCTACTATTGGACTATGATCAATTTCTTCCTCTTCTCTGATGAGACTTGATAGAAAATTGTGAATATTTGACAGTATAAGAAAACTAGATAATATTAAATATTGATAATATTGATGATTTTTTTATTCCTCAAAAGACCGGTTACTACATGTAATTTAATTTGCTCCCCTACAACATATTCTCACTGGATGCTCAAATACTTTTGAGAATTTTGTAGGCCTATGAAGTGTGATTTGATGTGTAATAAAATAAAAATAAGCATTGAAATTATTGTGTGTGGCTATTTGTACCCTCGTAGCTGTTGGTGGGGTTGTTCAACAGAATCAAAATGAAATAAATAAATAGGGGGCGTGTCAGTGAATTTAGTGCTACAAGAATATTCTACAGTCCGTATTCTTAAGCTGGTATAGTTTTACGGTACCTTATAGTAGACCGTTGCTAGCATATTGTTGACTTTTACTGGTATATCATTTATGAGCCATGCCAGTAGTGAGGTCTACTGCAGTTGAGAGAATCGCCTACCGGTATTGATAACGTTACTACATGAATTCCTGTTATATTTAGTGTAATATTAATATTAATAGTGGTTATTAATATCCACAGTAAAAATAGAATTAACAAGGGTGAGCGAGCTCACCCTTGGACGCCCTCATATAGAAAATTGAACCTTAAATTGATTGTTTCTATTGACAGAAAACCTCAAATGGATTTTTCTGTAAAAATAAATTCCTAAATTGATTGTTCCTTTTGACAGAAATCTTAAATACATTGCTTCTATTTACAAAAAATCGTTACAAGATTTCTTCTATTGACATAGAATCCTGAATTAACTTTTCTCATCAACAGAGTAGAGTAGGCCCACCTTTGATATTTTACTTATGGGCGTAATAATCTAATACTTTTATTAAATGCTTATTTTTTATGTTAGACTTAACGACCCCACTGTTAGCTAGGTTATGGAGGGTACAAATGAGCGGGAGATGAAAAACAGTGAGCTGATGATAGATGAAAGAACATTTAAAAATAAAACACACTTTACTCAGGATTTGAACATGCGGCCTTGGAACCAGAAGCAGATGCGCTACCTCTAGAGTCTAGACCAAGGAGGACGGTTAAAATGCTTCTGTTGGCCGAAAGCCTTCAATATATATATATATATATATATATATATATATATATATATATATATATATATATATATATATATATATATATATTACTTCTAGAGAAATAAAACCTTGTATTACAACCTTGCATTGTGTACAGAAACCTAAAAAAAAATGCGAAAGCAATATTTGTATGTATAGTGTATTTGTATGTATAGTTTGTATGTATGTATAGTGTACCACAAATGGTGTTGATAGTCAACATGCATATTATTTTCAAAGCATGAACAAATGGCCTAAAGTCCATTCATATAAGCGTGTTAGGGCCGATGCACAATATGCCGACAAATCCTCCAGACACCTTTCTGCTGGATAACTCTATCGGCCACTTTTGTGCGCGTTTTACAAGTGACCGATTTCCGACAACCTTACAAAACCAATAACATTTAGAAGTTGGTATTGAATTTTGACTGCCTTTTGCCATAATTCGGCACAAAAAGTTGCAGTCATGCGCTCTATCGGCGACTACCGTAAATAGAGTTTGGAGGACAGAATTCTGCACGTGGCTATGTTACAACGTTGTTTGTGACTACTTTCTCGCCCCAAAAATGTGTTTCACGGCGAAATTGTTGCGTACCACAGGGTAATTCTGTGGCAGGAAAGAACCGCGAATGTTCCTTTTATTTATTCCCGAAATGCGGCAATTTATTTCAATTGTTGAAACATTTTAGGTTGATTGCAAATGATATGCCTATCTGTAACTTTTCAGATCAATTGCAAATAGCATAATTGTAATTAATTATTTGTCACCATCGATTTCAATTGATGATGAATTTTAGGTTTTAAAAGTGCTATACTATGTGCCTGTAACATTTAGGGTAATTGTAAATACTATTTTTGTAAATAACATTCGACTGTAAATAACATTTAACTGGAAATAATTATTTGACATTGTCCATAACAACTGATGATATTATGTTCTGGGTTGATTGCAAATAGGGCCTATCATACAAAAACTATGCAAAACTGTTTTGTATACTTCATTATACAAAACAAAAACCGTATAATTAATAATTTACTCTTAAAGCATAACACATTTTTGATGTTTTCCTTGCAATTAATTTCCTTGGAGTGCTTATAGGTAGTCATACATAGACCTAGATTAGATAACAAGTAATGAAAATGCTTAGAAAAAATAAAAATCCCATACATTTCACCAATACCTACTGGACATTTTAAGCTTGGGTCAAATGGTGTTTTGAACTAATATCAATAAACGAATACAAATGTTACATGGGTAAATTAATTGGTTGATGTAGGCCCTGGGCTATAAAAGTTTTTGATAGGTTACTAAAGGAGTGAAATAATATAATAATCTAAATTCTCACACAACATTTACGTGGTGATTATAATTAATACCTAACTCACAACAATTGTTTGAACAAATGTGGTGGGGCATATTATTAAAATAATCTGATCTGAGGTTCAATAACATTTTCTCTACAAATGAAACATCCAAATCCACTTGAATAAGTTGGACAGATTTATCAAAAGATGAATCTAAAACAATATCGCACGTATGAACGTTTAGCATAGCCATTCCAAGCTGCATTACAAGCAAAGTAGCCATAGTAAACACTACGGAGAGGTTACTCTGTCCTCCAAACTTTCGCCATGTTGGATTTTTGACAGCTGCCGCTAGCGCATTCTATAGGGACTTTTTGTGCCGAATCGAACTCATCGAACGCTCGAGTCATGAGCTACCTTCGTTCAGCTTTGTCTTTGAGAGGTCTTCAAAACCGTGTGATGACAGATGACACTTTCGACATTGGGATTGTATTTTTCAATTTTGAGGTAAGAAATGAATTTACGTTCTGTTTAGTCGTATTTTTTGACAATTGCAATCAGGCAAGCATAATTCGAGAGATTGAATTTGATGATTTTTCACAGTTGATTTAATGTTAAGAGGTTATAGGCCTAGGCCCAGACCCTTGTAGGTTGTGATTTTCTCGCAAGAGGGTTAAAGGAATAAACACTACTACTACTACTACTACCATTCCAACTAAATGCTTATAGGCTACCTGAGACAATGAATAACTAGACTCGGACCTAGTAAATAAATGACCTAGGCACACCCTATATTTTCACAGCCAGAAGTACCTCATTTGGAGTTACATACATGTAGGCCTAGACCATAAATATTGTATAAACATAGGGGCTAGGCCTAGTTCTCGATTCATCTTGCCCGAGACCATTGATTATGTAAGGTTACAAATTCAATGCCGAGACCTAGCCTACTTGACCAAACAAAACTGTGGTGTAAGAGAGGAATCGTGAATTGTGTAGTGTCGACCTTGAGCTCATTACCTAATCTCTGTCAGATTAAATATTAAAATATTCATCAATATTCATTGTATCTACATATACAGATGGAAGCTTGGATTCGTTTGAACGCTTTGCCGCGAACAGCACGGAAGAGCATGAGTTGGGAGGGCGATTGAGGTTGCGTTGATCATTTCTTCATGGAATGACAGACTCCCGTGGATGACATCCGAGACAACTTGCCACAGACGTATGAGTAGAGACAAAGGTTTGTAAGCCTACTCTTGACATTGAAATTTTTTTTTCATTTTTTATTCGTGTTCTCACAAAGATTTCAGTACAATTTCGTAGACCCGCAAAGTCACAAAAAGTTGACTTGTCTGCAGGTCTACTAACATTTTATACATAAGAAAAACAAATTACAAATAAGTATATCAAGTCTGAACACTTACGCACGTACATTTTGATAATAATGATGAAAATATCAATTTTAATGAAAAAATAATCATAGGGCCTAGTGACAAGAATCCACATTTTCAAATTATGGACTATTTTCAGTTATTTGGAATATACACTGTAAAATGAAATAGTTTCATTTCTCATGAAATATAAGATAATTTGATAATATCAATTTTTTTAATCTTATTTTTACTGTGGATATTAATAACCACTATTAATATTAATATTACACTAAATATAACAGGAATTCATGTAGTAACGTTATCAATACCGGTAGGCGATTCTCTCAACTGCAGTAGACCTCACTACTGGCATGGCTCATAAATGATATACCAGTAAAAGTCAACAATATGCTAGCAACGGTCTACTATAAGGTACCGTAAAACTATACCAGCTTAAGAATACGGACTGTAGAATATTCTTGTAGCACTAAATTCACTGACACGCCCCCTATTTATTTATTTCATTTTGATTCTGTTGAACAACCCCACCAACAGCTACGAGGGTACAAATAGCCACACACAATAATTTCAATGCTTATTTTTATTTTATTACACATCAAATCACACTTCATAGGCCTACAAAATTCTCAAAAGTATTTGAGCATCCAGTGAGAATATGTTGTAGGGGAGCAAATTAAATTACATGTAGTAACCGGTCTTTTGAGGAATAAAAAAATCATCAATATTATCAATATTTAATATTATCTAGTTTTCTTATACTGTCAAATATTCACAATATTCTATCAAGTCTCATCAGAGAAGAGGAAGAAATTGATCATAGTCCAATAGTAGGCCTAAGGAGTCATGGAATTACGTAATTCCTACGTCCGAGCGTAAAACAAAGACCTTGGACAGAATGGTCGATTGTGTGTATTCAAGTTGACAATTCGTTTGTGTTTGAATAAATATTTACCTCAACTACCGGTTGATAGATTTGAAAGTAATGGGCCGAATATTATCACATTTTATTCAATTTAATCGAGGTCCAGTTGAATTTAATATTAGTTTAATTCAATTTCGGTAGGCCTACTGAAATACCATTTCAATTCCAGTTTTGAATAGTTTATAACATTGTTTGTGTTTTTTAGGAGATTCTGTGTATGCAAATGAACCTTGACTGCTGCTACCAATTCTCCAGAAAGAAGAGAAGAAGAGCAACACGAAGAGCAACACACCACAGTGCACTGCCGTACATTTTTTCTTCAATAATTTATAGGCTCAAAATGATATCATTATTTGTGGAGACAATAAATATCAATCAGTTGGTTATTTAATGCGTGTAAATGAATCTTCATTTGAATACCTTGTATTGATCTAGGCCTATATTTTTTCATGAATGTGTTTTGGTATGTTATTATTTCAGGTATTTGGCCGCTTTTGCTTCAGCAATCAGAACAAGAGTTTCATCCATTTTTAATGAGGCCCCTGCTTTCGTATTGAGAGAGCAATTCAACATTTTGAATTGAAGTCATTTTTGCCTCCCCCATATTCTTACATTTTCCCGTTGCACGGTCGAATGCATCGTCATCTGTACGTTTTCTCTTCTTCGGCATCGAAACAACAGATTATGAATAGAATATGTGAAAAGTAAATTATTCAATTGGATTAGGCGTATATATTTTTTTTATCAACATCGAAACTTGATGCAAAATTATTGTTTCCCAATTGAAGGTAGGATTGTTTGATCGGGGCACCACAAGGGCGATCTCACCACCCCATACATGGATTATACATTATAGGCATACACGGATTATATCAAAACATGAACTGTCGTTTGATTTCATATTTGAAAAAAAAGCAACTACAACTAGGTAATGTCTCGAGTGTAAATAATAACTAAACGGTAAAGTAATGTCAAAACACTTCACGATTTCATGTTATAGTAATTATTATACATTCACACGTAGTAACAAACAGTGAGAACAGTCGAGTGAAAATGGAATGTCAACTTTACATGCGAGGCAGAAATATAGATCGGTAAAGGAAATTCGCTTGTAATATTTTATTTACAATTTTACATACACATTGTCAATTTACAAAGACGGTGAATACATGTGAATACAAAAGAGGTGGTAAAGTTCAAATTGAAGAATGTTCAAAGTATGATAAATGCAGATTGTTAACAAAGGAACTTATGATTGTGATATTACAACCCTTCGATCTGTCATTATCTCTTCACATATTCACTCTTCATGTGTTGCGGGAGGCGAGGGGAATTTAGGACCCGGTTCGATCCCTGCCGCCTTCCACCTTTACAGGGGTTTTCATGATTTCCCTCTGTAGTCCAGGCTAATGCTGGGATGGTTCCCACAATATAGGCCACGACTGCTTCCTTCCCACTATCCTTCCCATTACTCAAGAAACCTTCATCTCATTAATCATTCATCTGACGCCAATAGATCTTGGCTATCATTACAGTTTGCCGTTAAAACCCAATACTGTATAGAAAACTTGAGACACTATCTCGTATTTTGTAAATTTTAAATACATTTTTTAAATGTATCTTGTATCTGAAATAGGCCTACTCAAAATTCAAGTATCTGTATGTAGTTTTCAGATACTTGAAGTTGACCGGGTTTCCAGTTCCGATTCTGTTTTGTCATCCAACACGATATCGGTACGATTTTTGTCATGCCTATTTCCACTTGGCTGTGTCGTAACGTTTTCGTCACGTCGTAGTCATAGCCGTCATTACCTCGACTCACGGCTCCTTTGAATGTGAGAAATTGAGCTGTCAGAATACAATATATATTTTTTAAATAACATCGAAACTTGATACAAAATCATTGTTTCCCAATTAAGGCCAACGATGGAAGGTAGGATCGTTTGGACGGGGCACCACAAGGGCGATCTTATTACCCCAAGAATACAAATTGACACACTTTTCTCAGGTCGCGCCGTTGTAATTATACAAACACGGAGATTGTCCTGTACCATCTGAATAAATAATTCTACTTCAAATGGCATAGCAATTCTGGATACAAAATCTAAGACCGTGATTCTAAAAGTGTGGTGATGTTTGAAATTGCAGTTAGGATATGTGGATCGATATTTTTGTGAATCGATTCTTTTTTTGTTTTTTTTGGTGGCAATATAAATCCAAACAACCGGAGCCAGATGGACTGCAATCGCAGTGTAACTTACGGTGATCGTAATTTCGGACGGCAAAAGTTGGAAGTTGAGTCAATAATCACGGGACCGAAACAATGTCGTAAACCGGCATGTTTTTAGGTGAATACTGGCTTGTGATTGTCCGTTGGGAAAATTGTGTCGGACAACAAGAACAAATTGGTAGGCCTACTGGAAACCCTGCTTCATAGTATCTTTCCCATGTCTGATTACACTGTAATCTTCGAGTTTAATAAATATTTTGACTTTATTCTCAAGGCCATCGAAAAATGAGAAGAACTACTTCTGTCAAATGAATATGATAATTTCAATTAACTAATGCAGACCCATCAAACTTGGTTGATTATGAACTCATCAAAAATTAATTCAACATATTTTGTCCGGTTTATTTTAATAGTCCGCTTTAATTCTGTAATTACACCAACGTTTGGAAAAAGTTTTGATTGGTTACACACTCTCTTATATGTATACCACATTCCCACGTACAATAGAGAACATAAAAACGAAGCCCGATTTTGTTCGTCAAGTGAAATGAAGTCTTGGCTCCATGGAATGAAAAAATCGACAACAATAATCTGTTGGTGGGGCATTTAACAAGCAATAATCAATCAATCAGTATGGTTGAATGTATCATTCCATTTTGTCATGACTCACTTGCAACTCATTGTCACTAAAAACTAGGAATACTCAACATGATAAACTATGTGTTTGTTGCATGTAAGAAGAGCGATCTACACACAAAAATGTATTTTTCTCATCATGTGACAACTGATTGTGAAAGTTTGGTAGCGTATTTGCAATTACTGCCTCAATATGCATGAGAGTGACATCGCTCATCCAATAATTGAATTCGGAAATGCCTAGACTGAAATCTTTAATTTTTCATGAGACTTTGTCGTACTCTACAACAATCAGTGTAGTAGTAGTATAGTAGATATTCATTCTATGCTATTTTTTTTACATAGGCCTACATACATGGTTACAAAAAATGACATAAGATTGGATAATAAAACAAAGTGTTCACAGTCAAAAAGTAAAGAAAGCAAGTAATATTTAAATTATTAAATCACTCGATAGTGTGATTAAATTACTATGTAGGCCTATGTTGAATGTCTCATGTATGTGTTATTCATCAGTATTTTCTAATGGGCTACTTTTGTGATTCTCCTTTGTAGCCTAATCAGAGAATAAGTGATTGATTGCAATAAAACAATCCAATCCATGTACAATAATTGTACCCGTCAATTTATATATTTATCAAATCTCAAACAAATAAAACCATCAAAGAAATAACAGCGAGGCCTATACATTAGCGACACGCCTACTACCCTCCCCGCACCATACGTCCCCGGCATGCAAAAACTCAACTCGGAGAGCAAGCAAGCTTCCTGCCTTCTTTCAAGGAACCATCCCAGTATTGACCTGAATGACAGAGAATAACCAAAAAAACTCTATCAGGATGGTCCACCATAGGCCTGTACATGTAGGGTACCGTACCACCCTTGGGTTGCATAACTGATACACCGAAAATATGGTGAATTGAGAAAAACGTAGGCCTACACTGAAAATCCAATAGGCCTACACAGTAAGCATTATTTCAGATGATGACTGAATAGGGAGGCTACGATATTGCATTTGAATAGTGTGAGACTATCCTCTTCTCCCCACAATAATATACTAGCCATCATGCATGAAAATATTTTTCTTGCGGTGTACGAGATTTTCGGTTCAAGTTAGCTTAACCTAACTCAACTCGACTCTAACATCAGATCCCAGTCTGTGTATGACAGTTCAGTGTACTAGCAACTAATAACCTCAGCAACGTACCTGCTCCAACTCTGGCAACGTATGCCTCATTTTCAATAGGGAAGGATATGAACTGGAGGGAGTGTTGAACCAATGCGTTGCTAATGTCACACAAAACTCGCGAGCAACTGGCTTGACTTATGCCTGTTACATCGCCCATAACGAGCTGGAACGTTCCAGACGCGTAGAATCGCAATGCAGTAAGAACTTGCGTCGGTCTGGTCAAATGGCCTTCCAAAATGCTGCACAGTTCCAAGACGATATGTCTTGGAAACCTGTACCGTTTAATCAGATGGTCATCCGAGACATTTAATGAATCCAGCCTATCTTTGAATACTCTGCCAGGTCTAACAATGATAGGCCCCTCCTGATTAGGCCTCGGCCTAGCCTCATCCAGAATTAGGAAAAGCCCAGCATTGAACATTGTAATATAATTAGTAGGAAATAGGCCTAGGCCTATTATAACTGTATATATAATTAGTGTTAGTGTTTTAGTGGTTATATTAGTAATCATAAGTTACATTTCAGCTAGGTAGGCATATAGGCCTAGTAATAGTGGTACACTCTTTGACAGGTTAGGCTAGAGTAGACAGACAAGGTGAGTGGTCAGAGGTGACACTGACAGTTGCACACGCTAGGCCTAGGCCTAGTCGAGATCAAGCAAAACGTTGAGGTTAGATGTACAACCGGATTTATAAAATACGTAAATCAAATTGCGCGGTATTTAAAAATATCCTTACCGTGTTTTGGTGGGTAGAATTTACATTTTCTGTCAAATTCAGCCATAAAATCATTGTAAATTGATATTCAAAGTCAAGAGGTGATCACTTACTAGGGCCTAGACTACCAGTCAATTTTTTAGGTACTTCTCTCTGGACAATAGATGAAAGAACAGCTATTAGGATCTCAGACACTTGCTAGGGATTGGTGGGACGATCAAATATTTCTTCATGAGTTTGGATTAAGACAAAATATGGTATCATCTCGAAAGAAGTTCGTAACTTTGAGCCAAATCAAAGTTATGACCTTGTGTGAATTCGGGCCCAGAAGATAATATGAACACCACAGCCTTCTTTATTCAAATCATTCATTTCTTATACTGCCCTTTCACTCGGGCTATTTGGACGGGTTCGCGCATATTTGCTCGCGCAGGCAAAAATGACGTCATGGTCCGGTATGTACTGCACCCTGGTATCTAAAGTTCCAACTTCGAACAATTGTCATTCTTTTCAACTGTCATTCTTGTCACAATATTCTGTCAATCTCTTGCAACGTTATTGAGGTTATGTCATATCTACATTTTGGCGAGGGCCTATAGGCTTACCCAGATTTAGACGTGAACGATATGTATGTTGACCCAAGCAATGAACATCATTCAAGAACTTGTCCCGGTGATATTCCGGATTCATTATATCATTGAATAAAATCTTTCATATCATTTATTATCATGAACAAAGTTACTAGTTGGTGAACTCGCGAAGTCACGGCCTAATAGAATGCGTGCGTAATTTAAATTATCCTACGGAAATTCCCAAAGTTATTGGTATCTTCGCAGATATGACACTTCAAACAAACCGATTTACTTGAACATCTTTGGAAAGTGACGTCATGGTCTGGAAACAACGGCACCATCGGCGATTTTGTGAACTAAAATAATTGGACATCGGTTAACATGGGAAGCATACCCCGAGTGAAAGGGCAGTATCAGAGAAGAATGATCTGAATAAAGAAGGCTGTGATGAACACATCGGTTGTTTATGAAATGTTACCATGGTTTTCAGAGGGCCAAACCAAAGAGGTTAGTATTTTAACCTCCTTGACCAAAAATGGGGTATACTCAATCTTTTTACGGTTTTTATTCAATTATAAAATATTAAGGCTACGTGGACAAAAGTTATTATCGTAACGCGGTAGATTATAACCAATTACAACTTGAAAGCGCTTAAATTTCTAATTTACGTGGAAAACCAGCGATTCTATTAACGCGCAAAATATGGTATAAAAGTCCACGCCATTCCAAGGTCGATAGAGTTTTTTTCGTTATTTCGTTGATTTGGAAATATACAGGCTATGTGGACAAGTTTCATTACTACGTAGTCGAAAATTGTAAAAAAATACATAATCCGAGCTCGATAATTTTCAATTTACGTAGAAATTCAGCGATTCTACGCGACGAATAGATTTTTTCGGTCCCTTTTGAATCGAACGTATAAGTGTGTTTCCACAGTGTGGTGAACACGCTAAAAAATCGACATCATATTATTATGTTGGTAAGAAAAATAAAATATTCAATACAAAGTGGGCATATATATCTAACTGAGAAGCAGAGTGAATAGGGTTTATTTCCGTTCTACCGATCACGTATGAACGTACTCCAGTATGGAGAGCCCATATATCGTTAGATAGAATGGCCACACAATGTCATTTTGCGGCAAAAACAAGGTTGCCGCATCTTTGATACAGACTGATTGATGTCTTATGAAGTGCAAATTATGATGAATTAGTGGAAATTTTTCATCAATATGAGTGAATACTTGAGAAAAAGAAGGTACATATTCAAAAACATGGTCAATGCAAACTCCACAACCGCTCTCTTCGCTATTTCCTTCAACACGGTGTACCTTTTTAATGGCTCCGTCATTTTCATCACCATGAGTTTCATGGATAGTCATTTTGATCAGTTACGACTGACTGTTATTTCTTGAACAACGTCGTCCGTTATCTTCGAACTTCTTTAATCGGAGATGTTCTAATAAACTGTGGAAAAAGTCAACTTTGCTCAATAATTACGCTATTTTTAAACTTGAACTGTTCTAGATTTTATTCAACGTTTGGATATTTATACACTATTCACGTGGAGAGGTATAAGAAGCGAGAGAGAAAGAAAAGTAGAACGATAGAGAGAGAGAGAGAAAGATAGAGAGAGAGAGAGAATAAAAAAATTCTATAAAAAGAATTCAAGAGGATGGAATGAAATGTTAAATGTTTGGATCAGATTAGTAACATGTTTTTATATAAAGTGAAGCGTGTATTATTTTTAGGTGAGTTGTGGAGATTTAGCGGCTGAGGGATAGCGTATAAGTGCCGACAACACACACGGCCAGTGCTACCAACTGGACGTAGTGAAATACTCATTTCCACAACCACGTATCGTTCATTCATAGTTAAAATGATTATATGTCATTCAATGTCGAGGCATGATAATTTCACATAATCGATGAATAAACATACTCATTCAAGTAATGGCAGAATAGTCAATGACGATGAGTGACATTGAAATTTGGAACATATTATCAACGATATAATATATCACTGATTTCTGTGTTGGAAAAATGAGCGGAAAAAACATGTTACCATCGATTTGAAGCTTGTTAGTGAATGTACTGTTATTATTATTCTTGTATTTGATCATGAATTTATTTTGAATTTCCTAAACTAGGAAAACGCAGGAATTGCGTCATGAGATGAGCTTAGAAATATGGAAATCTAGTATGAAAAATAACTTGTCAGCTAAATTTACATCTACGGACCTTGGATTACTTCGAACGTTCAAAAACCTTACCTGCAACTTGTTGATATGTATAGTGCTGCAACCTGTCGCATATACACTTTGCAAAACCAATTGATCCAAATATTCAATGAAATGTACACTTTTATTGCGTTTTCTTTGTTATTTATCATTCGATTGTTGTACAAATCTTTGGAAAGGTGTTTAATAGTATTGTTAATATTCGGTGAGGATTTGAGAGCTTTTTAAAAAATCTTTTTTTCAAGTATTTCTCCTCCGGGTTATTCTTCCGAGAATTTTTCAAACTTTCCGATTATTTTCCGGAAAAACCTTTGGATCGATTTTTCTGAATAACAATTTCAGTCTATTATTGTACGACAGAAATTTGTAGAAAAATTTTCGAGTCGATAAGTATTTTTTACTGATCTGTACACTGCGTATAAAATTACAAAAAAAAAAAAAAAAAACATAAGAACCAGGCTCATTTTTTTCGGTATGTGGAATGGAATCTCCGCTACGCTCATCTGATTATCTCTTATTTGAAATTGTCATTCAATTTTTCTCCAGAACGGAAAATGGCTGAATTCCACAACACTAAATTTCATTGATCACATCAAAAGCCCTCTGTCATTTTACAACTCTCTCTAGTACTACAGTACCGACTAGAGATAATAATAATGGTGAATAAATGAGTAATGAATAAATCCCCATCGTACGCATATCAGACATGAATCAACGAAGTATCTTCCTTGCATAGATTCATAATGTCAATCTGCCAATGTGTTGATCTACCAGATCTGCTAATGTTAGTATTTATCTGTCAACTTCATACTGTTATCCATTATTACATTTTAGCTCTAGTTTTAGTTCTACTTCAATATTTAGGTTCAGTGACTTCAGTTTGAATAGCAAAATCACATTTTTATACTATACTCCAAATTTAATCAGGTGCCACAGTTCAACAACTAAACATGTATATACTCTCCATCATTTTATGATCAATTCATGTCTAAATTTACCCAATGCCAATTGCCTCAGCATAAGATAGGATTCACCCCTCAATCTTTATGGGGTATAAACAGCAATGTACAACATCAATGCATTTCAAATTTACCCAACAAAGAAATTTGTGAAACAAGACTCATATAAGCCGATGCCTGTGAGTAAAGAGGGAAACAATAGATCATTTCAAGCTATCAAAAAGGAGGAAACTTCAAACACTGAATAACTGGATTAGATTGATTGACAAAACAACAGTTGCAATGAGAACGAAGATTTGAATATATGTTGACATCCAAGCGAGGAATTCAAATGACATTGCATGGTGAATTGATGATGATAATTATATCGATCCGGGCAAAAATGGTGGTTTGAAAATTAATTCAATTCAATTATCCGACTCGATCCGTGATTTGATTGGATTATACAATCAAAGTGAGAGAGAAATGAAAAATGAAATTCGAAAAGTAATTGAATTGGTCATGTCTATGTCATGTCATGTCATGTATGTTGCTCACTTTTGAATAATTCAACATCATATATTGTTGAGATCGTTCCGGTCAGCCAATTTGATATTTCACGTCATAAAACCTGAGCGATTTGCACGAGATATATTCTACATGGAACACTTCAAC
>OZ023338.1:15551489-15603989 GCA_964007535.1 Brachyptera risi | reverse complement strand
CGCATCGCTCTAGCAATACTTCCTCCATTTACTCCGATCACTAGTAGGCTTCCAATCGAGCGAGACTGTCTGAAATTCGCCACAATCGAGTGACCGTTTTGGGAGGAAATAAATTCATCCCGACTACAACACTGGAGATCACGGAATTATTCATGGAAGCCCCAACACCGAGTCAAGTTTTCCAGATCCTCCGAGGGGTGCGTTGTATTTGTATCAGCGAGTGATGTGAATTTGATGTTGAATCATCATCATTATCACCATCACTCGTGTGTTTGAATACACAATAACCGTGGTATGGTGTCAGCCATCACCATACCTCTATCTGATTGGCTGTTCAATATTATTATCGAATTTATGACATCGTTAAATCGGTCCAATTAGAAACACATCACTGGAGGTATCGCGAATCGATGATCGAACTCGCACAAGACATGCGCTGATTCTGGCAGAGCTAGCTTCATGTTGTGTTGTGACATTATCCGATTCATATTCCATGTATCGATAATCGAACTCGAAGTATAGATGTTAGAGATGACTTCACTCTGTACCATAGCTTCATGTGATGGCATTTTTCAGATAACAATTATCGAACTCTCTATGAAGGTAGTAGAGCTGGCTCTGTATCTTGGGGGCTGTCCATAAATGACGTCCACATTTCGGGGGGGGGGAGGGTCATCAACCATGTGACAATGTGTGACAAGGGGGGAGGGGGGTAAACACTAATGTGACATTCACATTTACACCACATATTATTCGTTTCTTTCAATTTTCAGGAATAATAAGCTGGTGCCATATAATTTGTATGAAATTGCAGAATTTAGGTGGCTGTGAATAATTTCTATCTTTGTGATTGAACTTCTTTGCTCTTTTTCTTCAGTTTTGAAAGTTTAGTTCTGTCAAGTTTATTGCATTGCATCTCTCAGTCTCACATGTGAATTGCTTTGATTTATAGAGGTTAGGTTTGTCAAAAATGTCTGAAAAATGAGAGATGCAGAGCAAAAATGTTGCTGTTCCATTAGTGGGCGATATATCAGAGTGGGCACAAAATCCCTGGACCAGTGACTGATGCTGTTGTGGTGATGAGTGGTGCTGATAGTGTTGTACCTGTTCATGTCACCGATCATCACAATGTTGTTGAAAGAATGCTCGAAAAAATGCTTAAAATGCTTTACAATGCTTGGGAAAAGGTTTTATTTTTGAAAAATGGAGGAAAACATTTTTTCAATATCCCGATGCCAGTTTTTTCCAAATTCGCATGAATAATTTCATGAGGGGGGGGGGGTTATGATTATTGTCTGGATTGTGACATCATTAAAGGGAGGGGGGGATCAGAGATCACACATCATCTCTGTGACCAACTCGGACAAGGAGGGGGGGGGGATAAATATTGGCTGGATTGTTACATCATTGAAGGGAGGGGGGGGGTCATTATCTCTGCGACCGACTCGGACAAGGGGGAGTGGGGGGTAGATATACCCTAAAATTGTGTGACATCATTTATGGACAGCCCCTTGACAGATTTGGTGTCCATTCAAGATGGCAACATGATTGAACGCTGAGGTCAGACAGAGCTGGTTTCATTCTCTATCATGACATCTCAAATCATTTCTCTCATTAGCTTTCTGTTCATACCATTATATACAAGTTATAATTAGTATAATCAATATGACGAGCAGGTCTTGAAAGTTGTCTGGATTGGAATAGAAGTGAAAATAATGATCAACTTTAATTACCAATATATGAATAGAGAATATTATAATCATTGCGATAGTGAGATTGATATTCATATAGGATCGTGACGGGTATAAGTTGAATTGACAATAATACATGAAGATGAAGCTTTTGAATATAATATTCCAATACAATTCCGAAGATTGACTAGACAGCTACAACTACATCTTTTCGTCCGATGAATATATTCATTCATATTCATGATTTGACAATAAATAATTCACCAAGTTACGTTACTCAAGGTTATTAAGAAGTACATATTTGTGTATCAGCAGTAGCTTCACACCGCTTCGCTAACCGAAAAGTTCACGCCATGTGGAACATTGGTTAAAATATAGAATTCTTCGCGAAGATTATATTCATGAATGACCGATATTGACGCCGAGATCGGAATTAACGAGCATACGTTGCTATCGAAACGTATCTCGGAGAGGTAATAAATATCTTTGATTTGACGGCTTCTTTCATATAGCAATAATCGAACTCAACGAAATGAGTGCTAGATTCACGTTGTGTTATGGCTTTATTTGACGTCAAGTTCTCGCAGCAATAATAGAATCCAAAATAACGATGTCATAACTGACGTCACTCGGTATCGTGACATCATTAGAAAACTTCTTCACGAAGCGCGATTATCGAAGTCGAAATAAATATGACGCAGTTACTCCATCTATGTATCATATACACAGTCTGGTATATATATAGGTCGTGTAGCGAAGCTATTTTGTATATTCTAACAGTGCCGCTAATTGCACCAAAACCCATGTGGAACGCTAGGTAGAAAGAGGCTGGTTGTCCACGCTCTACGCATGTGCGCACCAAATGTATACGTCATTGTTAGCGGCAAGATTCCAGTTGATTGGTTGTCCACTATCAACTGGACCACGTGACCGGCCGCTTCTCACCTGGAGTTCCTCACATATTTTGTTTGAATGAGCGAGGTGAAGACTCAATTTCACCATACCCGAAAAAAGTGCTTTTTTTTTTTTTTTTTTTTTTTTTGTTCGCGCTCCACAGGTCAAAAGGGAATGTAAAATCGCATGAAACCTGGCTCACATGAGTGTCCTCATTTTGGATGATACTGCTCAGTTTTGAGGTGCAATCGGTTGAACCACTTCTGAGGAAACTCATTCCGAAGTTCTGAAAAGATTCATGAGAATAACCCAGAGGAAAAGATTCGTGAAGAATATTTCTTTGTAGAGAACTCCAGTTTCCAGGGAATTTCAATTTAATGATCATGCACATTATTTCAACCTCTCAGTCGGATTGAATCAGCCGTTCTCATGTGGAAGAATATGTAATCTATTCTTTCATCATCTATTCATTTCAAGCTATTGAGATACCAATTGGATAAAGCAACAGGTGTCACCATTCAATCGGGAACGATTAAACCAAAGCCTTCTTCATTATCATGGAAATCAATTGGAAAATAAGAGGGCAGTGACGTGATGAAATGCATCTCGAAGTGGATATATATATATATATATATATATATATATATATATATATATATATATTTATCAGTACAGAAGAATTGAACATACAAGTATAGTATTGGACACGTCAAACATCAAATCATGATCCACAAATACATGTATATGTATATATATATATATAAATATATTTATATATATATATATATATATATATATCTAAATATATATATATATATATATATATATATATATATATATATATATATGAATATATATCAATTAATATATATATATATATATATATATATATATATATTCATATAAATATATATAAATATATATATATATATATACATATATATATATATATATATATATATATATATTCATTGATATATATTCATATATATATATATATATATATATATATATATATATATATATATATATATATATATATATATATATATTCATTGATATATTCATATATATATATATATATATATATATATATATATATATGAATATATATATATATATATATATATATATATATATATATATATTCATTGATATATATTCATATATATATATATATATATATATATATATATATATATATATATATATATATATATATATATATTTATATATATATATATATATATATTTACCGCGGAAACACATAGCGCGTTCGCCTAGTAGAACTAGCAACACTGTTGGTATCAGCCTCTTCAGTGCATCAAGATGGCCCGACACAAGACCCAGTCAAATGAACCTTCTCATCATGGCATCATTTGACGCCTATCTCACGTCTCAATCATCGAGTCCAATATGACAGAGCTGGTTTCATCTTACAGCCTACTCCATGTGGAATCATGCGTTCCTCAAGTCGCACCCCTCATTTTGCAACCACTAGTCGTTTGTGTTTGTCTATTTCAGTGAATCATTTCATTATTACACAGATAAGCATCTTGGAGGCTTCTGGGATCTTCTCGAGAATGTTCATGGATTTGGTATTCTTCTCTTGCGACAATACGATTAAAACAGTCGTATATCAATGATCGAACTCGCAGATGAAGATGGTGGAGCTGGTTCCACTCAGCAGCATAGCAGTTCTCGACAACTAGTACATATAGCGATAATCAAACTCGAAATAACGATGGCACTACTTCACGTGGCACTATCAATCGAACTCGAGCTGAAGATCGTGGAGCTAGCTTCACTCTTCATCATGGCATTTCCCGACAACTAAGTACATAGCGTTGATCGAACTCGAAATAACGATGGCAGAGCTAGAGTCATTCTGTATCATTGCAGGTTTTGTCGACTACCCCACGTAGCACTGACAATCGAACTCGATTACATAGCTCATTATCAAATGAGGTTAGCGAATACTTTTATTCTATATGCCGAAATAATAATTGTGCTTCGTTTCGATGTTTTTGTTTGTATTAATTATTATAATTCTGTACGCGACATACAGGTCAGTAAAAACTAACAATCAACTTGAATATATATTTCTCCACACATTGGTGTCACACCAGGATGGATTGTGATTTTTTCAGAAAAATGTATTCAAAGGTTCTTCCGGAAAAAAATCTGGAAGTTTGTAGAATCCCCTTGATGATGAACCGAATGGTACATACATAGAATCCGACATTTCTTCAAGAGCTCAAAGATTTTCACTGGACAATAAAAGATCATTTCACAGATTTTCAGCAAATTTCACAACAATCGAATGATAAATAATAAAGAAAACAAAATGAAAATAAACATTTCATTGAAGGATGGGATCAATTGTTTTTTGCAAAGTGTATATGCAACAGGTTGCACCATGAACATCAACAAGTTGCAGGTAAGGTTTCTGAACGCCCGAAGTAATCCAAGGTTCATATATGTGGATTGAACTGACGGAATATTTCCCATACTTCCAAGCTCATATCACACCGTTTATCCCGCATATTTCAGGTAGTTCATAACACACTCTTCATTTTAGTACCTCAGAGCTTCAGGTTTTGGTCAGTTTTCATGAAACTACTTACTTTTTATTGATTGATACCCATTCTTTCAATCATCTCTCTACATCGATCAATCATTGAAGTGTCAATTATGCAGTCATTTCATGTGAATGGCAGAGTCTCTTATAAAAATACATATTCAAGTTATTATTATGAGAAATGAGAATGAAAACATTCTCCAAATCAAATTTGTATTTGCATCGAATGTATTGATCCACGGCTCTATTGATACAGGCTTGAGAAAAAACGATTACGAACTCAGTCTGGTACGAAGTTCATCCCACCTATATCAATCTTCGTGAGGTGACATTGTCAGAGGGAATCTCACGCCTCAACCCGACAAAATGTCACGTATCGAACGTATCGATATCATATGGCGAGCTATCGATCATATGACGCGCAGTAACTGGGAGACAGCGCTAACTTCATGCGGTAAGCCGTGATGCTGAATTGGATGCATATTTGTCTCTCACGTTGCGTCAATGACGACGTTGAATATATATTTTTTTCACAAAATCGGAAATTGATACAGAATCATTTTTTCACAATTGGGCGATAAATGAAAAATGAGATCGTTAAACATCACGTTAAATGGGACAATTTCAACATAATATGTGGTAAGAAACGAATGCAAGGTATATATCAGTTAACAACAGGTGTGAATGTTTTTTTTTTTATAACATTCAAACTTGAAACAAAATCTTTGTTCCTCAATTTGGGCTGAGGATTCCTCTCCACTATCCTTTCCACTACCCATAAAAACCTTTATCTCATCATCCCATCATCTCATTAATCATTCATCTGACGCCAATAGATCTTAGTAATCATCACAGTGCGTCGTTAAAACCCAATAAAAAAAAATAAAAAATGGAGGTGGGATCGTTTGGATGAGGCAACACAGGGGTTATCTCACCACCCCATTTAGATTATTTCGGACCAATGAACGTCAACACCAGGACTGCGCTGTCGGTGACCATAATTTTCTGCCGCTGATGACAGACTGATGATTGATGATTGAAGATCGATGTTAATTTCACCAGGTCAACTATACTTATTGGAAACTATGTACTGATGGAATGTCAGAATTAGGGAGTTGGACATGTGGAGGTCAACCTCGGTGACGACTCGTGTACCAGATCGCGTACTTCCGGTTACTTCCAAACGGCGGCCATGTTCGTTGTTCAACCGCCAGTTGGAGCCAAACTCACGTTGGTGAACCAGAAAGAAGTCTTCTTCAATTGAAACAATGATAATCTTCATTATGGGACATCATTTATAGCGATGATATGGGTATTTTTCAGGCAATGAATATGAAACAAGTTCCGGTAGGCCTACACCTGACAACAGTGAGGAATGAACATGGCCACTGTTACCCATCATTCAATGTCACAAAGTGGTATGAGTTTTCGGAAGAGAGTTATACCTCCATCCCGACAGCACTACATTGAATATAACTCCATGCTGAATCTGAGTGATGAGTACGTACTTGTTGAGAGAGATAATGAATGACAATATCATGACGCAAGCGCCGGCGAAGGTAGCCGGAGCCTGTCATATGTCACATATCCGAAGAATACTTGTTAGGAACTATTTACTGATGAATCACAAGAAAAAATTGGCTACTACACACATATCAAGAGGAAGAAACGAATAAAAACATTATAACGCATGCGTTGGTGTGAAAGGCAGGAGCCATGATGCTTTTCGTTGAATGATTCACCTATGCCAGGATCAATCGATATAGAGGGAGAGTTTCCATCGACAGGTATGAATTAATATATATATATATATATATATATATATATATATATATATATATATATATATATATATATATATATATATATATATATATATATATATAATAATGATATATATATATATATATATATATATATATATATATATATATATATATATATATATATATATATATATATATATATATATATATATATATATATATATATTTAATAATGATATATATTCAATAGGAAGATTAAAGTCGTGTATGAAATTGTGAAATATTTTTAATATTTTTTTATTTATTTATTTATTTTATTTTGAGATATTAAAAATATTTCACAATTTCATACACGACTTTAATCTTCCTATTAAATATATATCATTATTATAAAATGAGTCGTGAAAGTTTAAAAGTTTCAATATATATATAAATATATTCATATCAGTTATTGTGATGTACTATCATGTCAACTGAGATCGAATGGCGTGGGCTGAATCAACCCAGATATGATAATATACCTATTCCTCAGGTGATAGTGAGGCAAAGTGGGAAGAAAGCAATGATAGTTCATGTTCTGGGAATCATATCAGCATTTAACCATTCGTGAGGAAGATAGCAAGAAACGCTGTGAGACTCGAGGATCGAACCGGAGTCTGCGCAATCCTTTCCTTTCATTCCCATCGGACCAGTTATTCAATAAAGAATCGGAAACAGCGTTGCCTAGTGAACAAACTAGTTGTATCATATCGCCCGTGGTCAATCCAAGATCCACTGATTGGATGATTGAATCTGACAACAGTTGTAACAGCCCTGTTGCTTGGTCGGTATGATTCGTGACGTCATGGGGGCAGAGACTGTGAGTCATCAAATAATGTCGAAATCCATATCAGAGCATCACAGTTTCCATTGGAAGCCGAGTAATATTGGATACAGATTTCCATGTTATTGTAATCCAATATGGATCATGATATTATATGCCACCGTAATTCCATCACAGACATGAATATTGACATACCATCAGAAACAGCACTTTAAAAACTGTCATCCCTCGATTATACGTGGGTCGGAACTCCCGATCATCAGGGTTCATGAATGGAGAAGGATACGAATCGAAACTCCTGTACGATGAGGAGTAAGGGGAATATCTATTGAAACCTTGTGTAGACTTTTCAATTTTGTGAGTTACGTAATTGTAATTCACGATAGACTTTCAAACTTCTGAGAATGGGATATATATATATATATATATATATATATATATATATATACATATATATATATATATATATATATATATATACATATATATATATATATATATATATATAAATATATATATATATATATATATATATATATATATATATTCAATATATTGATATAGATTTTTTCATTTGGTTTCTCATCCACTTGGACATCCATCATGTGCTTCTTGTTGAGAATAGCAGACCGCCAGTCCCTCTTATTTTCACTCATAGTTTCAATCTAGCTAATGAGTTATGTTCATATGCTCACTGGTGAGTTTCATCATCCAGATTTCACATCAAAGTTCAAAATCAAGATTCAAAATCAACCAGATGCATATTCCGAGTGAATTTATTCGCAAGTTTCCACTTCCAAAACGTTCTTCACTGCCAAACACGTGATGTTATCATCTGCCAGCAATCCTAATTCTCCACTCACATTCTGGATTCTACACTCCTCCTTCTGGTGATCATATATGTTCTACAATGCTAGGAATCACCTGTGAGGTGTGCTTCACTGACACACATTTCATTACACAATCGTTGGGTTTCGAGGCCTTTCATATTTCGAATTTTGAATGAAACAATTGAAGATCATCATCCTGGAAATGTGTGACGTGAAAACCATGTGTGTTCAAAGGGTTATATATCATACGTTGCCCAATGCTCGACAAATCCACTGTGAAATTTCTTCAAGGCAGCCTCAGTGAAGAAACGCGCCTCAAGACAAAAAAAAAGTGGTGTAGAATTATCATGTCCATACACTTTCCAAGTCCTCCTTCCACCATAACACATTTTAGCTGATCACTGAATTCCACTCGTGATCTTCAACTCCACTCAACTCTATTTATGGGCCGTGAGATTTTGTCACCGTTATGATCCCTATCGCTTCCTCTCTATATACATTCATCATGAGACTATTTGACTCCATTGAATCTTGGAATTCCACCATTGAACATGTATATCAAAAAACAATACAAATTTCTGACCGTTCGAAGCGTTTTGGAACATTTGACTGTTGCAAAGTTGAATTATTGATGGCATGCATACAATCGGCTGTTCTATTCGATATTGAAAAGTAATTTCACAGTGGAATAGCCATGAAATATTCCATCCAGTCTCAAATACGATGGATCTGAAATTGAAATTCTAACCGAAAGGCATTTTATATCTGCTAGTTTGGTTGAGGGGGTGAGGAGGACGGAATTACGTCATAGCATTAGACGCTTGAGTGAATCTTCTGTTCCGTGGATGTAGGTGAAGCTCGTGTTGGAAGTAAAAGCCCATTTACTGTTTCTCCGATACCTGTTGAAGTCTTGTCGGGCTCAAGAGGTCTTGGGAGTCGATTTAGCGAAATACCAGTTCTCTGGTGATAACTTCTGAACGGTATGAGATATCGAAATCATGATACACGAAAATCACAGATAATTATAATAGCTTCAAGATGATACAATTCATAACTATTCAAGTCATGTCGCACAACTGTCATGTGTTCACAGTGAAATTAATACTTTTTTCAGATGTATGAGCTTGACAGTGATGCGACATGACTTGAATAGTTAGGAATTGTATCATCTTGAAGCTATTATAATCATCTGTGTTTCTCGTGTATCAGAATTGCGATATCTCATACCGTTCAGAAGTTATCACCAGAGAACTGGTATTTCGCTGAATCGACTCCCAAGACCTCTTGAGCCCGACAAGACTTCAACAGGTATCGACGAAACAGTAAATGGGCTTTTACTTCCAACACAAGCTTCACCCACATCCACGAAACAGAAGATTCACTCGAGCGTCTAATGCTATGACGTAATTCCGTCCTCCTCACCCCCTTCACCAAACTAGCAGATATAAAATGCCTTTCGGCTAGAATTTCAATCTGAAACTCATGATCCATAACTCATATTCATTCGTCCATTCGATACTTCAATACTCCATTTTTCAATTTGATTTCTACATTCTACAAATGGTTAATGATTAAATATGAAGCACGTCAGCATTATAATGAAAATCAACATAATATAGACTAAGACTGAACTATGTACAAGATATACATATGAAAAAAAGAACATTCATACACAACATATCGCACATTCATACATTCGTTCCCCACATTCATTCATATATTCAATAATATTATATTCCTCAGTCATTCTCTATGCTACTGATCCATTCCTCTTGCATGTGTCAAAAAAACTCACCCTCACAGTAAAAACAGTTCAAGATGGAAGATGTCTTCAATTCGACTTTGAAAAGCATCAAGGAATCAAAACATGAAATATGATCAGGAAGCATGTTATAAGATGTGAAACCGTTAAAAGTACATTCTTGACGATTTACAATCTTGAAGCTATCAGAATAATCTGTATTCCTCGCATATCAGAATGTTGATATCTCATATTGTTCGAAAGCCATCATCAAAGAACTGATAATTCGCTGAATCGACTCTCATGGACTGCTAAGGCGTGAATCCATTTCAAGGCGGATCCAGTCTGTGTATGGCAAAATATTCTCACCAGGGTGATTTCAAATAATATATATATATATATATATATATATATATATATATATTTTTTTTTTTGTCACATTCACTGATACAGAAAGAAAAACACAATTGCAGCAAAAAAACATTCACAAAGCCCTTCAAAAAAGGCTTAACTGTGGGTTAAAATAGTGAATCATAAGTGTAATTCAAATTCGGACGTATTTCTCGAACATTGAAAATAATAAGGTAGTTGAAGTGAAACGAAAGAAAGAAAAACATTCAGTGATTTACATTCAGTGATTTGTTACATTCTACTCAAGAAGTGTGAGGTTTCTTTGATTACTATTGTTTCAAGCAATCAAGTTACATCGAATAACGAAAAAAGTAGACAGTTGTACAAGATTGTAAGAAAAAAATAATTACATGAAAACCAGTATTAAAACACTTTGATTAGAGAAGTATTTTGGCTAAAAGACACATAATACAGAATAATTTTTTGAATTGATCAGTCATAATAATAATGATGATGATAATAATAATAATGATGATAATAATGATGATAATAATGATGATAATAATGATCATGAACATAATCTTCCACGGTGCAAGATACAAAATCGAGTAATTACATCGTGACATACAGAAAATTATTGATTGGAAATTCTGATGAATTGATTGAACGTATTGATGAATTGATTACTCCTTTGACATTTGATATGAAAACAAATTTAAAGAGATTACTGGTATGTAACACTAACACTCGGAATGAAAACGTTTCTTCCAACATAAGTCACCACTCTGTTGTGAACTGAATATTCAAGATCAATGTAGAAACAACTTGGAAAGTTATGCAGACGGATTAATTCTGTTGTTGACTGTGAACTAAATATTCTACATAACTACAATAATACAGCTACAATGTAAGATAACGGAAGCTTTACGTGGCATTTTAATATGCCACGAATTGAGTCACTACTCGGAGAAGAGGGTGGGGCATACATAATGGGAGGAGGGAGGGGTTAGTTTCGGGGGTGTAATGTAATGGACGAATACATCGATTGTAATTTGTACTATCAAATATTATCTGGTATTCTTTTTTCAAATTGGAAGAGAAAATGACGTAGCCACTCATTTAAAACCTTGGGTTCATTATAGCTTGTGGATGACTACGTTGAAGTTTCATCGACATCAAGTCTCTTCACTGGAATAAACGAAACTATGAAAGGTTGGGGTAAGTCCTGGAGGGGACATTCGGTGAATGGTGCAATTTGAAAGTTGACTTTCATCAAAATGATTGTGAAAACCTTCGTAATTGAAGAATGTTGTAGCAATCAAAACATTTGACTGTGAAAGATGTGACAAGAAAATGATAGCCTCATCAACACCGGTATTTTCTAGGTTGGTATAATGAATAAACATCGAAACATTGAAGTGAAGTGACATTCATGGTCTTGAACCTATATTACCTCTAGCTATATAATCGAGATCATGATACACAGGGAATAACACAGCTGGACCCACATCACGATGGCATTTTTTTTTAAACGACCCTCTCTCATCGTGGATGAATCTATATCGACATTTTCCGTGTTATCTTTTCAGCATACAGATTGTGTGCATATTGAACAAGTTTGTCCAATTCAATACAACTTTTCAGCAACTTTCTCGCAACAATTTTCGAGTGAATTTCCATGATAGTTAAGATATTTTCTTGAACCAATCGGAACTTTGAGAAAACTCTTGATAAAACCTATCTTAAACAGAACGAGAGAGTAATGATCAAACACGTTCATCACAGAAGTCATTTCGTTATCGGAACTAATGATTCAAATCCCACATGTTGAAAATCGCATTTCAATCAGCCGGCTAAGTTCAACAAGGAAGAGTGTGCAAAATGGCCATGCTGTCGTTTCTCCAAATCTCAACATTCAGTAACAATAATAATGAAGAGTTGATCCATTTGATCAATTAGAACATTGATGTGGGAATCAATTGAAATTAAAAAATGTCGAAGCAGTGGGAATAATACACTTTGCCAGCAATGATAGGAAATCAGAAATTATGCAGAATTCACAATTACATCAATCATCATAATATATCTCTCAAAAAATACGGAAATCAATTATCCGCGCCATTAGGAACAACAGAATACATTGGGTAGTTTTCATAAAATCAAAATAGTCCTCAACTGTGTAAAAAGCGTGAGATGAGGAAATGCCTTCGATTGTTGATTTGAAGAGACTATTTTGTTGAATAGATCTTTTAATATCTGAAGGAGGATCATATGATGTTGAGCAGTCATGCACGAAACATTCATCATGAGAAGATGAACAATTGCATGTGGGACCTCCCACAAAAATTGATATAATACAACTTGAGAAACACTAACTCAATGAAAAAAAAATGAAATTGACAAATCGGAAAGAAAAAATCAGTCTCATACTACCGGAACATGAATTATCCACGTGCATAAACGGAGCTGATCACGGATTGATCCATCATCAGGAAGAGATCAAGTCGAAACTTGACCGTCTCCCCTATCCCACAACACTATCGCACGGGTGACTTGAACCACCAACTCTCGTGAACACAAATAGATCTCAAAATACCTCCATCTATTTATAGAAACCAGCTAAAAACGCTACCCTCTAGTACCATGCTGGGTGGGAGTATACGATGGAAGAGGAGGGGGTTGTAAATTAAGCTCAGAAAGCTTAATCTAATAATAATTTATACGTCTCTGTGAAGGATAGCGTACGTCGAGGAGGGGAGGGGTTTCACAGGCATCGACCCAGGACCCTGATGCTCTCAAATAGGAGCCGGTGGGGGGTGAGTTGGGGGGATGAGTGGGCTCAGTCAGGGGTAACTCTGCGAACCCTTGCATCAGCACTACACACCGCTTCTAATCGGAAAATAATGGAAAGAGAAAGGTAACCTTGAATTAGGAATTCAAGGATGGATATTAAATTGAGATCAAACCAGTTCACACAAATGATGATTGCTGTTTGCTGAACGTTCCCAACGATGGCGAGGTCATTTAGAGGTCAAATGGAGAGGTGTTGGGGTCATGAAAGCAAATGCCTTGATGCGTGAGCACTGAGCAGGAATTATTGGCGGCTTTTTTATCATCATCAACGAATTCATTCAGATAGATTCAGTTCTGTCGCCATTCTTATATCAACCTTGCTCCACTATGAGTACAATGCATGATTATTTGAGTATAAATATGAGTACATACGAGAAGAGAGAAAAGGAAGAAAATTTCGAGGAAGCGGAGATCAAGATGATGAGATCGAGATTATATCGACCCCACTGTGAAAGTTGGAATAGTTTTCTAACCTCAGGTTATAACTCAAGATTCATCGTTTGTGAAAAAAGTTATCTTATGTTCATGATTCTTCTGGGGTGGTGAGGTCGTCCTCGTGATGGCCCGCTCGAATGAGTCCATCTTTCATCCTTCACATCAATTGGGAAAAATGATTCAATATCAAATTTTGATGTTATTAAAAATTCAAAATGAACTATGAGTCAAGAACTGAACAGAGACAGACTGAAATGAATTACTTGGACTGAATAAAAGGTCCACAATCATTATTGGAGTCTTGAGATAATGTCTAGAGCCATCGATCAGATTTGGGATATATCTTCGATTATTTCTCCATCCAATTCTTTCATATAATTCCAATATCATTTCTCTCATCCACAACCTTATTGGGGAACAATGATTTGTATCAAGTTTCGATGTTTAAGAAAAAAGAGAAAAAAATATATGTATATATATATATATATATATATATATATATATATATATATATATATATATATATATATATATATATATATACATATATATACATATATATATATATATATATATATATATATATATATATATATATATATATATATATATATATATATATATATATATATATATATATATATATATATATGATTCCGAATAACTTCCATGTAAGTAGGAGATGAATGATAATATCCACCGGGATATAATGTGATATGATATAATATCCACTCGAGTGAACTCCTGACAGTCACACCAGGATCCATGGAATACATCAATTCATTAGATTCGGAGATATAATTCCATTCTGACTATGATATGACAAATTGTGATTTCGTTTTTTTTTTGTATGTCTTTTTGTAAATGTGTATTTATTTCTCAATCTTGTATTTTGTCTGCCTGAGGTGACGTCTTGAACAGCCAAACGATGAATAATCATGAATGATTCACCTGAATCATGTTATCGTTGTCATGCGCAGAAAGAAACATACTTGTTATGACACGGTTGTACGGTATTTTCCGTCCCGGTAAGTCACGTGAAACGGTCAGAAACTCCACGGAGATTTCTGGTCGGTTCATGTGAATCACCGAAACGGAAATAACCGTGATACCGTTGTGAATCATGCTATGGTTATCGTTTTCCGAGTTTGCGCAGTTATAGATCGAACATCTGATTCAAAAAGTTGTCCCGGAATTTTCAAAATGACCGATTTTCTACTGTCGTGCTGAAAGACTCGACAACATCTGAGTTATATGAGAGGATCATTGCCATGAAGTTCTTACAGAATATACACAACGTATCAACAAATTGTATGACACTTTCTTGAAATGGTCGAAGAAAGTCAGCACTTACACAGCTGATATGTTCCGCTCATTTGTATTCCTCATTCAATTTTCCGAATCAAATCAATTTAATCAACTTCACCCATCGAAGAATTGGTATTTTCTTCATGAGAGTTCCAATTCTTTCAATCATGAATGATAATCAATGGACCGATTATAATTACTGAATCAAATTGATATAACATCATTATTTTGGTAGAATTGAATTGAATTTGATCAAATCAATTTTAATTTATCAATCAAATTAATCGAATTGGATCTGATTAGATCAATTTGGAACCATATTCAGAATGTCTCCAGATGTAACATTTGTTCAATATATTTCAAAAATTGCATGTTGAACTTGTCACGGAACCAGAGCTGAGTATGTGAAGGGTAGGATCGTTCTTACGAAGTAACACAATGGAGATATCATAATCTCGATGGAATAATGATTGACTTCATAACTGATTCGTGCTATGAAAAGAAATTCTCGTGATAGATAATCATTTTGTTGATGAGATATTATTTCGCATTTCGGAGGATTATCTTCAGAAATATACATATTGTTTAGTATCATCGAAAATGTTGAAATTATAATGTAATGTCACGAAATATGTAATGTACATGTCAAAAATAACGTTATGGAAATGTTGAAATGTATTGGAAATGAAATTTATTGAAGTTATTCAGATTCAACTGTACAGAATAAGAAGTGTAGGTATACTTATCACTTCAACTGCTCATGTGGTGGAATTTTTCAATTCAATTGATGTTGTACATACCTGAAAACCAACAAGAACACATGGTTAGTTAGGCATTGGTCATATATTATGAAACAATAACATGGTACGGAATACAAGAAACAGAATATGTTGATACAATATGGAAATAATGGAACTAGACAAACGCGAAATATGCGTTGTAAGATGAGCGAGATATCCGAATAAGGTTTAAAAGTCGTTGAAGTAGTTCTACCCTTGCTACTTTATCGAATTTGATATTCCACACACCTTGATATCTGAATGAGCTATAAAAGTCGTTGAAGTAGTTCTGCCCTTGTCACTTTATTGACTCAGGTATCCTACACACCTTGACGCATATAAAAAAATACTTCATCGATGGTCAACTCTTGAATCTAGAAAGCAGTGAATCTTGACAACTCAATTCTGCTTCCACTTCTATAATAGGCCTACATTTGACCATAGAGAAGTGATTCTATTACTTCTCTATGATTTGATCTATGACTGTCAATAACGTAACGGGATAGACAACATTGCGCTTTCCCTTCGCACCATGCGTATATCAAAGGGATGCCGCCTCACAAATGTTATGATGATTTGCTGGTATTGTTGTATGTTGATCTATACAAGTGATAGATGTAATGCGATCTGTGAATTCAGCTCTTCCCAACTGCATCAAGCAATATTATAATAGATTTCATTTGAATTGGCCGATCTTACTTCAAAATAGGTCTGTAAAAGCATTTAGATTCCTATTCAAGAGCCCTACTGCTATATTTACCATGTGATAACTGGATAATTACTCATCATCTCCGAGAAAAATCAGAGACAATGCAAGTATACAACTTTGTACTGTACATCGAAATACGAGCCCATTACGTACGATTTTATTTGAAATTGCGAATCTCAGGAATGTACACGAAAGCGCTATTCCCATCACGGTGAAAACGGCCTAATGTTAAGAAGATAGGACTGACGCCATGTTGCTTATCCCGTTACGTTATTGATAGTCATAGATTTGATGAATAAAGACAGAAAATTTAAATTTTTTCCTCGAAACGGCTGGTTCGAATTGCTCACAAATTGGTGATATTATGTGTCATCTATTTTTTCACATTCACAGAAAATTTTATCCTACTTGAAGGGATTTTATTTTTCACACTTTCTTGCCCAGCCTAATCTCATGAGGTTTTCAAAAATTTTGACATGATTTTTCTCAAAATCGGTTGAACCGATTCATCCCGAAAACTATACAGTTCCAAGTTGTGAAAGTGTGACCGTACAAAAAATTTTCATGTTATCAGTCAAATCATGCTACCTTTGCAGTGCTTACAAAAAAAAAAAACACACAGACAAAGCTCCATAAGAGTGGGATGGAGACTCCGCTACGCTCATCCAATTAGTTTCGAATTGGTTGCCTCATTTTCATTTGCATGTTCCTCATCATTCAACCTATCAAACCTAATTATGATATACCGGTGATATAAGTTCATTGTATTTAGACATTGTGAATTGCAGTAAATCCGAGTGTCTTTGTCCTCCATCGTTCAAGCCACCGATAAGCCACTTATGGCTTAGTTAACGAGAGTTCAAACTGATTACATTATGGTGTCATCTAATTCGTGTCGATGAAAAAAAGGAACATAATGGTAATAAACATCAGGGAGGTGAGGGGCATACGAGACCCTGTACGATCCCCGTCACCGTCCATCTTGACAATTTTTTATCCTGATTCCGCTCTGAAGTTTGGGGATGCTTCCACGGAATATGCCACGATTGCAATATTCCTACTAGTATCCCCGCAACCTACGACATATCATCTTTTCCACCATCTCATTGATCATCATTTCGACACTAATAGTTATCGATTCATTCCTGAGTGCGTCATACAACTCAATATGAATAAATGAATGGAAAATATACTCCTCAAATCTGATATATTCTCAAATTTCCTCATTTTCCTATATAAATTATAATCTAACGAAATCTTCAGTGGATGAAAACGAGCTCATTGAAGTTAACTTCAAGCAAGGTTTATGTTTCCCGTTGAATGTAGAATCATTATTTATTATTTTTCTTGATGCCAATTGGCTAGGAGCTAGCGGGCCTTTGACGGGGTTTATGTGAGCTATTTAAAGGATACTTTCGAGTAGCAAATACATCAAAGAAAGTTGTGAATACGACAAAATGATATAAATGATTTCAACAGAAGATGATAGTATTATATCATTTCGAAGGGGAATGAGAAAATATATCATTGCGTGAGATGACATTTGATGGAAATACTAACATTCACGACAAAAGAGGGTTATTCACTAATATGAACAAAAAGTGACAATTCTGTATACATCATTAGGATTGTGGAATTGTTTGGGAGAACGATATTTTCGGTCGATATTCGAGATGAGAGGCAATTAACATTGTGAATAACTAGGAGAACGCATCATATACGTTGCGATATAACGTTAGAAGAATGGAACGCACTATATACGTTGCGATATAAGGTTAGAAGAATGGAACGCACCAATATACGTCGCGATATAGGGTTAGAAGAAGGGAACGCACTATATACGTTGCGATATAAGGTTAGAAGAATGGAACGCAATATATACGTTGCGATATAAGGTTAGAAGAAGGGAACGCACTATATACGTTGCGATATAAGGTTAGAAGAATGGAACGCAACATATACGTTGCGATATAAGGTTAGAAGAAGGGAACGCACTATATACGTTGCGATATAAGGTTAGAAGAAGGGAACGCACTATATACGTTGCGGTATAAGGTTAGAAGAATGGAACGCACCATATACGTTGCGGTATAAGGTTAGAAGAAGGGAACGCACCATATACGTTGCGATATAAGGTTAGAAGAAGGGAACGCACTATATACGTTGCGATATAAGGTTAGAAGAATGGAACGCACCATATACGTTGCGATATAAAGTTAGAAGAATGGAACGCACTATATACGTTGCGATATGAGGTTAGAAGAAGGGAACGCACTATATACGTTACGATATAAGGTTACAAGAAGGGAACGCACTATATACGTTGCGATATAAGGTTAGAAGAATGGAACGCACTATATACGTTGCGATATAAGGTTAGAAGAAGGGAACGCACTATATACGTTACGATATGAGGTTAGAAGAATGAAACGCACTATATACGTTGCGATATAAGGTTACAAGAAGGGAACGCACTATATACGTTGCGATATAAGGTTAGAAGAAGGGAACGCACTATATACGTTACGATATGAGGTTAGAAGAATGAAACGCACTATATACGTTGCGATATAAGGTTAGAAGAACGGAACGCACTATATACGTTGCGATATAAGGTTAGAAGAATGAAACGCACTATATACGTTGCGATATAAGGTTAGAAGAAGGGAACGCACTATATACGTTGCGATATAAGGTTAGAAGAATGGAACGCACTATATACGTTGCGATATAAGGTTAGAAGAATGGAACGCACCATATACGTTGCGATATAAGGTTAGAAGAATGGAACGCACCATATACGTTGCGATATAAGGTTAGAAGAATGGAACGCACCATATACGTTGCGATATGAGGTTAGAAGAATGGAAATCTAGAATGGAGAGTAAAACGTCACTCAATCCATATCTACGGACCTTGAATCACTTTGAACCTGCAGAATATCACTGCCTTGTATTGCTCATCACTGACTCAATCTTTGTGGATTATTTGGTGAAACTTGTTGCTCATAGATTCAATCGATCTCTTGATTGACGACTCGATATGGGCGTGGATTTACCAATCGACCCCTCAGATCTGCATCAGTTGAGGTAATTTTGAGACTTCCCGATTGGATATCCAAACCTCACCTCAGTTCTAACAGCCCTGTTAGATTGGATATTATGATCTGTGACGTCAAGGGGGCAGAGAATGCGAGTTGTCAATAGCTCTTATTAATTGTCAGGAAATTACATTTCGATTTTTCTGACACGAATGTTATGAGAATTACTGATGATTCATATGAAAAATTTTCACCCATCCAGTGAAGAATTTTCAGCTCTTGAAGAATTGTCATTTTCCGAGTATTTTTTCTCCGGGTTATTCTCATGAGGATTCTCCTAAATTTCCATTTTTTCCCAGGAAAACCATTCAAAGTTATTCTTAAAAGATCATCTCAGCCTCGTTCAACAGCAATATGTCGAGAACATTTCAAGTCGATCTGGTTTTTTCTCCGACCCGAATGCCGCGCACAAAATTGGAAATGAAAAAAAACGAAGCCCATTTATTTCTGTATATGGAATAGATAAATTCTCTGAGTTCGTCTGTTATTCTTCAGGAATTTTCAGACTTTCAACACTTCTCTGTTCACCATCATCAAACTTTGGTCGGTGGTGAATCGCGAGAGCTTCGTGAATACTCCGTGATATATATATATATATATATATATATATATATATATATATATATATATATATATATATATATATATTTATATATATATATATATATATATATATATATATATAAATATAATATATATATATATATATATATATATATATATATATATATATATATATATATATATATATATATATATATATATATATATAAATATAATATATATATATATATATATATATATATATATATATATATATATATATATATATATATATATATATATATATATATATATATATATATATATATATATATATATATATGTATATATATATATATATATATATATATATATATATATATATATATATATATATATATAGTTATATATATATTTATGAATATATATATATATATATTTATATATTTATATATATATATATATATATATATATATATATATATATATATATATATATATATATATATATATATATATATATATATATATATATATATATATATATAGGAACATAATACAACCTAATATAGCAGAACGGTTAACATGTCAACAATTATGACGATACTGAAAATCGAGGAGATGATGTGAGATACAGAATTCTCCGGAAGTCAATACTCTCATATCTGTTGGGACCACTTCTCAGATCAACTTTGGATCCAATTAGATTGTTCATCTTCATTCAATTCCAAGTTCCAAACAACGACATATAGGCCCGGCCTGAAAAGTCTGAAGAGTACTAGAATGAACTGAAGTTGAGAGCTGTGAATGGTGGAATGAAAGAGAGCAATGCTGGAAGGGGTTGAGAAGGGTTGATATGGAAGAGGGACAGGAGGAGGAAGAGCAGAAAGAAGAGGAATCAAGCCTGACAAACCCAAGTTGACTTGTTTTGCCCTCGTTATTAAGTACTCGACTGGCATTGTTAGTGAAATCATTCAGCAATGAGAAAAACAAACATCTGCACATTCATTATTATCTTTTCATTCATTCATGATTTGTCTAACGACGTGTACTGACGGGAATTCATTGGCGTCGGTGAATGATATAAGATATGATGGGTTCATGAGATGACATTTCATTATTTCACATCTTTATGGTGGAAAGGTGTCGGTCGTGACCTATTCTCCAAGAACCATCCCAGTATTGACCTGAACGAAAAAAGTGAACGACAGAAAAAACCTGTCAGGATGACTAGCCATGGCAAGAATACAACCCCAGTCTCCTGAATGACCGTTCAATGTTTTAACCACTTGACCACCTGTCTCAGTGGTTTTATCATCACTGATTCTGTTTTTGATTCGATCACCATGATTCTATACTTCAATTCCACTCTCGGTTATCAAAATTTCGAATTTATAGTCAGCTGGACCTTCATGGTCATCCATCGTCACGATAAATGTCAGTCGACCATGATTGATTCTCTTATTCCATTTTCAAACAGCCAGTTATAATATATTGAAACTTTATTTTATGCATTGGATTTCATGATCCGGTGGCACATAACACATTAATATATTTAAATAAGAAAGAGAAAAAAAATATACATATATAATAATAAATAGCAAACTTGAGTCTAAATAATTTCCAACAGTCTTGTCCTAAATAAATTAATTGATGGAGAGTTGACGAACACGCTCTGAGGCAAACCTCTCCACAAATCGATTCCCTTATTCACCAATGTGTTTCCAACCTGCTTCCGCCTTCCAAATCCTACCGCCGTGATCTTGTGGCGGTGGTAATTCCTACCCTGAAAATGCGGTGTTCCGAATCTGGCTCTGATTTCCTTCCATGCCTTATCCCCTCTGTACGCTTTGAATATCGCAACCAATCTTATATATGATAAGAGTATATATGATGGAGTATTGTTGGGAATTAATGAAAAATTGTTTCAAATTTCAATAAAATATGAACAAGCATTTCATTCCAATGGGGTTCAACAACAGAGTTCTCAATTTCTGATTGTGAGGTTTCTGATACTTCACTTCACGTGAACTAAAGTAAAGACACGAATGAACGTGAAATTCAGGTGGATTGAAGGTTGATTCAAAACTGCAAGTTTGTTCATCCAGGAACAATCAACTGTTTTTTCAGTCTACTGGTTATCGATAATCGAATGTCATTGGCATTCCACTCTCGAATACAAGTTGAGTACGTTCATCTAATGATGATATTCGTATTCATTATATATGTGAAGGACCTCTTGTGTTCGTCAACATGAAGAGTTCCACATCTTTCTCTTATTGCGGAGTGAGTTCCGAAAAAAACAATTGAGAGCAATAACTCAGGAGGAGAGTTGAACGTATGAACCGACACGGAGGAAATACCATGATAAGTAGATTGTATATTCAAATCGGATTGGATATACTACATGAATTCCATTGTTCCCTGTTTGAATATTGATTTCTCAAGATAGTTGAGACAAGATCATCTGAAACTGGACAATGGTCACTTTGACACAGTTAGAAACACGGTAAGACGGAGGTAAGGTTATGGGAAAGTTCAACTGAGTTGAAAGGGGAGCTGGGATGAATAACGCTGAATGAGAGAAGAAAAATCGATCAATCAGGTCACTTCGAGACAGCAATAGAAGGAGTCGGTGGCTGGGCAGAATTGTGTGGATAGATTGTTACAGATATTGGTTGTGGAATACAGCTCACAGATAACGTCAGTTCAAGGTTGAAGTTGAGGGGTCAAGGTCAAACGTGGGCGAATACTCATTCCCGAGGAGAATGTGTGATGTTTCGGATGCAGAGATGATATTGGAGGTAAACAAATTGATTGGGAATCAAAGTTCTCAGGAAAAGATTGATATGAAGTTATGAAGAAAAAATGGGATGAATTGAATTTTCATTTTCCCTAACCCTCCATCATTCAGAATATATAATGCATTGTCTTCTGATATCATTCACAATCATTCAATAATAATATTATATGAAAGTATATTTTCAGAATGTAAGATTGGAATAGTTTTTGAGAATTAAGAATGTTGTGGAGTCCTCGCCACCAACAATGACATTTGTAAGTGTAAAATGAATGAATGGATAAAATGAGTATGAAAAAATGTATGGTAGCAATTTGGATCATGCTGTGCGAAACACGGAGAATTCGAATTGAGGAGAGGAATGGATGAGATTCATTTTGAAAAATCTCATGGTGATGAAACATGAAGAGCCAATTGATGAATATGAATGGAAACAACGCAGGGTATTGTGTGATAATAGCGACTCCGTCAAGTTGGCTCCACCCAATTTGAATTCCTGAAAAAACATTGAACGGGCTTTTTGAGCTCGTTTTGAGCTGAATTGTGCTGCTCTCTATTCGTTTCGAGCGCATCCCCTAACTTGGATTTTCCAAATTTTGTGAGTCGGAGCCAAGTTGACGTGTTGATCATATGGGGGATTAAGTCAAGTCGTCAGATCGAAACCTAACAAAAACCATCATTTTGAGCTCGTTTTGAGCTAAATTGAGCGTTTTGAGCTCAATAAATATATATATATATATATATATATATATATATATATATATATATATATATATTTATATAATATAGGCCTATATAGGCCTATGTACAGCATTTCTGTGGCATAACCTTATTTTTCCCGAAAATGTATTGCATCCTGACAATATGGATAACCAGTGTGCCAAAATTGAATTTTCCCCCTATGGACCGAGTTCCGTTTTGTGTACGTTCGACGATTGCATGGTTCGGCCCGGTGTATATTGTCACATGACCAAACATCCACTGACGTCACGGATGTCAATTATTGACGTCCGTCCGAGTAATCCATAACGTTTAATATTTAAACGTTTGGTATAGACGGACATTCTTTGCGGTACAGCTGAAGTCACGCTAAGTCGTTATGTGTTATATTTGGAGTTGTTTGATGTTGGATGATGGTTGCGATCGTTCGTTTCCCCTATATCACAGTATTAGCGCACGGGTGGCTAGCCCCTTCTCATATTTCAAATGCAGAAGTTACTATAGAAGTGTAGGAGTGAAGTAGATGTAGATTATATATATATATATATATATATATATATATATATATATATATTTATATATATATATATATATATATATATATATATATATATATATATATTTATACATATATATATTTTATAAATATATATATATGTATATATATATATATATATATATATATATATATATATATATATATATATATATATATATATTTATATATATATATATATTTATATATATATATATATATATATATTTATATATATATATATACACATATATATATATATATATATACATATATATATATATATATATATATATATATATATATATAAATATATATATATATATATATATACATATATATATATATATATATATATATATATATATATATATATATATATATATATATGATATTTCATGAAAATTACACTTCAAATTCTTTCCTCGGTTTCTCTCAAGGGATTCTCGAGAATTCAGACTGTTTACTCTCAAAAGTGTTCGTCTGACTGAATCTTGAAGAATATACGCCAAGTTTCATCAAATTTGGTTCTCTCTCGCGAACTGTGGAGTGCAACGAAAGAAATGAATTCTCATTCGATGTGCCGTGAAATTCATTCTTCGAATCACAGAAATTATATGAAAAGTAATGATTTCAGAATCCATTCCATTTGGGGAGATAATTCTTTTTTGTTTCTCTACCCGGAGTTATGTTACATTTCCAATCCAATATGAATAACATATATAATTAGAACCGTATTTCCTCGCAACCGGATTCATTCCATCCTCTCCATCTTGATGTCAAATTCTGCGAAGTTCTCCATTTCAGAAACCATATCTACGATATAAATGTGATAATAACGTGTTACCCGCAGCCTCTCTAGGGCGAACACTTCCCGCCAGGGTGATTCCAGAGATATGAATGGCCATATATTTCCACATCATCGCATACATCCACATTCAAATTATAAATCAAATACCGGTGAAGTGGGTTAACTCCAAAACATTGGTGTATTGTATTGTATTGTATTCAGTCTTTATTGTTCCAATAATATATATTATAGTAATATATGACAGTTGATAGCGTTTAATATCTTGATGAATACACAATCAATGAGACTATTGGGTGGGGTTCAAACTTGGAGAAGTAATTTTTCACCCAAACCCTTCTATAAAACTGGTGAAAATAATTGATAATAGGATGAAATAATAATAATATGGAGACCTATGGTGACAATGGTTGTCATTGAAAATGATGGAAAATTGTAATGATGTTGGTAATAATGCAGATTCATAGTAGTGAGTAGAATAGGTTAGGATGGTTAAGTATAGTGGGAGAGGAATGCTTGGAGGCTGTAGAAGGCATTCAAGATGAGGAAGGATTCAAGGGATGATTTGAATAAAAGGAATGTAGGAGACGACTTGGCATGACTTGGAAGGTTGTTGTAGATGATGTAGCAGAGATGTTTGGGACTTCTGGTATAGTGAGAGCAAGGTTATGGGAAGGGATGAAGATGTTGAGGTTGGAAGGGGCGAAGTTGGAGTGAACTGATGAGCTGAGGGTGTGACTTCGCCCTCATGTTGGAATTTAAGTTCCGAACTGCTAAAAATGAAAAAGTTTAAATTTCACCGTATCCATTCTTTTTCGTATCTCAATGGATACGAACCAGAATCGAGATATGTATCCATATAGATACTATGATTATTAAAACTCTTCAATTTGTGGCGGTTTGAAATTTTCCCCAACAAAATGACAGTCACACCAGTGTGTCAAAGTCACGCCCCTTTACGGTTCATAATGTGTGCCTATGATGGATGGACAGTATTTCAAGAGTTATTTCTCTGAATTGTATCAAGCATTCCCACTATGATATATTCAAACTACGAACCGATCGACATCGTTCATATATCATTATATCATTAGAAATTCATCCATAGATCCAGAAATACTTATTGTCACTCGTGTACATATACTAGAAACCTTTATGTTTGTGAAGGACAACCTTACACTATTCAAACAGAACAATAACATTCATGGTATAAATACTCGTAATGAAAACTTACATCAAAATTATGCAAAATTCAATCTCACCACTCATGGACCAATAATCTCAGGGATGATATTATATAACAACTTACCAGATGAACTTGAAGATTTATGAATGAGCAGAAATATATATTCGAAACTGATATTAGGAATTATCTTATCTTTCATGGGCTCTACAGTGTAGAAGATCACAAGCTGGGCCAAAAATGTTCCTGTGAATACTGTGGTGCACATATAATTCAAACCAGCAAATAGCCTGTATCAAGGTTTCATTGAAATAATCACATTCTATCACCTATCAATATTCCTGTTCCTACTATATCAGTTATCACTTTCGATGTGAAGAATGTCGTTAACATAATACAATTCGATTCATTAAAACTATGTATTCCATTATATCCACTTCTCTAACTAATCCACCCCTATCATCACAAATTGTTATGATGTTATTGTGAGATTGTACTTTTGATTCTCTTTTCTGTATCGAATCTTTCCTCATCATGTATTGTCTCATTCTATAGCTATTTTGTATTCTTCTACTTTTAGTTATAACAAATTTTCGAACTTGTATGGCCTATAGCCATACACATAAGTGCGTGATTGTTAATTATTTATTCATGTAGTTTCAATTACCAATGAAATAAAACGATCCTTGAATTGAATTGGATCATATGGAAGAGGAATGTGTTTTTTTTGTGGGTATAGGTCCTCATTCATATATGATGTTATGACGAGGGTCGTCACTTGAACAAATGTATGAATGATTGACAATTTGACTACATTTTGCTCGAATATTGGAACAGGTTTTGCTTGAAATGCATGAAATGTGGAAACACGTGATAAGGTGGAGGAAGTCAGCAAATACACTTGTGGTCACATGAACTTGTTTCTCAAATATCCAAATTCAGTCCTAATTTTTCAATTTCATTTTTTTTTGTCATTTCCATCGATAATATCACTTGACAAGTATGAATATGATTGCAACACACAGAGTTAGTAACAAGATAGATATACATACCATATATCATTATTAGGATAAAAATGAAGAAAATATGCCATGAATGCGAAAAAAAGTCAATTAGAATAATAATATAGTTATTCTAATACAACTTAGAATGTAACCAACTTTCAAAAAGAGCGTAGATTATTCATATATTGTACGTGAGATGAATTTGTGCATGCTATGTTGATTTCGTGCGTTCACTTCATTTCGATTCATACGAAGACGAAGAAGATAGTATACAGGAGAGAGGAAATCGAGAATAGGAAGAGAAAAAAGATCAAAATATAATGAGATGGCCGGCCCTATTCAAGAAGTGAATTGTGCGACAAGCACTTGGCTACATTCTGCCTGACGGTGGTATAAGCGAGGTTTGTACACTAACCCAACCTCAAAAACCTGACCTACTGTCCGCAACCTGGCTTTGTCCACATAACTCGCGGGTCTTAGACCGTTCTGCCATTTTTTGAGAATTTTTCACTCTGTGAATAGCATTCTGGGTTTTTGCTCGCACAGTATTGCTGTGCAAATAGACACCTCCCAATAAGATTCACATGGTAATGTTCCCATTTCTGTTTATGCCTCGAATTTTCGTCTCAAGATTCATATTGTGTTGAATGAGTTATCATTCTTTGAGGAGATAAGAACACCCTCGTGGTTCCCCGTCCAAACGATCTCACCTTCCATCCATAGCTCCAATTTGAAATTATCGATTTGCAAGTTATCGAAGTTTTGATCTTCGTTATTCGAAGTGTGTATCAAGTTTCGATGTCATTAAGAAATTACACCACTGGAAAAAATCTTACGAATACCTTAAAGTGTGACTTAATTGAACCACCGAATGTGAATTCATCTACATTCATTTTCCTGTAGTCACATTAACATTGTGACTGTCACTAACCATTTTGTTCCTCTCACTTTCTTGGCATCATCACATACACATATACACCTCCGACCGAATAACTTCGCGCCACATTAATATCATCACGACCACATCGTGTCAGCAACTTGGTTCTACTTGGTCTCCACTCCACTTGGTTATGGTGGCCCAAGAACGAACCAGTTCATCTGGCACAGTTGGCGCAGTGATGATGTGCTTGTACCATGTTACTCGGTTGTGAGAGTTTTTCTGAAAGTCTTTTTCAAATAGGACCAAATAAAATAGCTGAAAATCATAATATTTGTGTGGATATTTCTTGTTTCTGTGATCGAATTGAGAAAAACATCACTTCAACCATAATTCGGCACTCGAGACAACGTCCAATATTTATTTCATCGGAAAAATACAAGGAAAACTCGCTATGTGTTTCCGCGTTGATGGATGAGCTAGAACATATCAACATATCTTTGGATTGGTTATATATAAAAAAAATATATATATATTTATATATATATATATATATATATATATATATATATATATATATATATATACATATATATATATGAATATATATATATATATATATATATATATATATATATATATATATATATATATATATATAAATATATATATATATATATATATATATGTATATATATATATATATATATATATATATATATATATATATATATATATATATATATATATATATATATACATATATACATATATATATATATATATATATATATATATATATATATATATATATATATATATATACATATATATATGAATATATATATTTATATATATATATATATATATATATATATATATATATCTATATATATATATATATATATATGTATATATATATATATAAGTTATATAAATATCCACCCTGAGATCCAAACAATTACGTCACTCTCCTCTCATTTTCTAATCAATTTCCATGATCATGAAGAAGGTCTTGTTCCAATGTTTCAATTGATTGATTAATTGGTGACACTTGTTGCTTGGATTCAATTTGTGTATCAACTATCAATTGCTCTGAATGATTTCAATTTCATTCATATTGGGTTTAACGACGCACTGTAATGATGACTGAGATCTATTGGCGTCGGATGAATGATTAATGAGATGATGGGATGATGAGATGAAGGTTTTTATGGGTGAGGGGAAGGATAGTGAGAAGGAAGCGATCGTGGCCCATATTAAGGGGACCCATTCTGGCATTAGCCTAGACTACAGAGGTGAACCAAGAAAACCCCCTGTAAAGATATGGACGGTAGCAGGGATCGAACCGTGTCCGTTATGCCCACTACTTTCCGGGTCACATGGAGCAAGTGCGTTAACCACCCAGCTACATGTGCCGGTAAGACATTAGATTGTATATTTTTCCACAACGGAACACGGATGGTCCGATTCTAGTGGAAGTTTGGTTCAATTTGTATCCTCATCATATTGCGATTCCATGAGAATCCTCTGAGGAAATATTTTCTACGAACTCTGTTCACCGGGTTATTCTTATGGGATTTTTCAAAACTTTTGAACGAGTTTTCTCAAGAGTTATCTGATCGATTGCACCTGAAAACTATACAATTCGAATCATGAGGACACTTGAGTATTCCAAGTTCCGACTGAATTTTCACTTCCGTTTGACCTGTGGGGCGCGAACAAAAAAAACAGAAACAATAAATGTACATTTTTCCAAGTATTCTGAGATTGTTTCTTCGCTTCGTTCATCTGAGAAACAGGTCCAGGAGTCGAACTTGAGACCCCACGGATGAGAGACAGATACACTGACGGTATCACCTCAAAGGAACATGCCTTACATAATACATACTGCTCCATCATTCCGACGTAGCACCGATCGGTAACGGATGAGTAATAACGTGACAAATATCTCCGTTCTCATTGGTCACTCAATTACATTCAGAAACCGGCTTTCAGTGGAATTTTAGTGAATCAAGTGATGAAAATACATCCTGAGCCTCTATTCGATCCAACAACAGAGATTTTTAATCGTTTTTTTCTGTAGTATGAGTAATTTCCGAGATGGTTCCGACCTACTTGTCTGCATTTTTCTCATTATCTATTAAACTTTTATATCACCACATAATCAATTCATAATCGATTCTTCTGACTCCAAAAAAACTAATAAAACATTGAATTATCATCTGAGCACAACATGAATGATGCAAGAGACATCAGTGGATATATTAACATCGAGTTGAATCGGGAATTCAAAGAGGAACAATTGTCGTATCCAATAGGAATCATCGACATACATTTCAAATGTATGTCGATGAGTCAATCATAAAAATTCCCAACTTTCAACTCTTCAATTCTATTCAACTCTGATTCAACTCTTCAAGTCTTCAATTCCAACAGTTTCTCAGCACAAGAATATTTCTCATTGAGGAATTCAGGTTATTAAAACCACTACTGACTTTTTCCATATGTAAATAAGAATAACGAAATTCATCAGAAAGAAAATGAAAGAAAAAACGAAGTGTGGCAGTTTGTTGAAGGAATCAGAACTTATCCCGTTTATAGACTGCACTAACTTTATTGGGCTTGATTGAATACGTATTCATCGATTGAGTATTTCCCACGAATATACACATTGCAATCATATTAGTGGTCTGGATTTCATTCCCTTTACGAACACATGACTTCCATATATCCACTCATTTTCTATCCACCTTGTTCTTTATATTCCTATTCTCCATCATCATCATTTACTATCGAGTTGATGAATTCCCTTCATAAATATATTCATATAATATAATAATTGGAATTGACCATAATAGGAAGATGGAACATAATCGAATGAGTTCTGAAGGATTGTAGTTGGAGATTTATCTCCGTGTTTGAGTGTATATATAAATCAGGTAAAAAGCAGGATGAATCTAGAACGCTAGGGAAGATGAGGTAGAAGTCCAGGTGTTCCCAGAATTTGTTTTCTCACGGGATTAACAATGCGTACAATAACATAATAGAGTGATATTTCTGGTTCCAGGATAACCTTGATGAATGAGAGATTAATGAAGATGGTTTCGAGGTGACGTCATCCAATTGTTGGGCGGCGGTGAGCGAGATTTTAAAATGAGCCGTTCCGGAGCCAATTGCCTTCTAATGATATTATGTAATTCAATGAAGCACAGTTTGGAAGCTCTCGTAGTTTTCAGAGGGATATTGTTTGACTGTTCACATCATACATAGCAACTCATCATTTAATATTCAGTAGCAATCATCGATATATTTCTCGTTTATTGAATTATTTTTGTTTTGAATCAACATTTGATCGATTCCTTTTCACTCCTTTCCAGTCAGAAACGATTATGCTGTAGACCATTCACGATATATCAGAATGAGGATCATTATTAATGGATTATTCCTCCCAAAAAATCTGTATTCGGTATTTGTTTTTGTATGTATATTTGTATTTTTATTTCCATGGTTTTTTAAACGAGCTTCAGCGAGAATTCAATTTGACATACTGGACAAAATTGATGTTCGTTTTTAAGGTTCTTTTTTCATGTTTGTATTTTGTTTTTTCCATGTTTTTTGTCTCTTCCCCACAGGTCAAAGCTATTAACTTCAAACTTTTTTTTCTCATGGTTCCTCATCTAACTCAGATTGGTGAAGTTTTGTGGCGATATCGGGTGATAACTACTATTCTTATGACTTCTATGAATCTTGGAAATATCCATTTGGATAACACAGCGGAAAAAATAATATTTTCAAAAACAATGAAATTTTGTGTGAAGTTGAATTACATCTTGATACACATTACTGGGAATTCTCAGCTTCATCGGGTCGGCCATTTCCGAGAAAAAACATGAAATGCGCTAAATAGGTACCACTCGAAGCAGTTTCTACCCATTTATAGCTTAAATGTCACCCAAGAGGCAAATGTAGGCACATTTTGGCAAATAATTTGACATACTATTACTATCCGCTCGTCTAACAACGGGTGAAATATGACGTTTTCCTAGTCATAGAAAAACATATACAATATGTGTGAACCGGGTCGAGCACTTGATGACTCATGTAATGGATCGAATTGGATGTTAATCGATTCAAGAACTTATCAATACTATGAAAGCAGTGCAACATGAGGAATTTTTGGAATGCACTGTTGATTTTTTTTTAAGAATCTTGACGTCAGTGGAAAGCTGATCAGAGAATTTCCTTCCCGATGTTCATCTGGAACACTAGTGTGAAAGATTTGTAGATTTCCTGGTGTTGTTGCTATAGTGGCTGTATTGTCATTGAAGAGTTTCAGAATATCATCCCAAAATACTTACATCAAGTGTTTTGGATGAACTTGGAGTGAAATTGTATGATCAGTATCATTCATATGAGCCCAATCGTATAATTGTGTACCATTATTCCCATCGTGCGATAATTAATTCATTTTCTTGAAAGCTTCTCTCTCACACGCGAGCATTGTTCCATCTAGAATTATTATATCCGATATTGTTCGATTATCAACCTCATTGATCACAACAACAAATGTCTGTGTATATTTAGGATGAATAACGTTCCTTTTGCAAACCATCAATACGACTGATTTCATATTGAAAATAATCTCAACTTTAATTATGGCATCTTCAATTCATATTGTTTGGACCTATAATGAAGATCAATTCTCAATAAGGACCAACAAATATACGATGATATATTAAATTCTCAGGGATGGTGGAAACATCCTCTTAACACCTTATATGATAGGTCATCTTCTATATATTTATTATGTATTCAAAATTAGGTTGTGAATCCCGTATATACTGAGAAAACGCCATATGTGTTGTTGGACGAGCGGATAGTTATGGTATTTCGATTTTTCTGCCAAACTTTTGCCTGCATTCGCCATTTGGGTGACATTTAGGTTATGAATGGGTAAAAACTGCTTCGAGTGGTACCAATTCAGCACATTTCAAGTCTTTTCTTGGAAATTGCTGACCCGATTGAGCTGAAAATCTTCAGAGATGTAATTCAACTTCACACTAAATTTCATCTTCTTTGAAAATAGTATACATTTTTTTTTGCCGCCGTGTTGTTCTAATGGGTATTTTTGAAATCTCTTGAATTCATAAAAATGAAAGTTAACACTCGATAATGCCACAAAACTTTACAGATCCAAGTTGGATGAGGATACATGATGGAAAAAAAGTTTGAAGTTGATAGCTGTAGCCGTTTGACCTGTAGAGAACCGAAAAAAAAAACATAAAAACCAACATCAATTTTTTTCAGTATGTCAAATTGAATCCTCGCTACAGTTCTTCTGAAGACCTTCGACCATGAATAACACTGGTAATGTCAATTTGGTACTCATCGGTCTGACTCGTGTATCTTACTTTTGAAATTAGATTGAATAGAATTGAATTCTCCCTCGTCATTCACAGATTTGTTTGGAAAACCATTCATTCATCCGAGTCAAGTTTTGTTTTGAATAACTAGGATAGTAACTCCATGTGTTGTGAAATGCGTGATATATTTCATCAATGCTGATCAAAGCCTGGAGCCAAACATATACCTCAATTTCGAAAATTATTCAATAAGATGATTGGATTATCATTCAATCCTCTCGATAGAATTTTGAATGATCATAGAAACGATATGATCATTATCCTCTTCGAAGTGATCGAAATGCAATTCATGAATGATGTTCATCATCCTCATGTTGTGATGCCCTGAAGATTCTAGTTCACCCGGAGAAAATATCCATTCCCAATTTTCTCCACCGGGGTATTATCCTGAAGGACGTTTTCAGAACATCTAGAAAACATTCCTCTCGAGAATGGTTCAACAGAGTTCGCCTCTGAACTATATAGTATCAATGATTTGAGATGATGACATATGTATACGCCTATTTTCAACAAAACTTTTGCTTCCTTCAGATCTGAGAAGTGGGAAAAAAACGAGAATAATTCTTGTTGTTTCAAATAAAATTGATGACTCGCAATCTCCGCCCCCATGACGTCACGAATCATGCCGTCCAATCAACAGGGCTGTTAGAAATGTAGTCGAATTCAAATATTCAATCGAAGTATCTTGAAATGACTACAAATGATATGATCCAACTGGCCTACTGGTGAAGCCACGCCTATCTCGAGTCGTAAATTGGATTGAACTCCACTGAACAAATGTATATCCACTATTTCTCATATAGCCCATATCCAGAGTCGTCAAACACGAAACTGGACCATGTTTTTCCTCCCCCATTCTGAATAATTGAACAACTACCAGAAATAGAAGAACAAGGTCATTAAATAAGTCATGAATGGAATGGAGAAAATATTGACGATTGAGAGTCTCCTCCTATCATCCAGCCATAACGGACGGGTGTGTCGACCCGTCTCGACACAGCAAAGAGGTTATACATGCCTGTGGCAATAGCCTGAGATAACTATATCAAGGGAACCATATGCATATATTCACGCACTCCTACCAATATAGGAACCATACGTGTAGCCTTTTCATCAGTCTCACTAGGAAAATGCATCATCCACGTTGTAGGGCGAGCGAGATACTATATCAAATGTATCGGGAATAATTGGTTAATATGTACACATCTTGATTCCGAATATAATAACTCACTGCCTACCCGATCCACCTCTTGATAATTCAGAGCAATTCACAAACTAATTGACAACTAGCAGTCTCCGCCCCCTTGACGTCACAAATCATACCGTCCTATCAACAGGGCTGTTAGAACTGTAGTGAAATTCATATATCCAATAGGAGTTATTTTAAAGCGACCAAAAATGATATGGATCCAACTGGCCGACCGGTGAAGCCACTCCTATTTCGAGTCATCAATTAGTTCAACTTGTTTTTCATCTTCCAAATTAGCTTCCAAGAGTACTTTAATCGAGGTTGAGAGAAATACATATTGATTTTCATCTTCAAAACAACTTATGGCCAATTCATTTGAAATCCTGGAACAATATATTTCATCCATGTACGTAAATTTCGCGTGAAGTTGAATCAATTCGGAGTGAATTTGGTATCCATATTTTCCTCTGTGTCAATCAGATGGAGAATCTCAAAATTTTGATCTCATTCCACTCTGAAATGGTTTAACCAATTACGGACAAATGTGATACAGGTTCCATGAAAATATCCACTCATGTTCGACCTGTGGAGCGCGAAACAAAAACATGCGCGATTTTTTCGAGTATGAAAATGAGTCTTAGTTCCACCCTTGAAATCATCATAGTTTTGTGGACTCTGACATCGCTCAGTTTGTTCAGGAATACAAATGAGCTTACATCATTTAATAATGATGTATTAAAAAACATCGCCCCATGCTGAAGTCAAACCATCTCTAACCTTTCTACCGTATGGTCGAGTATAATGACGAATGCGAATCACCGTTTACTTGGAGTAAACAATTCACAACAATTAGATGGTTCATATTTGTATGTGTTTAACTCAGATCAGCCTTCATTTGTACCACTAGGAAAACGCGGGATGCGCGTTGTGATATGAGATTAGAAATATGGAAATCTAGAATGAAATATATTCTGTCACTTCAATGCACATTGACGGACCTTCAAACGTTCAAAAACCGTACCTGCTACATGTTGATATTTATAGTAACCTGTAACCTGCCACAGATACACTTATCAAATCCAATTGATCCAAATATTCAATCAAATATACACTTTTGATGCGTTTTATTTGTTATTTCTCATCCGATTGACACAAAAATCTCTGAGAAGGTGTTCAATAGAGTATTGTTCATATTCGATGGAAATTTGAGAGCTTCTGAAGAATTCTTGTATTTCAAGTATTTTTCCTTCGAGTTATTTATACGGGGAATTTTCAAACTCCACGATTTTTTTCAGGAAAAACCTTCTGACTGATTTTTCTGAAAGACAATCTCAGCCTATTCAGGTATGACAAAAAAATGTAGAAAAATGTTCAAGTCGATGGGTATTCTCTTCCTGACCTGTATGCCGCGTACAAAATTGCAGAAAAAAAAAACATAAAAATGAAGTCCATTTTTTTCGATATGTGAAATAGAACCTTCGCTACGCTCATCTTATGATGAATATAGTCTGTCTATGTATACTATTCATCCCATTATATGGAATATGTTGCAAATTTCTTTCAAATATTTGTTCAAATGACGCACCATAATGATAACTAAGATCTATTGCGTCGGATGAATGATTAATGAGATGATGGAATGATGAGATGAAAGTTTCGGAGGTATTGAGAAGGATAGTGTGGAAGAATAGTGGGAAGAGAGCGTTCGTGGCCCATATTATGGGAACCATCCTGACATCAGCCTGGACTACAGAGGAAAACGTGACAAACCCCTGTAAAGATGGATGGTGGCGGGGATCGAACCAGGTCCGATATGCCCCTCCACCTCCCGGATCACATGAAGCGAGCACGTTAACAACTGCACTGTACGTGACGTTATCACACAATGTTTCTATATCTATATGTTTACGGATCAAATTGAAACTTATACCAAAGAGATGTGTGATATCAGAAAAAATATCACTCTGCACTAATTTCCACCGATTACAATTGAATAATATATACCACGGTCATTATTTACAATCATTTCTCCGAATGATTCAACCAACTTTTTGATGAGACCATCATTCACATCACATCACTCAAACTAATCAAACTGAACAATATTATCAACTCAAGCAGACTTGGCTGTAAGCTGTATTGTCCATCCTATAGGTATACAACACGAAAGCACTTCGACCGGCAATGGCGTGATGATTGATTAACGCACGGGCTAGTCTGGAGTCCAGCCGCTTGGGCGCGCTAGTGTAGATTATCCGTTGGGCTGTGACAGTGATCCCCACACTAGCGAGCTCGGTGTGGTGATACCAACCTTTTCATCATAATATGAAGAAGGTGATCCAACTCTGATACTGATAGCATGGAAGGCATTTGTGGTTGTTTGCGGTCAGTTCAGAGCCAAATGTCCCGATTGCTTGTCAAGATTTGGCGGATTATTTTGTGAACCTGATATAGATGGGAGTGGCCACGGTATCGGTGGCATTGCTGAACTGACAAAATATATAATTCTTGTGGAAAACAAATGCACGACTGCTAACATTGAAGTTCTACTGAGCCGTGTATAGCATTGTTGAGCTTTGTTGTTTGGAATAGCTAGATATAGAAGCGTTGGTTGCGCTGTAGACTATCGGGACGATGAACTCAGATTCTCACCCCGGAAATATTTCACTCTCAAGACCAGAGCTGGTTCACCTCCTCAATATTAGGATGAAATAGGTTGGTATCCTCACATCGTGTATTAAGTATAGCACATCGTATATGGAGATCCACCCGCAAGCGAGTGGAGACAACCCATCGGCCATCTCACTTCATCATCAAGATGCATTGAGGGCTGCGTTGGTCTGCCGGTTGATGCATTGAGGGTTGCGTTGGTCTGCCGGTTGATGCATTGAGGGTTGCGTTGGTCTGCCGGCTGATGCATTGAGGGTTGCGTTGGTCTGCCGGCTGATGCATTGAGGGTTGCGTTGGTCTGCCGGTTGATGCATTGAGGGTTGCGTTGGTCTGCCGGTTGATGCATTGAGGTTGGCGTTGGTCTGCCGGCTGATGCATTGAGGGTTGCGTTGGTCTGCCGGTTGATGCATTGAGGGTTGCGTTGGTCTGCCGGTTGATGCATTGAGGTTGGCGTTGGTCTGCCGGTTGATGCATTGAGGGTTGCGTTGGTCTGCCGGGTGATGCATTGAGGGTTGCGTTGGTCTGCCGGCTGATGCATTGAGGGTTGCGTTGGTCTGCAGGTTGATGCATTGAGGGTTGCGTTGGTCTGCCGGGTGATGCATTGAGGGTTGCGTTGGTCTGCCGGCTGATGCATTGAGGGTTGCGTTGGTCTGCAGGTTGATGCATTGATGGTTGCGTTGGTCTGCCGGTTGGAGATGATGACTCCACTAATTCCCCACACATTTCCTCACATCCCCCACAACAAACCCAAACACATTCCCCATCACATTCCCTCCCTCAACACATTCCCTTCCCTAAGTTCTTTCCTGAAAAACATTGATCGCTGCTCTATCCAGTGTTGTTTTTCGAAAACGGCTGATGGGCTGGCAAACTTGACGACTGTTGTTATCAGCTGAAGGGACGTCACTGAGTGGAGTATTTTTTTTTTATCACCACTTATCTACGCACGGTCGATTAATATTTAAACGTGGCCCATGAATTGGAACATATTCTCCAGACGGAGGTGATAGGAAGTGGGATCACTATCTCCAACCGGGAAACCAACGCAACCATCAATGCATCTTGATCTTTAAATAATTATCATTACATGGATGGGTCTCAGGACCATTTCTATATAGTTATCGGGGTTTCGTCAAGTGTACCAGGAATCAAGTGTACCAGGAATCAAGTGTACCAGGAATCAAGTGTACCAGGAATCAAGTGTACCAGGAATCAAGTGTACCAGGAATCAAGTGTACCAGGAATCAAGTGTACCAGGAATCAAGTGTACCAGGAATCAAGTGTACCAGGAATCAAGTGTACCAGGAATCAAGTGTACCAGGAATCAAGTGTACCAGGAATCAAGTGTACCAGGAATCAAGTGTACCAGGAATCAAGTGTACCAGGAATCAAGTGTACCAGGAATCAAGTGTACCAGGAATCAAGTGTACCAGGAATCAAGTGTACCAGGAATCAAGTGTACCAGAAATCGACTGTACCAGGAATCGACTGTACCAGAAATCGACTGCACCATATATATATAAATACATATATATATATATATATATATATATATATATATATATATATATATATATATATATATATGATTATATATATATATATATATATATATATATATATATATATATATATATATATATAAATATATATACATATTCATATATATATATATATATATATATATATATATATATATATATATATAAATATACATATATATATATATATATATATATATATATATATTCATATATATATATATATATATATATATATATATATATATATATATATATATATATATATATATTTATATATATATTCATATATTTACATATATATATATATATATATATATATATATATATATATATATATATATATATATATATATATATATATATATATATGTATTTATATTCGTATTGAAGTTTTTATGTCAGTGATCAATTTCATAGCTTGAATCATCAATTGGTTTCTTATTTTGATGATAACATTCTGTCAGCTGTATCCGATCACCAATTTGGAATGGAATCAATTCAATCGAATTGAATATAGAATTACCAGAACTGTGTTCACGGATTATTGTTTCTCCTGTGAAATGGTTTCAGTTATCGTTGGTTCCAACTGAGCACTGTGTGGTTGGGGTAATGGGATGTGGATCAAGTCATTAGTTCGGATTAAAATAACAATGCGATCTCATGAACTGTATTATCTATCCATGTTTAATTATTGGAAATTGGTTCCAAGAATCCAATTTAACCATCACATTGGACTCTCTCTGTATTTGTATCCGCGGGTGATGAAATCATAATCATTCGGATATGAATGATTGATTGAGATGACTGGTCAAGTGGCTAGCATATGGAACCGTCATATAGGAAACCGTGTTCCGATTATTCACTTGATGGACAATCCCGACAGGAGTTCTGTATGGTTTCTTTCCGTCAATATTGCGATGTTGTTTCGACAAAAGATGACACGACCGACTCCTTCCTTCTCACCAGAAACACCTGATGGAATGACTTCCCATATCATCATTCCATGATCTCATATATCATTCATCGTTGCCAACGGATATTACTTCTCAGTGAAGTGCGTCGTTGAGCCAAATGTAGATGAATACATAAAGAAGGATGTTGATTATTCATAAAATGCTGGAAATTGAAAACATTCCAAACTTTGAGAGAAGTCTTCATTTCTATTTGTTATTTCAAATCTTGTACTGAGAAATCAGAATTTGACGAATAAACAATCATGATATTGTTATACTCATATCTGCCAACATGATCAAATGTAACGGAAATGGAATATCAAGAAGAAAAGTAATGAGATAATTTGATATCAAAATAGAACACCGAACTGATAAGACTATGAAGATGAGAGGAAGAGAATCGATATTCACACTTTTGAAAGTGAAGTGATTGATATGCAACACTCATCCTCAATTCAGTACCAGAATTACCAAGTTGAGAGTAATACTAGCTCAAACCAGGAGTTCAGTATTCAGTTATTGTCATGGTTAGCAATGCTGTTCGGTTTATTCAACTCTCAGATAAGGATGGCTGAACTTGTTAATACCGGTTCTGGAATTCACTCATTGAGTTCATCCTCGAATGAATTACACAGTATATTTTTGGATCCTGATTTCATCTGATTGAAGATCGTCCTTGTGGTGCTCCGTTCAGATAACACCACCTAATCACCTTTTTCCGTTATTGCTGGAGATTAATCTGTCACAACTTCCTCATTTCGATCAGAAATTGTAAAATGTTACAAAATGACATTCAACTTCATACAATATTTATTGCATAGTAACATTACCTGACTATTACAGCACAGTTGCTATGGGAATTGAAGTATCGACACGCCCAACCGCTAACGCTATAATAAGGACGAGACGGTAATTCGTGTCCTTAAATATACTAACTTCGCGTGACGAAGTCTATGATTATCAGTGATTGATTATGAATACTTCTGATTATTTAAGTGAATAATGTTATACATATTACCCCGAATAGTGGTAACGGTTCAGAACTACCGAACGATGATGCTATAACATAGGGTAGACGTCCGATCGAGATCTTCAAGTTGATATAAGTTAGTAACTTGATTGTATTAAACACGCACCATTGCAAAACGCTACATATTCCCTTGATAGTGGTTCAATATATATTGTTGTGTGACTTAAGGGTAGATGTTAGTCGATTTGATGAAATATAAATTTGTGATGTTAGCTTTCAAATGAGACAAGAGCTGGATATTCTGATGGAATGGAAAAACACGGATCAGTAGTGTGATAATTGCTGTTTTGACAGACTCTTTCAAGATGGCGGTCAAGGTCAATGACTTTTGACCTGAACCTCCGATCTGTGATGAGGAAATATATCAGTAGAGAGAGTGGAGCCAATTAACATCTCAATCAATTGAAAATGACAAACTCTAAATTTCAAATGAGCGTCGAAAATAATCCCCCCTCCCCCATCAAGAGGGTGACAATTGAGATTCCAAGAGTCAGGAGCAATACATGTGGGAATTACCGAAGAATGGGTTATTTTTCGAAATTTCGACCACTCAAGGTCAGTTTTGAGGTTGAGGGTATTAAGTAATTGACATTGGTCGCCATCTTGAATCTGTGGGAAGATGCATCAGAACATTTATTTTCACACTATCAGGATATCTTCAATATATTCGGAGAGACTCGCATGGCATTTGTGAGACTTGAATTGGTTCAAGTGAGAAGGAAAAATAATGACGCTTACAAACTTGGTAATGATGTAAATTTCGGTAATCATTCAACTCCGTTTCAACTGTGAGAGATTCACGCCGTTGGGAAATACAATGCTATGTTTCTCTGCTTAAACCTGGTCCTGGAAAATCATTGCCACCTAAAAAAACATCGGAATGAATCGACGTTTTGTTCATTCAATTTGATCACCAAGAGGTATATTTTATTATTGTTTATTTGACCCACATTGTAAACTGCAGCCTGTGCGCAAACTCTCCTCGTTTGAATAGATATTGAATTTAAAAAAAACATTTGTTTGGTTAAGCAAACTCTGGATTGGTGAGTGATAGACAATATATTCAGTTTTCTCGATGTGTCTCCACATTCCATCACATTATTTTCCGTATCAAATTATCTGTTCGGGTATTTTCAATTGTTCACATTATTGAACACACTAATATTATAGTCAGCTCTCACACAAGCGTTTCTGTTATTACGCGGGCTTCCTACTGCCTTCCTTTTCCACACACCGTGATATTCGTGGTTCACACATAAGTTGAATCACTTCTACAGCTTCTCTCCGTCTATTCCATTCCATAATCTGAATGTTCATGTTATTATTGCCTTTGAATGTATGTAATGTGAAATAAAAATTTGGCTGAAAGTAATTAAAAATTAAATATAATTTTTCTTCTCTAATGGCGTAGGATTGAAATTCAGAATCGTTCAAACGGGGCAACAGTATATCGATCTCAATAACTCGGAGAAAAAATTGAGTTATATTAAGCTCATTCAACAATTGAGATGAATTTTAGTGATGAGTTTACGTTTGGAGTCTTGGAGAACAATCGAGAAGTTGTGTTGAGAAAATTTTTCGATTCTCCTCTCCGAAGATATCTTCTCTCTCTTCAATTCTCTCAATTGTTTCTCTTGTCTTGATCCAAATCTTCCTCTCATTCTTTTCAAGATTCACTCGTATGGGGTGAAAAAACTTCTGTATGTCTTTCCAGCGTTCCGGTCTCTTTCTTTGATCCGTCTTTGTCTTCTTTGAGAATCTTTCTCTCGTCCTCGTCCATTTCTTCAATGCTCGAATAAAACAGTTCCATTCCTAATTGCTGTTTGTAGGTGAACGAATACTCTCGTGGGCACAATTGGAATTATCTCAGACCATAGACAAGTTAGTTGAGGCAATGTTCCAGAGAATTCAGTCACGTTGGGCGTGAGTTCGAGCCATGACATGCCTGGAAATTTCCTCTCACATAATTATCCTATAGTTTGATTATCACCTGGTCATTTGTAGCTAATTGGTTATTCTTGATTGTGACAATAGTCAATCAGATTAAAATTACTCTGTATAAAATTCGATTCGAAATCAATGGGGAACTCGGTGTTACTCTTCATGAAACATTCATCGTTTTCGTTCCTGAATAATTATTGATTCCAATGTTGATTAAATTCATCAGGTCAGATATATTATGAGATGTCAATCAATGATCATGCCTGGAATGATTCAATTGATCATTCAGTTCGTCTGTGCATTGAGCTGTTTGCCCATTCTCAGTATGTAGAAATCGTGAATCTTCATTGAGCATTTACTGCAATACATTTCTCTCACAAAACAAGAAAACGTTCACTGTGATATGTCAATGGAAATTGTTCAATTTTCTCGATTATTTCTGTGAGTTTTCTAGCATTGTTGATACATGAAGGGTTGAACTTATGACTTTTATGATATATCATTCAACGACGAGGATGGAAAAATGATTCTTGAATACATTTCATCCGAAATGATATTGCGAAAAATGGTATCCTGAGGAAAAAAATGAAATTGGTGAAAAACGATATGCACAACCCTGAAAAGATAGTTCAGTAACATTCTTGTACCGAATAAATCACACACAGGAATCGTGTGAGTGAGACAGAATGAAAATTCCATCGTTGAGAAAATTCTGAATAGTGAATATTTCTGCGAATTTTTCATTCTTCATGTTCAGTTTTGGCATATTAGTACCGTTGCCAATGTGCAGAAATTCAAGTGGTATTATCAAAATTGACTGAGATGGGATTTTCACCCGAGTCGATCGCTTAATATGATATAAAATCACATCACTTCACAATGAATAATCAAATAGAAACAATAGATCGATTACATCAATTAAAATACATGCATCAATCTGTTGAATTGCAGAGACCCTTGCTTCTGTGGAATTGGAACTGTGATATTGTTCCAAAGCTATCGGCAAAAAAAAGATCTTTGACATCCCAGTGAGAAAAACACTCTTAATAAGAGTCTATGGGTGTCGATTCAGCGAAATATCAGTTTCTTGATGATGACTTTCGAACGGTATGAGATATGGGAATTCTGAAACACGAGAAACACAGATAACTTCATTAATTTCAGGGTGATATAAGTTATGACCATTCATGTCATGTCACATGACTTCTAAGCATACACAGCTGGAAGAAACACACATTTTTTCAGCTGTATTCGCTTGACAGCTATGCGACATGCCTTGAATGGTTAATTCTTATATCATCTTGAAGTTAATGAATCTATCTGTGTTTCTCGTGTATCATAAATACATCGTGTATAGTATGCATATATATATATTATATATATATATATATATATATATATATATATATATATATATATATATATATATATATATGTATATATACCATACATATATATATATATATATATATATATATATATATATATATATATATATATATATATATATATATATATATATATATATATATATATATATATATATATATGTATGGTATATATACATATATATTTGTATATGTATAGCGGATACGTTCGTGATAAACTGATATAATCGATCATCGCTGAATCGATTATATAAGTGATAACTATTCAAGTCATGTCGCATAGCTGTCATGCGTATACAGCTGAAAAATATGTTTTTTCAGCTGTATACGCTTGTCAGTCATGCGACATGACTTTATAATAGTTAAGGACTCAGACCTTGTATTCTTGCCAATGTTAATTCACTCAGCTTTGGGTATTTTTTTCTCAGCTATGGCATATTCAAATCTTCTGAGTTTTTTTTTAACTTGTCAATTGCACTCATCACCAGACTTCAACACGAGGATTTTCCAAAATGATTTTCACCCGATATTGTGATTTTTGAAAAATTTCCGAAATTTTTCTAGGATTTACTACATTTTCTAACTTGAGAATAATTTTAAAAATTCAATGCATTTTTCATTAAGATTTCCCCGTGTCTGAATTTGTGAAATATGTATTTGGACATGCTGGGGAATTTTCATTTTTGTTCATGGGACCAATCCTTGAGAAAAGATAATTCCATGGTTTAAAACAACATTCTGAAATGAATGCGATTCAAAGAAGAGATGATATTTGCGTACACCTTGACTTCTGTGTCATTATTGAGGAGAAAATAATGTACAAGAATATTCAAACACTTCTGAATTGACAGGCTTTGATATTTCTAAAATCCTGAGTCAAAACTCTTGTCCAGTTGCACCGATTCAAGAAGTTTAACTTCCTTTTTATAAAACCACAAAATTTGGAATATTGAAAAAGTTATGAATTTTTTATTCTCATGCAAATTTCAACTCGACCAAACCACAGAAGAAGCAGTTTCTGAAGGAAAAAAAGCGGACGTAATTGATGATCATTTCTGTACCTAAAGTATCAACAGCATGTACAAAAAAATTATATTTCAGTATTCATTACTCTCCAAATGAAAATAATAATAATGAAAACAAAAAAATTATAAAACGAAATGTCAGGTCTGGGTCCCCTTGACACTGATATCACCATGAAGTTATTATGATTATTTGTTTCTCACGTATCAGGATTTTGATATCCCATACAGAAGTTTGCGTTCAGACGTTACCACTAATAAACAGATATTTCGCTGAATCGACTCTCATGGACTCTTAAGGATAACGAACGGCAGTCTCTCATATGTATCAAGATTGAACATCGGATGTTTCGGTTCAACAATTATAACCTTACTGTCGTAGAAAAGCCTTGAGGCAGGCAAGGAAATGGGGTCAATTAAAGTTCACTGAATGTTTGCTAATTGAATGGACGTTTAATTGAACTCTTAACGACTCAAGTCAAATTGTTTAATAGACAATAATGAGATGGTGTCTGGAATCTTCGGATCAGTTCAAAATGGATGTTCTATAAACGTTCGAACAAGTTCTGGTTCTGTTTCAGGTGATTGAATTCGACCAAAGCAATTGGAGCGTCCATCAATTCTGTTCAATTTGATATGCATTTTATGCACACATAACACATGAAGAAAATAAAATAAAAATACAAGATACAGAATAGAATTAAACATTCATATGTGTAAAGCCCGTGTGAGGTAATACCTTCTGTGTAAGTTAGCTAATGGACAAATGATAAGATGATTGATTCAGCAGACACAGATGCATACAAAATGATAATGACAATAATGATGATGATATGGGAGACGGCATCTCTTCTGGTGAGATAAGTTCATGTCAACATCATGATATACCAGTATAGTGAAAACTGGATGAATAATTAGATGAGCGTAGCGAAGATTTCATCACAAGCAATCAAAGATTCCTTTGTCTGTGTGTTTTTGTTTTTTGTTTGTTTGTTCGTTTGTTTGTTTGTGGGCACTGCACAGGTCACATGGTTTGACTGATCAACATGAAACTTTTTGTGTACGGTTCAACTTTTACAACTCAGAATTGTTTAGTTTTTGGGATAAATCGGTTGATTAGATTCTGAGAAATATCATGTCAAAGTTTTTAAAAACCCCATAAGATTAGGCTGGGTGAGAAAATTTGAAAAAATGAAACCTCTACGAGAAAAATAAAATCTCCTCTGAGTGTTCAAACATGAATGATACACATAACCACCATTTTGTAAGCAATTCAAACCAGCCGTTCCGAAGAAAAAAATTCAAATAACTATTTTCATACATCAAATATATGGAAATGAGCCAAGATTCACTGCTTCCTAGATTCGATATTTGCCCAAGCGTTGAATATTCTTCATATTCGTCAAGGTGTGTAGAATACCAGAGAAGATAGAGTAGCAATTAAATGAAGGACCAAGTGTGTAGAATACCAGAGTCGATGAAGTAGCAAATGTAGGACTGTTATTATACCTTATTCAGATATCTTGCCCATCTTGCAACGCATATTTCGCGTTTGCCTAGTTATATAAATAGACTGATGCATAATTATCAAAATAATTAAGAATCCACATTTGCTATCACACCTCACATAGATTGACACACAAATCTCGACCTGAGTGAATGATACAATGAGTGATATCTAGTTTAAATTTGAATTCAATATTGAATAATTTGCGAATTCCAATGGAAACTTGACTGTACATTCTCAATCATATGTACTCAACGTGTTGTTGTCCAATTGGTTCATTTTACCGTGAGATGTCTGAATGATAAGTGATATCGAGAGAGCAACTTCTTGTTTCATGTATTGGAGATGATGTAACTGAATTATGTTCTTTATATGAATTGAAAATTGTGAACACATGAATAAGTGCAATTCTCATGAATGATTGTTCAACATCTGGCATCTGGGTGAGCTGAAATATTGGTTCTGAAGAGTACCGCAATGTCTTATTCAACATAATTTGGGTGATATTTTTTGAATGATGATTAATGGCTGAATATTTTATTCTCCAACTGCTCTCCATCCTGAATTGCCGTTCTGTGTGACTGTTTCACAAAGAACTTAATGTATTTTGAAAATCAAGTTTCTATCAACAAGTTTCCTCAGTTTAGGATACATATGAAGAACTTTTCACTTTTCCTTTTGTATTGACCACATGCTGTTTCCAAATGAAGAGTTTGTCGAGAATACTACTCGATATTATTTAGACATGTTCGTTGACTTCAATTCCACTACAATCACATGCGCATTCCAAAGTGCAATTATGTGAATTTGATTTAAACATTTTGGAAGATCTGGCAGAGTTTTTCATATTTTATTATGTGAGGTCAACATATTGTACTAGTATTATTCGATGACAAAAATTATCATCTATAGCCACTTAAACACGAATTTCAACATTTTATTCACGTTTTCGAAAATTGAATTCCGATTCTCGTCCGAGAAAATCAAAACTGTATAATCAGCATAATTCAGTATATTACCTCCGATTCGGATATCACACATATCATTCATTAGAATGGTGAACAGAATTGGACCAAGGACAGTTCCATTGAGGTACCCCACATTTAATTCGGTTTCGATCACTACATGCATTCCAGGTATTAATAAAATGTGTTGATTCTATTCAATGTCTGAAAAATTGACATTTCATGCTTAAATCCGAATCAGAGGTGATAATTGGGAAGATAGCTCTGAACAGTGTTCGAATGAGGCGTACCACACAAGCGGTCGATCAATAATGAGCTATTGAAGAAGAAATCATCCATCGCTGGAAGCAGAAATAAGAATATCAGATTTTGTGTGGGAACTTTTGAGCAGCATTATAAGATACCGCAATTCTGATGCAAAATGAATATAGTTCCCACTTCTCTCTTTATCTCTCAACATTATTCACGATATATCATGAGCCCGGGTTCGTATCATTCTTTCGGATAGATAATCTGATAGAATGCATGTTTATACACATAGACACACACACATATATATATACATTCATATGTATATATATATATATATATATATATATATATATATATATATATATATATATATATATATATATATATATATATATATATATATATATATATTCATATATATATATATATATATATATATATATATATATATATATATATATATATATATATATATATATATATATATATATATATATATATACATATATGTATATATATATATATATATATATATATATATATATATATATATATATATATATATATATATATATATATATATATATATGAATTTATATATATATATATATATTTATATATATATATATGTGTATATATATATACATATATCCATATATATATATATATATATATATATATATATATATATATATATATATATATATATATATATATATATATATATATATATATATATATATATATATATATATATTTATATAAATATATATATATATATAATATATATATATATATATATATATATATATATATATATATATATATATATATATATATATATATATATATATATATATATATATATATATATATATATATATATATATACATAAATATATATATATATATATATATATATATATATATATATATATATATATATATATATATATATATATATATATATATATATATATATATATATATATATATATATATATATATATATATATATATATGTGTATATATCATATATATATTTGGATATATATGTATTCATATATATATATATATATATATAAAAAGTTGATCAATTGAAAAACATTATATCATCATTATCAGAACAGCTTTTTATTTTCATACATCGATAATCATGAAACGAGATTCACGCTGAGAATCGCAACCACATCTTTCGATAGCGTCGATACTCAAGAATCTCTGCGTCGATAAAAGATGAACAAATAATTCCAACACACCACATACCGGAAAAAATCAGGCTGCATTCCGGTTCAAGAATTGGTTCTACGATTATTTCGAGGATGGAAACGAGAACTTGTAACTGTATACAGCCTTGAGTGATGTCATTTGATGGAAGCCGTTCATGGGTTCAAGTCCCGTATCAGGCATGGGTTCAAGTCCCGCATCAGGCATGGGTTCAAGTCCCGCATCAGGCATGGGTTCAAGTCCCGCTTCGGGCATGGGTTCAAGTCCCGCTTCGGGCATGGGTTCAAGTCCCGCATCGGGCATGGGTTCAAGTCCCGCATCGGTCATGGGTTCAAGTCCCGCATCGAGCATGGGTTCAAGTCCCGCATCGGTCATGGGTTCAAGTCCCGCATCGAGCATGGGTTCAAGTCCCGCATCGGTCATGGGTTCAAGTCCCGCATCGAGCATGGGTTCAAGTCCCGCATCGGTCATGGGTTCAAGTCCCGCATCGAGCATGGGTTCAAGTCCCGCATCGGTCATGGGTTCAAGTCCCGCATCGAGCATGGGTTCAAGTCCCGCATCGGTCATGGGTTCAAGTCCCGCATCGAGCATGGGTTCAAGTCCCGCATCGGTCATGGGTTCAAGTCCCGCATCGGGCATGGGTTCAAGTCCCGCATCGAGCATGGGTTCAAGTCCCGCATCGGTCATGGGTTCAAGTCCCGCATCGAGCATGGGTTCAAGTCCCGCATCGGTCATGGGTTCAAGTCCCGCATCGAGCATGGGTTCAAGTCCCGCATCGGTCATGGGTTCAAGTCCCGCATCGAGCATGGGTTCAAGTCCCGCTTCGGGCATGGGTTCAAGTCCCGCATCGAGCATGGGTTCAAGTCCCGTATCAGGCATGGGTTCAAGTCCCGCATCGGGCATGGGTTCAAGTCCCGCTTCGGGCATGGGTTCAAGTCCCGCATCGAGCATGGGTTCAAGTCCCGTATCAGGCATGGGTTCAAGTCCCGCATCGGTCATGGGTTCAAGTCCCGCATCGGTCATGGGTTCAAGTCCCGCATCGGTCATGGGTTCAAGTCCCGCATCGGGCATGGGTTCAAGTCCCGCATCGGTCATGGGTTCAAGTCCCGCTTCGGGCATGGGTTCATTTCCCGCATCGAGCATGGGTTCAAGTCCCGCATGGAGCATGAGTTCAAGTCCCGTATCGGGCATGGGTTTAAGTCCCGTATCGAGCATGGGTTCAAGTCCCGCTTCGGGCATGGGTTCATTTCCCGCATCGAGCATGGGTTCAAGTCCCGCATGGAGCATGGGTTCAATTCCCGCATCAGTCATGGGTTCAAGTCCCGCATCGGGCATGGGTTCAAGTCCCGCTTAGGTCATGGGTTCAAGTCCCGCATCGAGCATGGGTTCAAGTCCCGCATCGAGCATGGGTTCAATTCCCGCATCGGGCATGGGTTCATTTACCGCATCGAGCATGGGTTCAAGTCCCGCATGGAGCATGGGTTCAATTCCCGCATCAGTCATGGGTTCAAATCCCGCATCGGGCATGGGTTCAAGTCCCGCTTCGGTCATGGGTTCAAGTCCCGCATCGAGCATGGGTTCAAGTCCCGCATCGAGCATGGGTTCAAGTCCCGCTTCGGGCATGGGTTCATTTCCCGCATCGAGCATGGGTTCAAGTCCCGCATGGAGCATGGGTTCAATTCCCGCATCAGTCATGGGTTCAAGTCCCGCATCGGGCATGGGTTCAAGTCCCGCTTCGGGCATGGGTTCAAGTCCCGTATCGGGCATGGGTTCAAGTCCCGCATCGAGCATGGGTTCAATTCCCGCATCAGTCATTGGTTCAAGTCCCGCATCGGGCATGGGTTCAAGTCCCGCTTCGGTCATGGGTTCAAGTCCCGCATCGAGCATGGGTTCAAGTCCCGCATCGAGCATGGGTTCAAGTCCCGTATCGGGCATGGGTTCAAGTCCCGTATCGGTCATTGGTTCAAGTCCCGCATCGGGCATGGGTTCAAGTCCCGCTTCGGTCATGGGTTCAAGTCCCGCATCGAGCATGGGTTCAAGTCCCGCATCGAGCATGGGTTCAATTCCCGCATCAGTCATGGGTTCAAGTCCCGCATCGGGCATGGGTTCAAGTCCCGCTTCGGGCATGGGTTCAAGTCCCGTATCGGGCATGGGTTCAAGTCCCGCATCGAGCATGGGTTCAATTCCCGCATCAGTCATTGGTTCAAGTCCCGCATCGGGCATGGGTTCAAGTCCCGCTTCGGTCATGGGTTCAAGTCCCGCATCGAGCATGGGTTCAAGTCCCGCATCGAGCATGGGTTCAAGTCCCGTATCGGGCATGGGTTCAAGTCCCGTATCGGTCATGGGTTCAAGTCCCGCTTCGGGCATGGGTTCATTTCCCGCATCGAGCATGGGTTCAAGTCCCGCATGGAGCATGAGTTCAAGTCCCGTATCGGGCATGGGTTTAAGTCCCGTATCGAGCATGGGTTCAAGTCCCGCTTCGGGCATGGGTTCATTTCCCGCATCGAGCATGGGTTCAAGTCCCGCATGGAGCATGAGTTCAAGTCCCGTATCGGGCATGGGTTCAAGTCCCGCATCGAGCATGGGTTCAATTCCCGCATCAGTCATGGGTTCAAGTCCCGCATCGGGCATGGGTTCAAGTCCCGCTTCGGGCATGGGTTCAAGTCCCGCATCGAGCATGGGTTCAAGTCCCGCATCGAGCATGGGTTCAAGTCCCGCATCGGGCATGGGTTCAAGTCCCGCAACGGGCATGGGTTCTCGTAAGCGTCCCATCATCTGTAATTAGTCCACCTCTTCCTCATTTCCCCCTATCAGTTGTATCCATATTGCGTTTATCGATATATTGTGATAATGACTACCATAAATCGGCTTCGGTGAATGATATAAGAGATGCTGGAATGATGGGACGGAAGGTTACTCTGTGAGCTGGGTGTCTCTGGATGATGGGAAGAAAGTGATCGTGGCCTGTTGTCCAGGAATCACTTGTTAAAGGGGTACTATAAATAACCCCATCAGGATGGTCGATCATAGCTGAAATTGGATCCCGGTCTCACGA